>JASDDO010000031.1:660208187-660264852 GCA_030015575.1 Agapanthus africanus
TCCTTCGCAAACACAAACGGAACGATCCCTTGAGGAAGCGCGGCCTGTAAATTTTCATTTAATCAGAGATCCAACACAAGAGACTAAGATGACAAAGGGAGAAGAGAGCCGTTTGACCTGCACAATAGCGACGTGTAGGAATACACCGCGGAGACCGACTGCGAAGGAAGCGGCGGCCATCACGGCCGGACCCACCAAGAACCTCACGACCATGGAGAAGCACGCGATCCGGTTCCCGCATGCTATCATCCTCGGCTGCAATGCCATGAACAGGCCTGGAAATTTTTTACATGAACATGGAACAGTCAGTACTTGAATTTGCATCCATAGTAAATTTGACAAACAGAAACAACAAAGGAAAAAGGGTCCATATACCGACCAAGACTAAACATAGCCATGCCAAGACCTGCATCAGACAGTATGGAGATGGATTTGGATATGATTGCAGGCATCTCAACATGCCACCTGTATTTTTGCATTGCCAACAACAGACACCAGATATTTAATTTTTCACTGCTAAAATGAAGCGTCCGTTTATATTGGGGTAACTAGTAATCAATTCATGAACCTCCAATTTTTATTTTTATTATTTAATTTGTTTTACCTAAAGCAAACTAGAGACCAGGTGAGGCCAATGAGGCTGGAGTAGGTGTTTGGGTTCCTGATGAGCTTCCTCCACACCATTATCAGGATCAGCCTCGTCATCACGCTGGTGGGGGGCATCGCCGTCGCCCTTCCCGCTTTCATCATGCTTTCGTGGATTATCTTCTCGTCGCCCCCTTGGTGTCCGCCGTTGCCGAAACCGAACTCCTCCCTCTCCATGTACTCATCCCTGTTATGATCCTTGGCTGAAAACATAAATAAAACAAATGCGGTTACAACTATATATTCGGTAACCAAATGCAGTTAGCAGCAGTTACCTTTGCCTGGCGAGACTGCTGCTCTAACTTCCTTGACAGCGTTAGGATCATACGGATCCTGATTGTTCCCGAAGACGTCAGAAACAGGAGAAGCGCTGGAGCTCCACACAAACATATGCAGATCCTTTGTGGCACCGCCACCCTCTTCGCCGCCGCCGCCGCCTTTCAACAGTCCGCTCGCCTTCCGCGGGCCTGTGACCACCGGCTTCGGGCCCGCAGGCGAGAACACGCACGGGTTGGGAGCCGGGTAATGATACCTGGGCTTTCCCGCACCCGAGATGTTAGGAGGAGCGGCGGCGGCGGCTGTAGCGGCGGCAGCAGAAGAGACAGCAGCAGAAGAGACGACAGCGGCGGCATGCTGATCCTCTTCGTAATTGGAAGGCCTGGGGGTGTTGTTGGAGGCCCCGCCGAAGTTGGAATTCCTGCCCACCATGGAATAGAAGTCGGTATGGTTGAAACTGGAGCCCCTGGGCGTGGGGTTCCTGGAGGACTGCAGGGAGTAGATCTCGGCATTGGTGAGGTTGGAAGGGCGGGGGGTGGTGGTGGAGAACCCCTGCTGGTGCTGCTGGGACCTTCTGGAATAGATATCCGACCTGGAAGCGTTGGATCTCCTGACGGTGACGTGAATCTTGCCGTCCTCCTTGATCTCCGCCTCCGTCTCCAGCATGTCGCGCCGGCCGTCGAGGGACATGACGTCGGAATCGACGGCGATGGAGGCGATGGACTTGGCGGTGTCGAACGGGAACTGGTCGGTGATGAGCAGCCTGGCCCCGCGGTACTCGAACATGAAGAGCATGAGGGTGTACCAGATGATGCACTGCAGGACGACGATCTGCACCATGAGGCTCCCGGAGAAGTCCCCGTACATGCCCCTGAGCAGCGGGATGCCCATCACCAGGGTGTTGGGGAGCGTGGAGACCGAGAAGAGGGTGATGGTCCACTCCAGGCTCCCGCGTCGGCTGACGTTGGCCCACGCGGTGAGCATGGCGAGGACGATGAGCTTCTGCAGGGTGTCGGCCGCGATGAACCTGATGTTCATCGTGTACGGGTTGTTTGTGGATATGAAGTGGAAGGACAGGAGAGGCACGGCGAAGAGCGCCACGAAGCGGTTGATCCCCGAGCACTGGTCGGGGGAGAAGATCTTCCACCACTTGACGGAGCCGTACGCCAGGATCATCGCCACGTACAGCGGCACCACCGCGGTCATCACATGGTAGAAATCCGATACACTGATCATCGTTGTGCGTGCTTGCTTCCTTCCTTCCTTGCTTGCTTTGTTAATTAATTAATTAGCTTTTGGAGGAAGAAGGAGATTGAGAGAGCTGGAGCAATTAGTAGTATAAATTATAAGGGCGAAGAAGAGGAGCTGGGGAGTATAGGGGATCGAGGAGGAAGGGGCATGTGTTGAGGTTTTGTTAATTTGTGTGGGGAGGGGGACAGAGTGGTGGGAAAGAGGAGAGCCTTGTTCTCTATTCAAGGAATGGCTTGGCTAAAACGACTTTCCCAAACAGACCAAGTGTTTGGGATTTGAGTCGAGAGAGCATTCAAGTGGAGTTTTCCCAAGGAAGAGAGGAGGAGGGTGGGCTTGGGTTTTTAAGGAGGGAGAAAGGGAGGGAGGGAGGAATGGGAATTTCAGAGCCCACTAAAAACACGAGAGGAGGAAGAGGACAGAGAGAAAGAGAGTGAGTGAGTGAGGGAGGAGAGGGGGTTGATGATTAAAGGGGAGGGCAGGGGAGGAAGTGATGGCGATGCTGGTATGGGGGTGGAAGGTGACAGTTTATTATTATTATTAGGGTGGAAATTAGAAGGAAAAAAACGAATATGAAATGTCATTAATTAAAATAAGAAACAAGGGGGAAAATATAAACGAGGAAGATTGTATTACATTTGTGTATGGTGGTCTATGCTAATTTTCAGGGTGGAAATGAAAAGGAATTTCATATGTCATTAAAATAAGGAGGAAAATATATATACCTTGCTAGTGATTGGAAGATGGGCACAAAAAAATTAATTAGAGAAAGTGTTTATACATCCTTAGGAAATGCATTATTTGGTGTCCTACTTGTTATGCATCATGTTGTATCTATTTCTTTCTCATTTAATATATTGATTAGGCCCAGCAAATCTTAATGGTACGTGTTTGGAACGAATTTAATATGATTTTTCACATCGATGATGAGAAAATATACAATAGAATCCCCGTTTGATAGAAAAAGGTAGAAACTGATCATTCACCGTCCATGGTGTCATACATGAACGGTTGAGATTAAAAGAAAAAACCAATTTCTTTCTTTAAGGCCATTCTTTCTTCTTTTCAAATCTCAACCGTCTATGCATCACACTATGGACGATGGACGATCATCTTTTACAACTTTGCATGAAATGTGGATTCTACTCGATCTTTACTCATCAAGGATGTAACAAGATTGTGCATAAATTTGCTTTTATTTTATTGTAGTTATGTAGAAAATTCATTAATTCAATGTGACGGCCCTGATTTTCTTTATAAAAAAGTTTGTAATTATGTACAAAATTTGATCTAGTTGTAGATAAATTTTATGTAAATGTACACAAGAATTACCTAAATAATGATTTTCTTTAGGAATTTCTTTTGTAGCACCAAACCGAGTGTATTTTAACCTAAAAATTGGATGAATGATAAATTTGGTATTACTTTAAAAAAGGCACAAAAAAAAAACTTTCAAATACTGGGCAAGAATAAAATAAAAGCAGCTTCCTTTTGAATGGTAAATTTGGTATTATGAAATAAAATACCCAAAACTACAAGTAATAAATTAAAAGTTTCAATTAGTTCGTGGAGGAAAATAAAGACATAAGACCTAATCGCGTTGACATATGATCTATAAACTTAAGGATATTTTATCCAAAAATTTAACCAATTTGTCAATTCATTTTTCATATATTAAACTAGGCCGAATTACACTTAAATAACCTTTCATCATTTTTTATATTAATTTCAAATACTCCAGTTGTGACAAATAAATACCACATGATCATCAATGAAAATTAAAATGGCAACCACAATGCTAATCAATGAAAATCAAAATACTTCCACCTATAAGTTTTCTCTTTATACCATGAAGAAATACTCTCTTTATTTACCGATGTTATTCATTATTATATTTTTCTTTTTTAATTTACTTTCATGACAAGCTAGATAATTTTTCATATCCGCACTAAGAGTGCCACGATCAGGAAAGGGAGGAAAACAACAACCTTATATTGTTGACGAGAGGAGAAAAATCACCAATTATTCAATTTTTACAATTCAATAATTTAAATAGTTAAATACGAAAGCAAAAGACAACATTCAAATTGCGACAATCCAACAACTCATAATTCACGAAAAGGAAAGGACCATGCACGGAAAACACATCAATATTCGTCTCTATTTTTAGATTGGGATATAATGTTTTTCTTAAGGGTAGCATTAATAGCAGTCAAACTTAACTCTGGTACTATATATCAACAAATGAATTCACACGATAGAACTCTCTTTTTCTAAGACAAAATCTAGAGAATTTAAACACATGGGGACTCCAAAAATATTTCCTAAAATTTTAATGAATTTGAGGAATAATTAACCATTTTTTAATCTTACAAAACAAGAAGTGATTTTTTTATCTCCGGGTATTCCGGACTTAAGACATTCCTTTAAGTTCAATTAAATTGGGGGATCGAATCCGGACATTTTAAGGGCTTATAATTTCCAAAGATAATATTATTATTTTAATAGAAAAGAGAGAGAGAGAGAAAAATGATGGTAATGGTGCATTCAAAAAATGCATAATGTATTGGCCGAACTCAAAACGATATTCCCTCCGCGTGCACTTCCGCCATCATCAACTCCTCAAATCTCGTACACTGCCAAAACATATTAATTTAATATTTAATAACCACAGCTAATATATATTATTAAATTCAACCGTCTTTGGATTCATGAAGCAGCAGCATAGCCTTTACGGTAAAACTTCTTTCCAATATAAATGTTTCTTGTTTCGATTTTGTGAGCCTCTGTTGTTTATCATGCATATGGAATTGCGTCTTTTACCTTTGCAATACTAAAATACCTTAGAAGATTAAATCCCCCGATAAAAGCTATACACATACCACTTAATTTGTGGAGTTCATATAATTCAATGAAAATAATCTTGGCTATAATTCAATGAAAATAATCTTGGCTATAATTCGGCTATTATGATAGAAGATACTGTCAGGATAACTAATATATCAGGTGTAGCAGACTCAGAAAACGACATCTCAAATCCAGTTCGTCGCATAGTAAAAAAAGAGTAATGCCTTTTCTGTTAGTTATATGTATGCCCTAGAGGCCATTACTGTACATAGGATGTATATTGTAGTGGATGCTGGGACGTATATAGGAAGGACTTTCTTGCTCGACATGATAGTATGCTATCTGGTTACTCTTTACCTTAACGTGTACACTGATTGTCTCTCTGTTACATGTTGGTAAAACCCTTAAGATGTGTACTTGACTACCTGGACTATGATGCGGATCATACTAGTGGGGACATGGTAGTCCATAAGTACATCCTTCAAAATCCCTAGTCGTGGGTATATCGAGACGGGGTATCGATATACCAGAGTAGACTAGCGTGTACCTTCTCGACCCATACAGATGGGCGATGGATGATCCCATATCCATTGGTGTTTGACATCAGAGATGATATACGGGTGCTCAGTAGAAACTGGGTACACTGGACGGACTCGCCGAGAACTTCCAGATGGTATTATACCTCATGTCAGATGGCAGCTCTCTGGTGACACTGGTACAGAGTAGTCTGTTGACCCGAGATCGTCATAGAGTCTTGTGTGGTTCCCACTGTGCTTTGATTTCCATCTTACCACGTCCAAGAGGGCGTGCAAAACGGTGGTTTTTGGGTACAGTCCCGAGTCACATGGAGGCAATGAGCGATAGGAGGGGATTCGTCTCTCCCGGTATAGGGAGTTGATGTTGCGCTGTGTTCGATTGGCTATAACAGGAAATCTCTGGCCAGGGTTGCCGAGATTTACTGGTAAGTGTTACCAGTAGTTTCTCGAATTGTTATAGACCTCATATCGACACTACTTATCGAGCTATTGGGGTCTGACGTTTACCACCCCTAGGCAAGATATGCGACATATCAGACGATCAGACCGGACTGTACGGTAATGTTACTGGTTGGATTCACTGGAGTGTGAGCGGGCTTGCTCATCGATCTTCTGATCGCTCAATACCCGGGTGGCCGTTACGTTTAGCAGACCGCTTGCGGCTTGTGGGTGTTTGATATGATCATCACCTGCTGCCGGCGTATTGACGAGTCTTTAGAGTCCTACACAGAGGTTTCCTGGCTCAAGCGAAACGAAATAGGAGAGCATATGAGATATGTGCGGGACCAAGAATAATGCGTGTATGTGATACCGTATTTTATTCTCGCGATGAATGTGCCGAATGGTTATATGGGATATAACCTAGTTATCGAATCGAGGGTTGATTCGATAAGCCGATACATTGGATACTAGTCGGTTATATGCGATATGACCGGATCGTTAAATCAAGTGTTGATTTAATGATTTAATGCATAATTATATATTTGATATATTACTTTGCGTTAACCAGTATCGGTTCACTTAAGATGGATTTTCTCACTCGGATGTGCGCATTGTATATGCGATATACTTTTGTGCACTTGTTTGTATCATGGTTGATGATGCATGCCTCCTTGGTTAAGTGCAAAGAATTAAACCATGGTTATCTAAATGATTAGGGTTTTATTTTCTTAAATTATTCATTTATTCCTTTTTGGAAATTATTTTGCATAAGAAGAATTGGTGGCTTTCTTTTATTCTTTCATGAACTTTCATGAATGTTTGACTTTGTCACCAATTTTGTCTCATGCTTAACCCTAACCATTTCTTTTAACCATGATTGATTCTCTACACCTAACCATGGTTCTAATATGATAAGTATTCATTTCTTTTCCAATTTAAAATAACACTTATCATAATTAGCTTCTTCTTCTTCTTCACTTCATGAAGAAAAAGCTTGACTTCATCAATGGTAGATTGAAGAAAAGAGTGAGAAATCTAATTCTAAAGTGAACCCACTTTCTATTTCTTCATCCTCTACCTCTTGCCAAGTAGTAGAGTGTGTTCTCTTCACAAGTTTCTTGACTTGGTGAAGTCGGAGCTTGATTTTGCGATGCCTCGACGTAGATCATCTTCGGCATGGACATCGATGACCTAGCCCGTCCATTCTCCGATGAAGCCGACGCTAGAGCCCGGGACTTGTTATGGACAGCGAGGAGACTTCATTGCGGAGCTATGGAGGTGGAGAACCGGATCTACAAAGGTTGTATTTCCGTATCTCTTAGTTAAGTGTTAACTAGTTTATCTTTTCGTCTAGAAATCTAGCCGACGATCCGTAGTCGGGTCTCTCGGCACCCGTAAAGTTTTATATTGGCATGTTCGATGCCTTGTGAGACCACTATAGGGTGCCTAGAAACCTTTCATTTTCTACCGGTGCGGTGGAATCCATGTAGGCTGCATGGATTCCCGTTGGATACAAGATGGACCATGTTATCCACTACCTTGGTAATTGTATCTTTTGGCCTGTCTTGTTATCCACTACACCGACAGAAAAATTATTACTCATAAAAAACCGGAGACATGAGTATCAAGTGGGCATGCAAACAGGGGGAGTAGATCAAGCATTTTTCAGCTAATATTTTTTAATTTTAAATCTAAAAGGCTGTGAAAAATGAGATGGAAAAAGAAAACTAAAAAGGGGGAAGGAGAAAGAGGTGGGCAGAATGAAACAAGGCTGCTTGCGTGATGCCTTTTTGAGATGAAATGAACAACTCGGTTAGATTCTCTGTGTTGAGCGAAGGAAAAAATAAAAAGAAATCTTTTTGAGATACTTTCTAAGAATTCAATATGATAGAAAAATATCAAATAAAGTAAGCATCCATGAAATGAGGGGTGATTCAAAATATAGAGAGAGAGAATCCTCAAAAGGATAAGACTCCCTAACTAACATCTCTCTTGCTTTTTCACAAAAAGCTTTAATTGAAATAAACAATGGAGAATGGACAGATCATTTTGGACAGTAGCAATAGTCCCCATTGAGAGCTTGTATATTCAAGTGGATCTTTATTGCCATGTTGCTCCACATAATTTGAACTTTGGGTCCATTTGTGAAAGTTTTGTGAGACATTAGAACATAAGATAAGGATTACATTTATACCTCAAATTTTTAGTAGGCCATGCACCATGCACCATAATGCATGCTAGAGATAAAGATCGATGCAACAAAACTCTTTTTTTATCACTTGACTAGATACATGAACAAATTTGAATCCAATGATTTATTAAACCCATAATGTTTTAATGATGAAATGAACAACTTGCATGATTATTATTACAGCCAGTAATTGAATCCAATATTAATAATGGACATGCATAATCATATGCCTCAAATTTTTTGCAACAAAAATAAGGATTCATAGCATAAATCATCACTAAGAATATGTGATAACATAAAGGGCGAAAAAACCTTGAGGAAAAAAAACTTCAACAATGAATACAGCAATAAGCTTCTCTAAAGGCAAAAGCTCCAGATATGCAAAGATCTCTAAATGCTCTATAGATAAAGGAGACCAAAGTGATGAGATTTACAATAATTTAATCATGATACAGTAGGGTTACATGTAGGAAATACATAGCGAAATTTGGGTTATTTACGCGTAGACTTTGGGGCGCCATCCAGCAATCACATCCTCCTGCAGTGGTTTAGTTTTCGCGAATGAATCCATGGAGAAAATCGACTGCACAGAAGGAAACCCGGCAACGGTCAGCTTAGAGAGAAAAAACCAGTTACTTTCAGGGACTATTGTTCAATCAACAACTCTTGTTTAATGAAATGCTGCAGACTACGTTAGTAATATAATTCTATTTCTCTTTTTTCTGTAATTGGATGATTTGCACCATGCATGTTGATAGACAATCTGATTCTTAAATACCATATACCCTATGAGTTTCATACTATTAGCTCATAAACTGTTCTATTACATAATAATTATTAATCATGCAACAAATCCAATAAAAGGCCAAATACCATGAAAAGATCTGTAATGTATAGATTTTTGCCATGGAGTAGGGCAATGCTTATTTTATCGAATCAAAGAGCGAACCGGGATTTGACCATCATAGAACACAATTTCCTCCTATGTGAGAGCATATAATATACACAAACTGAAACCATGAATTAAGCGTAACAAAAAGAATTAATCCCGAGGGAAGAAAGCCATTCCATATATTATTCCAATAGAACATACCCAAAGTATGAGGACACAATTTCTTTTATGAATCTACATGACTGCAACTTCTTTTTCTTTTAATTTCAATAACAAAAAAGATTGATAACTACCACTCTCTTCCCGAAATTGGAATTAAATTTTATTTTATTACATTGGTGGTGGATTCGGGGTGGGTGCTATTTTGAGCACATAGAGTGGTCAATAGGTGGTGGTAGACATGCCTATTGTGACTTTCCGGTTATAAATAAATGCTTTTAACAACCATTGCATGTTGGTATCTAAGATTAAATGCAATTCCATAACTACTAAAATATCCTTCATATCAAACATAGTACACTTCAGTCACTAAGTTAGGAGAAAGCACTAACATTCATATAACATTATATTCTATTCGAGAAACACGCACCACTTATTACATAGTTGACTAAATTTAAACTGTAGAATCTTTCCATATAAATAAAGTTATGACTACAACTGAAACTAGGAATTTGAGTTGCAACTGAACTGAAATTCCTAATCCTAATACAAAAATGATTTTCACTACCAAGTCAATTTCTTTCACACAAAAAAAAATCATTCCATTATTGTATATGGAGATCTAAGAAATGCCAATAATAATCATTTGTTCCAAATCATTACCCAATTAACTTCCAACCTCTAAACCATAAAATAAATCAAGCCCTTGCATCACACATAAAGCTTGATGTTCCTTTTTGTCTTTCTTTGTGACAAGACAGCTAACGACGTATCTTCCAAAATTGTCTCTTAGCAAACCTGAATATATTGACTATAGTCTCTATCAAAACGAATTTATGTTTCAAATATTAAACTATCTACAGCAAGACTTTCAACTACCTGTTTTTTCATCTTTACAAGGTTGTTTTCCTCTCGAAAGCGATTCAATATGCTAATTCCGTGAGATGAAGCCCTCCACAAATTGCATCTACTTTTCCGGCTGATGTGAAAATGTTGTTTTTATATCCATATTTGACAAATTTCCTAATTCGATCTTGGCATATGCTCAAACCATGAGCCGTTTCCCAAGTTTCTTAACTAGTTATATAACTTTTCTAGCAAAACTTGAACTTGAGTCCCAATTCTTAGTTTCACCATAACATTCCAACGATCTTTGCTACTTCAAATTCTCCTGGTGACAAATTTTCTTATTCTTCCGGTCATTCATCATCAATTGAACCATCCAATTGTTCACTTTCACAGTGCATTTTTGCAACAATGTCCATAGCTTGTGTAAAAGAGCTAAGAAATCCTCATTACTTACTTCTTACCTCAACTTCGAAATGCTTAGTTTCACCATAACATTCCAACGATCTTTGCTACTTCAAATTCTCCTGGTGACAATTTTTCTTATTCTTCCGGTCATTCATCATCCAATTGAACCATCCAATTGTTCACTTTCACAGTGCACTTTTGCAACAATGTCCATAGCTTGAAGAGCTAAGAAATCCTCATTACTTATTTCATACCTCAACTTCGAATTGGTTTTTATGATTCAGGTGCAAAACAATCCATATCCAGAGCCCATCACATTTTATTATTAACATAAAAAAAGGTTTGCCTCGAGACAGAACTATAGACGTTGCACCACACGCCAAGTATAAATCCAATGACGAAAGCTCCAACTATTGTGGAAATTTTGATGTCTCAAAATTGAGATTGATCTTTCATAGAAAGCATTTAAGGCTAATGTTTCCTTGCCAGCATTGGGAAAATTACATGAAATTATGGTTGTTGACTCAAAAACACATCAAGATAGACTAGCAAAAGAGTAACAAGCAATGGAGTATTCTTTAGCAGCCAACCAATCTCTTTCCCCAAATCTCTTTCCTAAATAGGAGCTAAGAGACACGATAATTCAAACATTTTGTATAATGCAATTTATTGCATAATCAATTATTTCCAACAAATAAGACTCTTCTACAATCAAAATGACTTGCTTGATCCTTAATAACTGTATCTTAATCTTTAGACATTTTGATGTGAATTAATAAGCCCAAAGGAGTGTACAGAAATAGATGATCGTTGCAAGAATCCAAATATTATAATTTTAGAAAATCTAAGTTGAAATAAATCTACATCTCTATCTCTAATAAATGCCAATATTGATTCTTCGTACCGAATCATTATCCAATAAATTTCCAACCACTGAACCATTAAACAAATCAAGCCCTAACCTCATAAATGAAGCTTATAAGAATGCTCTTCAGGTGACGAGTAGAACAAATCAAACATGCATAATCAATACTAACGTCCCTCAATACCAACCAAATTGTTGGTGGAATCTCATGTTTAACAACCCCAAGACAAACTAATACACTCGCTTAGTCGTCTAAATCTTTCAAGATAGTAACTTCGTTTCCACAAGAATAGCTCCATCATTTTATAAGCTAACAGACGTCACCCGAGTCACTTGAGTCATTGAGAACTTGTCCGAGCCACCTTCCTAATCCAATTAATCCTTCACAAATGTCAATGTTGTACTCAAATCATAATCCCTAACCCATTCTAGTCGAACGTCTATTTAGAATGGTTTTAGCTGCCCGGTTTCCCACCATAATCCACAACCCGTTCATCATTGTTGAAATTGGATTGCACGAATCAGATTACATAGAACAAATAATGGAGTTTCTCGAAACAATTCACCATCAACCGTACTTCAAAGGCGATGGCTTTCTAAACCTGGACATGCAGTTACCGAGGATCATGAAAGTCATTATAATCCTAGAGAAGTCTTTTGTCAAATGAAAAACGATAATGCTTTGAATTGCATTATACAAAAAGTTTGAATTGTTTACATCTCTCAAAAGATTGGTTTGGCCACCAAAGAGAGCATTCCAGATAGTGATCTTTACTATGACATGCCATGTACCGTTCTTATCCCTCTTTTGCTAGTCTATCTTGTAATGTGGATGTCATTAAGACATCAACAACCAATACTTTGTATAGTTCTCCCGATGTTGTCACAATAAAAAACGCATTAGCATTAATTGCTTCCATTGGAGAATCCGATCTCAATTATGAGACATCTAAATTCAGCAAAGATGGTAGTTTTCTTTTCTTTGCTTGACTTATACTCAAGGTGCACAGTGTCTATTATGCTTTGTCTCGGGGAATACTTTATTGGTGACGATCTTAAGATGTCTTGGCAATCTACATGATTGCTATGCAATAGCCTAAAATTCAATCAACCTGAAATCAAGGTAAGGAATGAGAAAACTGTGGTTTTCTTGGCTCTCTTACACAAGAGACATTGTTGCAAAAATATAGTGCGGGAAATGAACATTTGAATGGCTCTGATGTGTTGAAGGGATGAGCGAATCATAGAAATAGTCACTCGTAGAATTTAAACTTTATAGGAAAGATAGTTGGAAAATATGTTACGGTGAAATTGATAATCTTCCTATAACATGGATTCAAAGATGAAGGTTTGCTAGAAATGTTACATACCAAGTTTAACGCTCAAAAAATGTTATAACCCGAATGACGACACCTGGGAACCCGTTGATGGTCTAAGCAAATGTTAAGATCGAATTAAGGAGCTTATCAAATATCGATACAATAAGTCATGTAGCTATTTTTTGGGAAAGTAGACGTGATTTGGTCAAGATGTCCATGTTAAGAAATTAGCATATTTATTTCATTTAGAAAGGAGGAAAACCTTTTTAAGATGAAAATACAAGCAAATAATTTTTTTATAAAATTGTTCAATATTGAAACTTAAATTCGTTTTGATGGAGAATGTGCAATATAGTCAAGTTTGCTAAGGGATATTTAGGAAGATAATGCCTATTGCCAACCTGTTATTAGAAAATAATTTGGTTTTTAACAAGGCTAAAGCTATGTCTAATTTCATTCTATTATTTACATCGTTGATTTCTGGAGCAAAAATATGGCTTTGACTCTGGAAGGTTGATCCCTTGATTTTTGCTCTAGAAGGAAATTATATGTAATCCCAGTTCTTTTGGTTCTCATTGTACACAAAATGGAGTAGCATATAAGAATCATAGTGAAGGACTGAAGATATTATTTTACGAAATTGCATTACCCAACAACTTAAGCTAATAAGTTGATGGGTTGCAGGCTGTCAATATATATATACATACACATATATATATATATATACATACACACATATATATATATATATATATATATATATATTGCAAACCGGTTCACGTTTTTTAAAAACGGGAACTCTCAGTCTACGACATATTTGAACGATCTAATCCGTCTAAATTGATCACCCTACCCTCAATATACGTGTATGAAAAATCAAAGGATTTAAAGACCTCTAACATATGTATCGATGGGTGCAAAAATGAACGTCTTTCGATAATGCAACATAAACTTCATCCGATGCATATGTTAGAGGCAGTTTTTTAAATGCGAAAGGCGCTTTCAAGGCGACGAAGCCTGCCTCTCGCCTCAGGCGAAGGCACTAAAAAGACGGCCGCCTGAGTGATGCGAGACGTCAAACATTTAAACCGATTACAAGATTTTGCTAGATCGGTTTGAGAGTTAGAGAAAGAGTGAAATAAAGGAATAAAAGACTTTTCATATATTAAATTAAAAAAACCTAGTTTCTGTCTTTTTTGTTCAATTCTGTTATTATAGAAGACTCTCTCTATAATTAAATAGAAAGCGGGTACATATAAACAAACAGATAAGTGAAATTACATGAAATTTAATTTATTTTTATTTATTAATAAAAATCACTCTGACGCTCACCTCAAAGCCTTGCCTTGGACGTTTCTATATTTAAATAGCAACTCAGATTGTCTTGTCCGGGCGCTTGAGACGCTAAGGCGCTTGAGACGCTAAGGCGCTTCGCATTTAAAATACTGGTTAGAGGTTTTTAAATCCTTTGATTTTTCATACACGTATGTTTGAGGGTAGGGTGATCAACTTGAACAGATCAAATCATTCAAATATGTCATAGACCGAGAGTTCCCGTTTTTAAAAAACGCGGACCGGTTTGCAATGGATCTCTCTCCTGATACATTGCAAACCGGTACGCGTTTTTTAAAAACGGGAACTCTCAACCCACGACATATTTGAACAACCGGCACCGTTCATGTTGTTTTTCATACATCCAAATCTATATGTATGCAAAATCAAAAGATTTGAAACTTTCTAACCCATTGATCGGACGACATTTATGTTGCGTTACCGATAGACGTTCATTTTTGCATCCATTCAATGCATGTGTTAGAGATCTTAAAATCCTTCGATTTTTCACGCCTATAGTTTAGGAGATAGGGTGTTCAACTTAAACGGTTCGAATCGTTCAAATATGTCGTGGATCAAGAGTACCCGTTTTTCAAAAAAACGCGGACCGGTTTGCAATGGAGCATTCTCCTATAGAGAAAGAGAGAATAATGGAGGAAAGAGGCCCTAGGAGGCTTTTTCGTCAAGTGGCATCAGAAAACTACACCTTCTACCATTTTATTCGACAATCGGCGCCGTCCATCTTGATCTTTATCGTCTAATTTGTCGATACATCAAATCTCATGTGATTCAAACACTTTTTTTACCGTTGATTTAGTGGGTGCAAAATTAACAATTTACCGACAATATAACTTTTACATTGCTGCATCAACGGTGAAAAGGTGTTAGAATCATATAAAATTTGGTGTATCGACATATTAAAATATGAATATCAAGATGGACGGTGCCGATCATTGAATAAAATGGAGGGTGGTTTTTTTATGCCGCATGACGAAAAAGCCTCATAAGGCCTCTTTCCTCTATTATTCTCGTAAATACACACATATATATATGGAGATGCTTCTGTGAGGCCGGCTCTCATTTCTTATATTAAAACCAAACTCTTAAAGACACTTCCCGTGTTTTCACCGATTCGTACCGGTCACTTTGATCTACTTGTATTAAATAGGTTATGTATAAAGTTTCATTAAATTTGGAGACCTCCAACACATCAATCAAACGATCTTGTTTTTCATGCATCGCAGAGCCGTCGATTTTTTAGTCTATTTGATGGATAATTTAGAGGTCTCCAAATCTCATAAAATTTGATACATAACCTATTTAACATGTATAGATCACGATGATCGGTGCGGAACGATAAAAAACACGTCGTATTGTGTGATTGAAAAGTGGACCGCAAGATGAGAAATGAACCCGAACCTCATAGGATCATCTCCCTCCCTCCCTCCCTCTCTCTCTCTCTCTCTCTCTCTCTCTCTCTATATATATATATATATATAGGAAGCATCCGAACTTCTATTCGGTCATCGTTTCCATGTCCACGCGTTTGGACACGCCGCCCGACATTGAATCTGATGCATTTAGGCTTGTCTGGTACTTCAACTCAGCACATAGGGTAGAGAAAGAGAAAAGTGGGAAATAGGTGTAGAAAACTTTTGTACATATAAAAATGTGAAAATATTAAATATTGCGAATCTCTCTTACTGTGCTAGAAGTAGTAGTATAGTATCAAATTGATGCAAATGAAAATTCGGGTCTAAAATAATAGAAGTCGGCTCCATTTAACAGCTATTAACCTTTTGTTCCTTTAAATCTTATGGATTGTAATTATTATGTGTTTTGCTTTTAATTGCATATATTTATAATGGCGTCTTATAGTTATGGATGAAAGTTGAAACCTTGATTTTATTAGTAACTTCGCATTGAACCTTAATATTTTTTAACGCTGCGATAATCTTTTGCAGTGATACTTCTAGGGGAGAATAGAGTATTTTTTTGTGAAATACATGCAAACGTCACAGTGGTAGTCTTCCTCTTTTTTCTTTTTCTTTTCTTTTTTGTCTAAAAAGAATTATCCTCAATGGTCATTTGTATGTTCGCTTACTTTAGACCAATGATGATACATGTCTAATGCCACATAACTAGTTTGGGCTTCCAAGAGATGCAATAGCACGGAGTAGCATGCACCATTAAGAAAAGAAAAAAATTCAAAATTTTCATTTAATTTTCATAGGTATAATAGTACTCTCTGTTTATTGATCACTTTGACACTACAAAAGACTCAAATACTAGCTCGCCCTTCTCAGACTGCTGCACCCTCCAACCAATAGGACATACAGTAAGAGAATCTGAAACGATGGCATGAATCCCCCAATGGCACAACAGCTGATGTTTTGAAGGTTATGCATGAGGATTATGCCACCAATGAGGAACTTTAAAATGGTATAAAAGAAGATATTTTCAATAATAATATGAATTGTTCTTACAGAACTAAGCTTGCACTAAAGCTCTGGTTCTTTTCTTTCACTTCTCAGTTTCCTTCTCCACCAAACACAACTACATGTTGAATATTAGTTGTCAGCCTGTGCATATTTTATATATCAAATGTTACAGCGGCTGAAACTTTTTATAAACAAAAAAAGAACCCTTTATTATTATCAAAATGATTAGGATTGGGCAGGTTAATACCACATATTCATATAACTCATGCCTAATATGGGAATCAGTAGTTGTTTGCACAGGGAAAATTTGAAATGTTAAGCATACCTCCATGTAACCTCTTACAAAGGGCAGCCATTCTGGAACTGACCAATTCTTGTAGTGTCCTAGAGCAATCTCCATATGGTAAAGCTTAGGTGCAAGAGAGAGATCAGCAGAAGATAATTTGCCCCCACCGATAAAAGGACCCTAATTAAACAATAGCATAATTAGCTTTCAATACCATGTATAAGCAAATTACATGAGAATTAGTCAACAGCTCAAGCCTCAGGATGATAAAATAAGACCGAACATATGACAGTACAAAAAAATTATATTCCAATAACATTAAAGCATTAAAAGCATGTCCAACTTGACATAACATTATAAACCATTACAGTGAAATTACTTTATATCAAAAGGGATTGAAACACAATAATTTCATTAAAATAAGCAGTGAGGTGGAAAAAATTCAAAAATGAATTGCTTTCTCAGCATCATATATCTCTTTATAACCCTACCGGCTCCTTCCCTTGTTAAAGGAACAGATAACTCCACCATTGCTGTGATTAAGGTCCTAAATTTTCATAGCCGATCCCAATTCAGGATGACAGCATATGTAAAAACACTGTCGATTCTCTAAGACATAAACCTGTAAGATATTTTAGCCTTATAAAGGTAATAATTTGCACAAGTTTCTATTCAAATGTAATAGACGGCCTTAACAGAGCTGAATGGAGAAAAAAGATTTATGTAGCCAACTACCAACCCAAAAATTGGGAGAAAGACTTGGTTGTTATAGTAGAGTAGTAGTAGTAGGACTTAATCTAGTATTGGATGTTCGAGTAGTCATACGTAGAGGAGGAGGAGACTGTTAAAAGAGACCATTCTCATATTTATTACATGAGCCCAACTCCTTTTTTTTTTGGGTCAACGATTTGTCAAAACATCATCAACTCATCATCATTACATATTTGACAAAAAAAGGTATTGACTATTGATTATGGAACATATTCAACGCTATAGAAGTGCATTGCAGGCACTGCCGAGATAGGAGCTCTCATGATAAAAGGCAGATGGCTGGTGCTACGATGGATGACTGGAACCTATATCTGACTGTATCTTTATGTGCTATGCTATGAAATTTACGTTTGGAATTATATAGATGAACCTTAAAATTTTGGAATACCTTGACAGGCTAAATGAAATAAGAACTATGTTAGCACAAGATTACAAAAGAAGTTTATATTATAATTCCTAATATACATTAAAGAAATTAGATACACAAACTCAGATTAACTGAATATGGACCATGGGAAATTGCAGTGGTGAAAAGCAGTAATTTCTGAGTTAAATTTGTGGAAAACCCACTTTACTTTTGTCCGGCTACCAAAAATTACCCCGATCCCAATTAACAGGCACTTCATTTGTATTTAACACCAATTGGTTTGATAACCCCCACCATTTTGCTTTTAAGGAATTTAGTACATAAAACACTCTTACATATGGGGGTAATCAAAACAATTTGCAAGTGGTATTAAATAGGGGGCAAATGCAGGTTATTAAGGGTCATGTGACATGCGGTTTCCTGCTATTCAGCTGAAAGGGAGGTTCCGGCAATCTAACATAAAGTCCACAAAAAGTCCCAACACTATTGGCTTTTAGCAATACCATAGTAACCCCTTCCATGGCTTGCAACTGTATGTTTACCTCATGAACCATTTTGAGGCAAGTCATACAACGTTGAGAAACAACCAAAAAAAAGAAGAGGAAAACCTCATTTGACTCTTATGGAGGGAGATATTATCCTGCATAGAGGAAATCTAGTGGGATCTATCGTCCCACTTTTATTACCTGCACTATCTCATCGCCAATTTAGAAAGATCGCTTCATACAATTAGTTGAAGACTCAGGATTCTAAAACATACAGAAGGTCATAAATAATAACAACTGGTATTTAAAATGCCAAATGACTAAAACTTGAATTTGTGTAGTTTACAAGGAGAATTTCCAGGTATTTAAAACACTCTTCATGGATACCTCATCTAGCTCTTGATGTGTAGTTTACAAGGAGAATCTCCAGGTATTTAAAACACTCTTCATGGATACCTCATCTAGCTCTTGTGACCTCTAAACGGGCATATTAGCACTCAACGGCCTTGGAGTTAGTAAGTTGAGGAGGTATATGTGCTATCCAAGTCCAAATCAAGAACTCCAAGGGTGTCAGGTAATGAAAGCAAGCAAGTTGACAGGTTATAAAGTGCTGGATGATACTAGCTGAAGGGTGTATACACAATTAACTTATTTGCTTATGAATTTTGAGTTAAGGTAATAAGTGATAAGCATAAACACAAAAATCATTATGATGGAAGGATACATCATGCGCATAAAGGTGGACAACCTGCCCTCAAGTATCATCAAGGTTTGCATGGACACGGATTCAGGGACACGGATACGACACAATGCGATATGGTGATACGGTAAAATCCTAAAATATAGGATACGGGGACACGGCTGTATATATAATCTTATAAAGATGATAAGATATCAAACTATTGTGTCAATATTAAACAAGGAAAAATTAACAGGTCTAAAATGTTACACGCTAATAACATACTAAAAATATGTTTATACGCATACGATGCACATAGAACACATATTATACATATATGATATATATACAACGCTACGCTTCCGATGCGTGTCGTGCAAGTATCAGTGTCCGATACGTGTCGGACATGGATACGGCAAACCCATTGGAAGTATCCGTGCAACCTAAAGTATCATCCACATGATGTTTCATTAAATTATAATTTGGTTGTAGCTCCAAAATTAGTATCAGCAGTGGATGAAATGCCAAGGAAAATGAATGTCTATATAACTTGAGTATTACCATTATAATACACAACCAGACAATCGATGCAAACAGCAAAGAATTATAAGATATGTATGGCATCACATTTCTAGTTTAGCCTTAATAGAGTATCAAAAAGAAAACTTGAAACTTACATTTTCTTTAATATAATCATCAAATGATTTCAGCTCGCTAAGCAAGGCCTGCTCTGTTCCATCATTGGGGTCCTTGCTTTTAAGGAAACAAATAAATGTGGAGAAGGTTTTTGAACCACTACAAAAAGACATGTGGAGTAACAAGAAGTATCAGATGAGCATTCTATAGAAATATCTCTTATGGATACCTAAGTAGGGAAAAAACATTCAACAAATAAAGCTCTACACATTCTTCTGTTTTGATATCGGCAAATACTATTAGTGTAATTAATGGCAAATATTACAACATGCAGCCTAATGGTTACTATAGAAAAATAGAAGTTGTACTCTAGCAGCCAAAACTTAACAATTTTGCATGTCAATAACAATTAAGGATTCATGCAATTAATGCCCAATTTAATTGTTAGACTTCTGATATGGAAAAATGCACAAAAGAAGACGACCAATTCTTCACAACATGAAACAATATCTAGATAAAGCTACCATTCACCATCTAGTGCACTTAGAGATATGAAGGAATTGATTATAGAATGCTATGTTCTGAAGGTCCTCTTTGGGATTTTCGCTATAGGAATGTAATGGCAAAATTTTAGACAATTCTTGACATAATTTATAGGCCAACAACCCCATAACCACACCAATGACACACAGACACAGTCATAGTGGTCAACCTATGTCCAACACATGTCGGACATGGAGATGCCTTCGACATGCATCCAACACCGTGTTGGAATATGTCTACAGTGTGTTGGGTTAAAACTCAGGTCCGGGCCAGGTAGATGCTAAAAAGGATCAAAAATCTTCTAGCATGTGTAGGACTACTTTCTTAAGAGAGGGAATCTCATTCTCCATATGTAGCCCTTGGGTAAAACTTTATATGGCTACAGATTTTACATTAAGGCTTACACAAAAACAAATAAAGTCGGCTAATATTGTACTACGAAAAATTCCAGGATATGTACATAATAGCTAAATAATTATATACAAGGCAAACCTAGTACTCAAGGAAAAATGTTTGCAAACAAAGTAAATCTAGTAGTACTAAGGGGATAGCATTTGGTATTTTTATAGTTAGAATAACTCATCAATGAATGGATTGCTATGATAAATAATAACAAGCTTTACAACAAACAAGTCAAAAGCTATAGAAGGCTTTGCTTCTTCACATATAGTTAGAAGTCATGAATTTTAACAGCAACTGAATGGAGAACAGAACATGGATATTACTTCATATCAACTCATTGCATTTCATATTACTTTATTTAAAATCATGTCATAGACATGCCCCTTTCTTTTGCTCCTCTCACTTGGTCCTTTACCACCTCACTGCACACTATCTATAACTCCGCGCTTTTCTTTTGTTCTTTCTCTCTGTCCATCCCTCACCTATTTTCTTTCCCACTCTCATTTCCAATTTGCAGCAAGACTTCGCCCATCTGAAGAAGCTGCTACATTTTTCTCACTCTTTCATTTTTTGGCTTTTTCTTCTCCTTGAACTTTACCATGGTCCAAGCATATAATACCATTCGCCTTTGAAATTTCACCCAAGCAATGAAGTTTCTGCATAGTTTCCTAGACTATGAAAGTTGGGCCGAAACTTCACGTCCATGATTATAGGCCTTTCAATGGGCATTTCACCAGAATTCTGCTAAATCTGTCGACATGGTCCCTGTTTCAGCCAAAATCTTCCCACCGAGACCGATCCCGAAGTATCAAAACTTTGCACTTTCAGCCGAGCTCTAGATCCATGCCTACAGCTTTGCCTTGTGATTTAGCAAGAGTGACTATAGGCATTTTATCATGTAAGTACCTTTCCCTGGTTCGAATTGCGGTCACAATTGGCGAAAAAATCGGTCATTATCCAATATCAATATGCTAATAAAAACATTTTTAAGTTGTTACACACCAACATAACTTGTACTGCACTATTTTTTGAGGTTTTGGATGAACAATTTATGATGTAAGCCCTTTAGACCTGGTCAGAGAAGTGCACAACACAAGGTAGAATTTGAAGCTAAGACCTTTACCATGGTCCAAGCATAATACCATTTGCTATAAATTATCAAACCCCTCTATAAGTTGGCAATCAGTGTTGAAAAAAATGGAATATTCGGTCGAATATTCGGATACGGTGACAAAACGAACAAACTCTGCAATATTCGGTCAAATATACAGTCAAACCGAATATTCGCCGCATAAACTATATATTCGGACAAATAGCGCGAATATTCGGCTGAATTGGCCCATTTGGCTCAAAACCCACAACTAAAAAAAACAAATGTGGAATCCACAACTTAATTAAAAAACACGTGGGGCCTACACTTATTATTTCACAAACATTCTCTCCTCATTTCTCTCTCCTCCTTTTTTGAACCCATGATCTTCCGATTTAGTTTGGACCCCTTAGCCTCGGGTATATTAGTTTATTATTTTTTAATATTTTTTTTGAGTTTTTATATGTAATACTTATATGAAAATATTGATTGCCGCATAATCCGAATAAACTGAATATTCACCGAATAAACCGGATATTCTTTATTCGCCGGCCAACCAAACAAACTCCGACGCCGTTTTTACAACATTGTTGGCAATCCCTATAATAAATGATAAAAAAAACCTAATACCCTCTTGTTGAGTATAGGTATGAGAAGAACCCATGGCTTCTTTAACAAACTTTTAAGCTTTATCCATAACTTTTACTTGCTAGTCATGATATAAGGCTCTCAGCTACTTTCTATGCAAGGATAGGTAGTCATGATCTAAGGCTCTCAAACCCCAACCCCAAAAAAAAATTTAGTTAACAATTAATAGAAATAATGTTTTGCTTATGTCGTTAACGCCAAAAAATTTCGGTAACCAAAAAATGTGGCCTTTGTAGTGATGTCCAGGCCAAGTTTGCACATATAAAAGAGACGACTAAGCCAAGAAAGTGATATAAGATTAATTCTTGTAAGGTATAAAGATGCTCGATTTGACAGGAGAAGACTGAGATTGACCCGGTAGTCAAAGATGGTTGGAATAGTGAATTTTGTTGCCTAAATCGATTTAACTGAGTCACATGGATTGAGACTAAAGTCGTCTAGCTTGAAAGGAAGTATGATACTACAAAATTCAAATCAAAGTACTTATGGTCCTCTAGAAGGACAAAATCATAATCTATGTATTGCGGAGATTACAATCGACAAGTTAAGGATACAGTCACAAATGCCTTAAATTATTGAACAGGAAGAAGAATGGAGTCCCTAAGGAAAAACATATCCTGTCGAGAAGAATCACTCTCTGTTATGACTCGTTTTTTCTCCGAGATCACCTGCACTTGTTTGGTCGATCATGTTTACAACAATATGACTTTCAGAGGCAAGGAACAGCCAAATAGCTACCCATGGATCTCTTCATTCTCCTGGAAAATCCTTCTTGGTATTTTCTTTCAGTGGTTCATACTGTCATATATATATTTCCTCCTCAATAGGGGTGCTAATTGAACGAGCCAGCTCAGGTTCGATTGGGGGTTCGGTTTGGTATCAGCTCATTCAAGCTCGGTTCATTTATAAATGAGCCAAACTTGAACTGATCGTTTACTAAACAAGCGGAACTCAAGCTTAACCTCGCTCATTCAATATGGGCTCGAGTTCAGCTCGGTTACAGTAGAAGTACTCATGTTTTGTTATATAGACGCTCATATTTTATATTTTACACTAAATTCTCTAGAGAGAAAAAAGATGTGCATAAGTTATATTTGGAGTCAAATATAAGGAATAGGCTCCTTTCCCAAAATTCCAGCTGTTCCCCTTTGACTTTCCAAATTCCAAAAACCCTAGAACATAATTTATTTGCCTTCTCCTACCATCTTCTCCAAGCCAGCAACCTTCAATGGCCCCTTATTCTTCAAATGACCCATCGTTCATCTTATGGTTCTGCTCCTTTTCCACTGCCAAAACCGAGCTCGGCTTGGGCTCGCTTCAAGCTTGACAAGTTCACTAGCCGAACATCAGCCGACACCAATCAGCTCGAGACGAATTTGAGCCAAGCTCAAGCTGAGCCAAAATTAGCCGAGCTGAACTCGGACTGCGGTCAGCTCACTGAAGCTCGGCTCAGTTACACCCCTTCTCCTCAATTCCATTCCTCTCAATCTGTGTTTTCTTCTTCTCTCTTCATTATTTCTTTAACATATATCCAGGAACTCAAAAACATATGCATCTGAGGATAAGCATGGTCTGATCTAACTACGCAGCAATAATGCTTCTCCAGTTTCCACAATCACCACATCCCAAATCTACCTCTCAAATTAGCGACACGTTGACATATGACAAATTGCTGTAAAATTTCAAATCCAAACAAGAATTGATCGTCTTCCACCGATCTCAATTTCTATTATCTTGCTACTATAACAAATGCCCATTCCTACTGCACCATAATGCTAAATGCGTGAAAGGTTTTAAACTAAAGTTTATAATCTCTAATCACGAAATCCTTGGTGGCCAATGATATGTAATCATACACTCAGACTCAGTCACAGTAAAAGTGAAATTTCTCGAGGAATGTCTGCTTGTTAGTAATAATTTAGGGGGGGGGGGATGTAATTACTAATATTGGTTTGCTAATTATAATTATTAATTTAATGGCAGAAAGCAATAATCCAAAAATTGAAATAGTAGAAGCTGAAGAATTGCTTGGGCCATGCAAGTATGGAAGACCACCATTACGTGTCTATGATTTTATCGCATCAGTGATCACAACGAATATAAATTATATGTATATACTTGTGCATACATTGTAGCCTTTTCAGGTGGAACTGCTAATGGTGGATCAGGGAACTTCTCTTCTACTGATTGGGTGATAACATCTGAATCAGCAACCCACTTCTCATCCAGTTTGACAACCGGAACTTTGCCCTCAGGAGTGATTTTTAAGAACCTAGTACAATAATCAGAAAGGTAATGAAGCATTAATATAAGAAGTGTGATGAACTTCAAATTACATATATTTACAAGTACTAGCAGAAAAGGGTGGCATATTTACCATTCAGGTTTGTTTGAAAGATCTACTAGCTTCATGTCATAAGGAAGATGTTTTTCCTCGAGGGTCAATAGAACCCTTTGGCAAAAAGGGCCTGAAAGTAGAATGCATGTAAACTGTTTACTGCATTGGCAGGGAAGAAAAGTTAAAGCAAGAAATTTATTTTTAAAAATGGCATATTCATCTATTTAGCATTATTTGATATTCAAATTTTATCGAAATAGATTGTATTCTTACATTAAGTTATCACACACCATGTACATTTTTTAACTGCACAAACCATATAAAGTAAGCTCTAATTCTTCTGAATCATCGTGATCATCTAAGTCTTTCAGCATTCAAATAGGGCCAAGTTAGGCTCGGCAATGCTTTGGTACGGTATATAGTTAACATTTTAAGAAGGAACGATGTTTCTTCAAAGGGCCTTTTTGATTTAAGTCCATCAGGTTAGACTTATCTCGATATGGCGCTAAAATCTCAACATCAGCTACTAGGTCCTCTAAACCTAATAAGTTAGTTAAAATCATGACATGTCTTTAGAAATTAACGACAGGTTAAGAAAACATTCTGTCCAACTATTATCACCTAATAAAAATGACCGTTCTATCCCTACGTATATTTATCTCCCCTCTAAATAAAAGCTACCAAATTTATTATGCTTCTATGACATACATTAGGGTTTGTCATGGATTTAGACGACACCGAACAAAAAATTATAAGTTTTCGCCTGTCTTCTTGAGAAACAGGCAAACAACATTTCGATTTGTAATCTAAACCCTTGAATTTAGCATCTAAAACTAGGCACAGAACCATGGATGCAATCGACGAAAGGCATTGTGAAATTCAAGGGAAAGAGAGAGAGAGATTACAGTCGCCGAGCTTTCCGGGGGAGGTGATGGATTCTTTGACGCAGATTTCAAGGGGCTGCTGCTGCCGCGGCGATGGCGATGAGGCCCTAATCGCCATCGATAGAGGAGATCGCCACTGCTGCTTTGGGGAGAATATGAGGCGAGTTGAAGAAGAAAAGAGAAGGAATGAGGAACAGGATGAGCGCGAGAGAAGGGGAGGAGCCATGCTCAGGCTTATTGCTTAATTCGGTACAAAAGAAGAGGATAGAGTGGGAGAATTTGTGCACTGGGAGTCAGGGGCCTATCGGAAAGACGGCCGGGCTTGGCGATCTTCGGACCAGGCCGGACCCGAGTTGACCGAGCTTTGAGCTGGGTTTAGACCCGGCCCGAAGCCTCCAAATCTGAATCCATCCTGGCCTGAGGCCCCTCTCGGGCCGTCGGGCAGGCTAAAGCAGGCCGGCCTCATTTTTAAAAAATGGTTTTTTGAAAAAAAATATTTTAAAATATTTTTAAAAGAAAATTTTTACCTTTATGAATTAATTTTTGGAAAAAAATTTAACCCGAGCTTTGTGTGGATCCCGGGACAGACCTAAATATTTTATTGATTAAAAAAAAATTTGAGGGGACTTAATTTGGCAAACCTTACCCCTCATACAATTTCCAAAAATATTAAAAATACAATTCATAAAAAAACTAACTGGTGAGCTCCCATCGGTCTTTACTCTTCATCAGTGTCGGAGTCTTAAATGCTCTTAATGTGTTGTTGTCTAATTTCTGTACCGAATCAATTTTTTTGGCAAACTGCGATCTTCAATACGCCATCCGACAGTCTCGCTGTTCAAAACTCTATTATCTGCACTAAAAGCAGACTTCGAAGCAACTGTGGACGCCGGAATTGTTAGTAAATCATGAGCCGTGGCAGTAAAGCACAGGACACATATGTCCATGTGTTTTCCACCAATCCAAAATATCAAGATTGTCTATTTGATCCGCGGTGAGAAAATTACCGAAATCAATTTGCAAATATATTGTAAACTCATTATGAGTGAAAGAAGCAGAAACGGTTGTTCTTTGTTTTTCTGCTGTAAAAACTAAAATGTTTCTTTTTTGGAAGTTTGCTGTGAACAGGGAGATAAAGAAGAAGTTCTGTTTCAACTGTACTGTACTTCATATATGGCATACAAATTATAGAAATAAGAATTTAAAATATTTTTATAATCTTCTATATCAGTA
Source organism: Agapanthus africanus (assembly GCA_030015575.1). Lineage (NCBI taxonomy): Eukaryota > Viridiplantae > Streptophyta > Magnoliopsida > Asparagales > Amaryllidaceae > Agapanthus > Agapanthus africanus. The sequence goes on from JASDDO010000031.1 coordinate 660,234,996, forward strand.
CCTATGTTTTCATGGTATCCATTTAATAAAATAAATAAATTATCTTTTTTATGTATAAGATACAAAAAACAGAAGCTAAACAAAACAATGGAGGAACTTTTCGCCAATATTTATTCAATTTCGTAATCATGCTATGTAACATTCTAGCAAATGCATTTTTAGGTTCAATTATATGCTCATTAATAACCTTACAGAAATAAAATAATTGTTCTACTGTGAAACATGCAGTAGCATAATAAATACCAGATAAACATTTAATTCCATTGCAAAATATTTCAAAAAATCTCAAAGCATATTCATAAACAAACCAATCGTAATCCTCTAAATTATTATTGGGCATTTATTCCTCACAAAATAAAATAATAGGCTCCCGATATTTTAAAATACATTTCAATATTTTATAAGTGGAATTCCACCCAGTTGGAATGTTGAATTTGAAAGATCTAAATTTTAAATTTAACTGGGTACAAATTTACTTAAAAATTTGTTTTCGGGGTCTAGAGCTTTCAATAAATATTATTCCATATTTAAGTTTCGCTAAATAAGAATCAATTATACTAAGATCATTATGCACAATTAAATTTAAAATATAGCATGCAAATCTTTGATGAAATAATTCTCCATTCAAAACAAGATTTAAATTATTTTTTAAAATTGCTATAGCAGAATTATTATTGGTAGTATTATCAAAACTAACTGAAAATATTTTATTTTGAATATTATATTCGCGTACAGTAGTCAAAATACAATTACTGATATTATTTCCAGTATGTGAATGCTCCATTTTTGAAAAATCAATAATTCTTTTATCTAAAAACCAATCATTATCAATGAAATATGCAGTAACACAAATATAACTCATGCCCCATTTTATAGTCCAAAGATCATAAGTTAATGCAATTTTACTTTTAAAATTTGCAAAAATATCAATCAAATTGGCTTTGCCATCAATAATTTTTTTTAAAACATCACTTCTAAATGTTGTTTTGGGTAATCTATGAAATGTTGAATTATATGTTGTTTACCAATCTATCAAATTTTTTGTTTTCCGCAAAATCAAATGGCCGTTCAGCATGTATGATATATCTTGTAAGTTCTCTTCTATTAGTATGTTGCGAATAAGAAAAACTAGTTAAAGGGTTAGATAACATATTTAGAGTCGTCTGCCGAGAATCTGCTTTTTCATGTTTGATTAAATGTCTTTTTAGATAGATAGTTCCATCTAAAGTGGCATAAGTAAAATTTGCTTGGCAATGAGTACAAACTGCCCGCTCGCCTTTACCTGCAACCGTTTGTAGTACAAAATATTTCCAAACATTAGAAGTTTTAGCTATTTTATCTTTAGAGACAAAAGCTCTTGCTTTAGGAACGATAAGAGTAGGAATTTCTTCAGGGACATGACTTTGTGACATAGGTGGTATCTCATAATTAGAAAATTCATAGTTAGAAGAATAAGAATCAAAATTAGTGTGCAGCATATCAATTAATCTATGTCTTTCTTGTGCATCCATATCAATTTGAAAAGAATGTCTCTGTGAAGATGAAGCACCTCTGTCACCTTGTGAAGATGAACCTGACATTCTTAATTAAAAATATTAGTAAGAGAGAAAGATAGATGATAAAAAAATATACGAGAAAAATATATAATTAATATAAAAAAAACTGATTCCAGATAGCAGAATCAAATTAGTGGAACTGATGTGAAAATTGAGACTGCAGAAATGAAGATTGCGTGATTCCAAATTTAACAGTAAACTTCTAGAAAATCAAAGAGAGATTGGGAGATTGAAAATTTTGTTGTTGTGAATTGTGAGGATAATCAGTATAAAGGTATTTATAGAGTTTTGGATTAGGTGTATAGAAATGTATAATTTTGAATGGGGGATTTTAGATAATTTTTACAAACCCGCTTTAATTAAAATTTTATCAAAAAACCCACCCCTTTAATAAAAAACCCACCCCCATTCAAAAAAAACCCAATGCATTGACTAGCCCGACCCCACCACAAAACCCCCCAGGCCAAACAGCCAAATTCGAATTTGAATTTGGCCGGGCCGGGACATCCCCGTTAGACACCTTGAACTGGGAGTGGGCCTTTTAGTTTTAAGGCCCCTATTTGGGTAAAGAGTTTATTTGGGAAAATGGATTTAAGTCTTCAGATTTCAAAAGCAATAGGTTTAAGTGCCTAGGCTAAAAAACAGTGAAAAACTCCTAAAGCTCGAAGATCATTTTCTTTTAATCCTTATAGTTTATTAACTAATATGTTATGCCAATAACACCCTTTGAGATAAAGAACTGCATCTGCCTTTTAAAGTGCTATATATATCTTTCAAAGTGTTGCATTTTTCTTATAATGTACTACATTTATTTTGAAATGGGTCAAATATAGTAGATGTAGTAACTTTAGTAGTAAATGTAACGGTTTCATGTCAAATGTAATATTTTAATACAAATATAGCAATTTCTAAAAGTGTTTGTTAGCACCACCACTGGGTTTTACTAGCATCAAGCATGCCATTTTTTAAAAATTCGGAATGCTAATTATCACCAACCAAGATCTTAAACTAGATGCTTAGGGTTTAACTATGATATCACAAAAACATTATAAAGAAAAGGAGGCTACAACCTTTGTAAATCGTGTCCTTCTCTTCTAAAACTCCGGGTTGTAGTCCCTACGATTCCACTAGGCTCCATTTGAAAGTTGAACGAACTTGTTTCAATGACCTTCGTGCCGAAGATGATCCACCCGAAATTTGCTAATCCAAACTACCTTTTCACTAAACTCTTTAGTGAAAGAAAAACACTATACTCAAGTGCTAATTAAGTGTAGGATGGTGAAATAGGGGTTTTGTTTGCTTACTAGGGTTGTCACAAGCTCAAGGGTTCACAACTCATATGAGGGATTGAGTTTGGAGGTGAAGAAGATGGAGAGAGCTAGAGAGCAAGGAGCTTAAGTGAGGAAAATAACTCAAGTGAAGAATGAAGTGTAGAATGGCTCTTCAAAGCTCACACATTATTGAAGCATACAATTTTTGACCATTAAAAATTGTAACCATGTTTCAATAGTGCAAGCAAATGAATAAAATAAATAACAAAGCCATGCTTTCCCATTCCACAAAAAAGTCTTCCCATTTTCCACCTCATTTTCTATTTTCTAAAAATAGAAAATCCATGTCATACTTCATATAATATATATATTAATATATTAATATATATATTATGAAGAATAATTAGTGAGCTAATAATATTAGTCAATATACAATTATATCAAATATAAATATATATCATATTATTAAATCAACACTTGATTTAATAATCCGGTTATATCACATATAACCGACTAATATCATTTATTTGTATATCACATTATCAAATCAACACTTGATTCAATAATCCGGTTATATCACATATAACTTAACTGATATCAAATAACCACCAGATTAGAATACGGCATCACATACTCGTATTTCATCAGGCCCCCGCACATATCAGCATGTGTGCCCTAGTTCGTTTCACTTGAACCAGGAATCTTCTATGTGGGATTCTAAAGACTCGTCAATACGCCAGCAGTAGGTGATGATCACATCAGTCACCCACAAACCGTCAGCAGTACTGACTGGACGTAATGTCTACCCAGGTATTGAGCGATTAGAAGATCAACAAGCAAGCATGTCCAAACTCCCATGAAGACTATCGGTAACACTTACCGTACAGTCCGGTCTCTTCATCTGATATGTCGCATATTGAGTCTGGGGGTGGAATCGTCAGACCCCGACAACTTGATAAGTCATGCCGATGTGTGGCCTATAACGGTACGAGAAGCTACCGATAACACTTACCGGTAAATCTCATCAACAGCCCTGGTCAGGGACTTCCTGTTATAGCCAATCAAGCATAACGCAACATCAACTCCATATACCGGGAGAGACGAAACCCCTCCCATCACTCATTGCTTCTATGTGACTCGGGACTGTACCCAAAATCCACCTGTTTGCATGACTCTTTTGAGCTGTGGTAGGGAGGAAATCAAAGCACAGCGGGAACCACACAAGACTCTATGACGATCTAGGGTCTACAGACTAACCTGTACCAGTGTCACCAGAGAACTGCTATCTGACGATAGGTATAGTACCATCTATGAGTTCTCGGCGAGTCCTGTTCGGTGTACCCATTCTCTAATGAGCACCTGCGTACAATCTTTGATGTCAAACACCAATGGATATGGGATCGACCATTGCCCCATACAGGGTCAAGAAACGTACACACTAGTCTACTCTGGAATATTGATGCCCTGTCTCGATATTCTCTCGACTAGGAACAATTGAAGGATGTGCTTGTGGACTACCCAGGTCCCAGTAGTATGATTCGCATCATAATCTTGGTAGTCAAGCCAACATCCTAAGGGCTTTATCAACATGTATATAAGAAACAATATAATAATACCAGTGAACATGTTAAGATAAAAGCAACCAGATAGCATTGTTTCCCCCAATCAGAGCAAAGCTTTGTTCAAATTTCAAATTTTGAAATGAAGTAACGCCTCATAGCAGCGCCAATTGCACTGTGCCCTAAGTAGCGCACCAAGTGCAAAAGCACATGTGCGCTAGCGCAGATAGCGCCGCACTATAAGCAGCGCACCACGTGCCAAGCACGTGTGCGCTAGCACTGAGTGCGCTGCAAAGCAGCGCACGGGTGCGCTAGCACTAAGTGCGTTGCACTCTAAGCAGCGCACCACGTGCAAAGCACGGGTGCGCTAGCGCTGGAACTAAAAGCTCCCCATCGATAGATCAAAGATCCAATAATAATGATAAATCAGTAATTGACCAGAATAAAATTCTGTTAAGGAGAGATTCCTCAAAACCTTTCCAAACAAAAAGATTGTGCTCTATAAATCAGAGCACCGTTGGATCAATGATCCAAATGTGATTAAAAATCACCAAAATTACAGAATAAATTCTATATGGAAAGATTTCCCAATCTTGTTAAAAAACAAGAAAATTGCCTTCTGTAAATCAGAAGCCCTTGGATCAAAAATCTAACGGTGGGAAAATCTCCAAATAAATTAGAGAAAGATCTCCTTAACTGATTGAACAAATCAGCTTGCCCTATATAAATGCCCCAAGACTTCAAGTCTCAGGGACAGAAACAAAGAAAGAAATCCCCCCATAAGCTTTGAGTGATTTTAGAAAGAAGAGCCAAGCTCCCAGAAAAAGAAGAGTTTCTTCAAGGTAAAAAATGAACAAATAGATGAAATTATCTCATAATTAAAAAGAAGAAGTCACTTCTTTAAAGATCATAGATCTACAAGACCAAGGTCTTTCACAAAGAGATCATAGGATCTCATCATAAAATAAAAGAACATAATTCTTCTCACAGATCATAGATCTACAAGACGAAGGTCTTTTATACAAAGAGATCATAAACATTTCATTATAAAAAGGGGGAGAATAATTCAATTCTCTTAAGGATCATAGATCCATAAAGGCAAAGCATTTCATCAATACAAGAGATTGAAGCATCTCCTATAAAGTAAGCACTTTTGTTCTTAGAATCTTGAGACAAAGTCTCTCATAAACGAGAATTTATTTCTCAGATCATAAAATTAATCAAATAGCGCTTTGCGCTCATGGAATGGCGCTCAGCGCCAAGCGCACCACGTGCTCCTCACGTGTGTGCCACTGAATTAATAGCGCTTTGCGCTCATAAATCAGCGCAATGCACTCACAGACTGACGCTCAGTGCCAAGCACGCCACGTGCTCCTCACGTGTGCGCTACCCAGCAGAAGCGCTATGCGCTCTTTTGACAGGCGCAAAGCGCCAAGCGCACCAAGTGCTACGCTGATAGAACATAAATTGTTCTTTAAATGAGCCTTAGAGCTATGATGAATGCTCAGCATTCAACAAAAGACAGAAATACTGTCAGAATCCAAATCAATGCTCAGTATTGTTAAAAGGGCCAAGCCCAAATAAATGCTCAACGGCCCAAAATAAATGTTAATCATTTTAACTTAATTGGACTTAGCCCAAATTGGCCATAAGTCCTCAATTCAGATTAATTGAGCCCATATGCTCATAAATCTTTGATCTTAGTCCCAAATTGGACTACAGATCCCAACCAATATCGGTTCAAGGGTGCATCTCTTTACTCCTCTGATATTTATCGTTGTAATCCTTCAACGTCTTCAGAGAGGTGACGGGTCCCGACAACCATACATTCCATAGACTATGACGTCTTTAAACTGGACTGTGGAGTCCTTAAACCCATAGACTATGATGTCCTTAACCTTGGACTGTAGGGTCCTTAAACCCATGGACTATGATGTCCGGACTGTGGGGTCCTTAAACCCATAGACTATGATGTCCTTAACGACGGACCGAGATGTCCTTAAACTAACATTGGACCGTAATGTCCTTAAACTAATCGACCGCAATGTCCCTAAACTAAACAATAGAGCCTAAATGCTCTTTTGTCGGATCTAAACGATCCCGTTAAGTTGATCTTAGTCTGAAATTAGACTAACGTATCCTTAACATACGTTTAAGTTGATCTTAGTCTCAAATGAGACTAACGTATCCTTAAACCCAACCCCAAACCCAAATCTAAGAAAATACGGATTTGGACTAATCCACACCCTACGGGCGACAACATAAATTAGTCTCCGTATACAATCCACGGGCAACCAAAAACAAAACAAACACCCACGACATGAAGTGACCGTCTGGAGAAGGAGAAAGTGATTACCGCGATGCGGTAGCGTAATTAACTGTAGGGGCTTACGCCTGCAGGGAAGAGGTCCCTACAATCAAAAACCTCTCAACGAGGGGGAATCTGACGAAGTCTGCTACATCGGCCGCATCCGTCTAAACTTTCGATATACGGTTCCATAAATCAACTTGGCATCTTTGGAGAGGTGGACGGATAGCACCAATTAGCATCTGCCCCCAAATTCAGGCAAGACGGACCTATGCAGTCTCATCCCTGTGTTCGGCGGGGAACAGATTCTGGCACGCCTGGTGGGACATCTTCCACTTTCCGCTCTATACTTTGTGTGTCGTATTCGCGAACGAATCGCGGTTTAATATGGTTGCCCTTGGGTTCGAGGTACTAAGATTTGGTTTTGCTCCCGTGCAAAAAAAAAGAACATCAATGGCTTCTAACTGTTTCAACTGCAACTGCAACTCCCGTTCCACCTCATCTAGAGGAGTAACCTATGGGCCCCAAGCGGCCTCCCTATTTAAGATGCCAGCGGAGTAAGTAACTCAGGCCACCACTGGGCTATTCTTCGGGACCATGATCCCACCGATGAACTTTAATGCCCCAATGCCGTTGCAGGAGGCTTCAAAGAAGTCGGTCTTTGATCGGCTTACAACTACTGCAGCCCCTCTTAATGGGTCGCCCAACTTCACTGCCTCAGTTTTCAATAGACTGGGCCAGAACGTCAACAAGCCCGCGATACCTAAAGCAGCCATCCCAAAGCGGATAGCCATCCCGGCTCAAGCAGACGAAATTATTAGAGAGGCTTCTTCTGCTAAGAAGTCAGTCTTCACAAGGCTGGCCGTTCCGGTTCCCACTCCAGGCAAAGTCCTCAAAGCTGCTTTCCCTGCCCAGAGGTCTGTCTTTGACGGATTGGACATTGCTTCTCAACGGACATCGGTCTTCAAGAGGATGACGCCGGTGACAACCCTTCGCCAAAACAGGGGGCATAATAAAGCCACCCCCATAGCTGAACCAACTCCATCCGCACGACATGCTCGCCGTTGTCACTGGCGCCAAGTAAGGAAGGCCGTGGGCAGCTCTTCTTCTGGACTGATTCCGCCAGCTCCCATGGTGGAAATCGATGCTGCTGTTCCGACTGGGAACAGCTTCGAACCGCTTAGGAGGGTTCGCAAGAACACTCCAACTGCCATGCTGAAAAGATCTCTTCCATCTGTGGAGAATGCTACAGAAAAGAAGCCGGAGTAGCCCCCTCAGCGACTGTCCTCCAAAATTTACAAAGTCTGGCGATAGGTCCAGGAATCGGTGATTGATCAGGACTACTCTCGCCGACCAAAGAAGATTAAATCTCGGCAAGAAAAGAGCCAGCCCATGGTACCACAGAAGATGTCATTCATCTGGGTGCCCGCTGCAACGGCTCCCTCAACTTCAACCACTCACAAGAGAAGGAGACCGGAGAAAGCCCATGTGACCGTGGCGAACCGCAAGGACGCTGAATCTAAACGCCCCAAGTCTGGGGGCATGGTGGTACACACCATTTATATGGCTTCCAGAAAAGAGGAAAGCCGTGCTTCTACGGGTCATCGACCGCTTACCCGATCGATAACAAAGGCTCAGGAGCAACAGCAGCAAAAACTTCAGGAGATGTTGACTGCAATGGCCGCACTCACTGGGCTGAAAGAAAATCCAGAGACCTCAGAGCAGCGTCAGGAACAAGAAACTGATGCTGAATTCCTCCGAAGAATGCTCGAGAGGAAAGAAAAAGAGGCCGCAGAACAGGCGTCCAACATAAAACGAATGGCTCTTTTGTTCCAAGACATGGTCGGGATGATGTTACAGCCGGAACCTCCAACTGAAGACCCCCCGATTATCATTGAAGACGACAGATGGGAGACATCGAACCCTCCTCCGGCTCTTTCAGCAGCCAAAGAGGAGACCATCTCCAAGGCCGCTCTGGATGATTACATCGCTCAGCAAATACGAGCTCATCATGCGAGCGAAACGGCCGGGCAGATCGTTAAGACTGGACGACCCTATCCGGGCTGGTATGACCAAATAAGGTACCCGCCGGGATATATGATCCCTAAATTCCATGTATATAAAGGAACGGGAAATCCCCACCAGCATGTCGCCCAGTTCAGGGCTCTATGTGGCAACACTGGAGGTGGCGATAAACTGCTACTTTGCCAGTTCGTCGACAGCTTGTCGGAGACAGCGTTCGAATGGTACTCTAAACTCCCGAACGACTCTGTCAAGACATTTGCAGAAATGGAGCTGTTGTTCACATAAAGATTCGCAAGCGCTAGCGAGCGTACTTCGATTACCGCACTAATTAACGCCAGGGTGAAGCCAGGCGAGACATAGGTTCAATATGCAATACGATGGCGGAATTTGTGGTCAAAATGTGATCAGCGTATCGAAAAAGCGCCAGCAGTAGGCATGTTTGTGGGTACTCTCGACCCTCAAGCGACCATCTCCTAATTTATGATGTTTTTCAAGCCAACCACTTTCCAGGCCTTGATTGATAAGCTGGCCCAAATGGACCAGATGGGCCACAGGCCTTCCTCTTCGAAGCCGGAGTCACGGAATGAAAAAGGGAAAGGGAAAGCGACCTTCGTCGCCAATGCCCAACAGCAGCCCAGTGGTCCAAAATTAACTGATCGCCTAGATGAGAGACGACGATTCTATAATGAGAAAATAAAACGCCCTTATTCGTTTCCCTGGGACAAAACGAAGAGATTGTTTGAGCTGGCGGTGCGTAACAGGCTCATTAATTTGCCGAATCCAAAATGCCCATTGCAACCCGGCGAGGCTAATAATCCCAATTATTGCCCCTATCACCAAACGACAGGCCATCCAATTGAAGATTGCTTCGTTTTTAAAGGTTGGATCGAAGACCAATACCAACAGGGAAAGTTCGCACTGTCCGAGAATGGGAAAGTAAGCCCGCCGCAGCCGCACGCTCTTAAAAGGGGGGACACACTGGGGGCATCGTGCTCTTTGGTCTAAGAAGCTCCATGGGAGATCGCTCTTTCAGCTAAAACAAAAAGAATGCTGAAGGATCTCCAAACATACCCGGCAGTCAAATAGAAAAGTCCGCTGGAACCCGAAATCATCGAGGGAATGCTGAAGTCGCGCCCAACTCTAAAAATTGGCGGTGATAGTCAAAGCACTCACACCCAGCCGTCAAAGTCTTCGAAGAAGAAGAAGAAGACCAAAAAGCCCGCGAAGCTTAATGACGAGCGCACGGACATGCAAAAACATATCGATGCGCTGGAAGAATATAACCAGAAAGCGCGGAGCCCAGTCACACTCTAAGAATTTCTCAGCCACGTCCTTGAAGACGAAGATGATGACAATGGAGAAGACTCATCGGATGAGCCTGAAGATTATATGGTAAGCTGCCATGTGATCTCTCACTCGTCGATAGACGATGAAGAAGCTCCTTACGCAGAGAAACCGGGGGAAGATCCTGAGCCGGAACTTCTAGGACTATCAGACGAAATAATTGATGCATTCCTGAATGAAGCTCTTCTTAAAAGCAAAGCTGATCGAGAGCGCAAGATGGCCGTATTTGAAAAGGCCAAACGCCGGCGACTGGACGAAAGGATCGAAACACTCCCGCCGGATCAAAGTACATACGCCGCAAATAAAAGTAGATTCAAGACGAGGAAAAGGTTCGCCAAAGCCATATCGATGGGAATGAAGCTGCCACTCTTCGAAGGAAACACTCTTGATGAAACGGATATACATACTAGCTACTGCTTATATCATCGAAAGATTGCGCACCCCACCGAAGAGTGCAACGTTTTTAAAAGCTGGTGGCAGGGATATGTTGCTCACCGACAACATTTCAAGCGGATGAAACGCAAAACTCGTCGGGAACAAAGGGATACGACCGAGGAGCGCAAAAGAACTACCAGCAACTGTCACATGGTTGATAGCAAGGGATCGCAAGTTCTCACCTTTGGGAGTGATTCTAAAGAAGAAATGACTCTCAGCCCTCTCTTCAAAGAATCCACCTCAGGAAAAGAGGAAGAACCAAAGAGCTGTGAAAACATTCAACTGTGCAATCGCACGCTACTGGAAAGAATCTCGGACCTGCGAATAAGGGATCGAACAAAAAGGATAAGGGGAAAGAAAAGGCCCATGAGGATATCGCCCTCGATGATCGAGTCGTCGAAGAGCTGACAGCCAAGGACTCGCCAAAGAAAAATAAGGTGGACTACAACGTTCTGGCACACTTGAGAAAGCTACCCTCACGGCTAAGCTTTCTCGACGCCCTTATGCTATCTAAAGAGGCGAGAGATTCCCTGATCCGGGCACTACAAGAACCCGAACAGTTCCAAGCTTTCATTGCCGAAGAAAAGATGAAGGATGAGCTGGAAGAAGTGCACACAGCCGATATCACCTTTGGCAATGAAGATCTCCTCCTCGGGTCGTGCGAGCATAACCGTCCCCTTTATGTCTCTGGATACTGTCATGATATTAAGATAGCCAAGATCCTGGTTGACAATGAGTCTTCCGTCAATCTCCTCATTGTAAGGGTGTTGAAGGAAATCTGCATGAGCGTTCAACACCTCGCTCGGGATAAGATCACTATCTCCGGGTTTGATTCCCAGTCATCACGGACGCTCTGGTCTGTGATACTGACGTTACGCTTTGGGCTGCTAGTCACTGACATCAAGTTTCACATCATTGACGCTAAGACCTGCTATAATGCTTTGCTCGGCCGGCCTTGGTTACACGAGTACAACATCATCCCTTCTACACAACATCAGTGTATGAAGTATTTTAAGGATGGTCTCGAGTATACCGTGACAGGAGAACTAAACCCATTCTCCGTGAATGAAGTCCGAAAGTATGAGGATGTAAAATACTTCTTACCAGATTTCGAAAACACAGAAAGATGCCATAAACCGAAGAACAAAGCTATCACCACTATTCCAGTCTTCGGGAGTGACACTGAGGAGGAAGAAGAAATAGTTTATTCAGGGCCGCCCCAATACACCAAGTCGGGACCATCCACCCCTATTCTGGTCTTTAGCAGCGACTCAGAAGATGAGGTCAATGCCATATTTTCTGTACGACCATCAGTGCAAGCCTTCGTCGGAGATGATCAGAGTTTGCAGATTGCCATGGTTCTGCGAGAGCATTACAAAGAGCTCGACGCACTTGATACCTATAATGTGCAGGAACTGCAGACATTCTACGTCCTTCCCAGGCGAAGAAATGAAAAGGCGATCCTCTTTTATCGATCCACGGAAACCAAAGTGGAGAAATAAATTTGGCATGGCGCCGATTCTACGCTTGACAGGCTCCAGCCCATCCGTCTGCCTAGATACTACACAGAAGGATTAAAAAGACTGTTAAGGCGCCAAGACGTACCCTTCAAACAGACTGCTCGACAAGCTCAGTTCTACAACAGGATCTGGAACGTCCTCGGAACTCAGCGAAAATTGCCCAACGGGAGAATGGAAGCGATCGGGCTTGGATATATCCGATCCAAGAAACGAGAGCGATTCCGCGGCTGCTACGTCATACATGACATCGATGAAGAAGGAGATGCTCTGTGGGAAGATGCTAACCCTGAACCAAAACGAGCTCTCGTCGTGAAAATGCCAAGCCCGTCGTTCGAAGAACAAATGGACAAGCTTATAAGGGAAGCGGGTCAAAAGGTTCGAGACGACCATAATCGCAAAATGGCCATCTATGAGAAAGCCAGAACACAGGCCTCCTTCAGCAGGCTGCAGAGAATGACAATGATCCTCGTCTTCAACCCTTCATACAAAAAACCCGACGTAGAGGCAAAAGTAAATCAAAGAACGGAAAAAACGTTCGACAGCGGCAAAGCGGGTCTGAGAAGCCACGCGATCAAGAATCGAGCGGCCGAGATCCGTCTCTTATAAAGAAAATGGGTCGAGAATATTTTTTTCCTCAATACAAGACAAAAAAGATATTCGATCTTGTCATAAAACATCAGATGATGACACTCCCGGAATCCAAGCACCCTGAGCAAGCAGACAAGGTCTCTCACCCAGACTATTGCTCCTGTCACCGAGCAATAGGACATCCTCTCGAAGACTGCATCACCTTCAAGAACTGGGTCGAAGACCAATATCAACAAGGCAGGTTCGCTCTATCCGACAATTGGAGGGTAAGTCCTCCACGGAAGCATGAATCAAAAGCCACTTATGCGATGGAGTAGAACCGGATCAGCATCGGTCTTGGAAACGATCTTGTACCTGTCATGCGATAACGCTGTCAGAAGAAGAACCCAAGAATATGGATGACCTTTCTTGGTGCTTCGAAAACAATGAAGATGAGTTAATCTCAGAATTTCCACAGACGCCAAAAGAGCTGGAAGATGGGATACATACTACAGCAGATGACCTCAGAAAAATCGACTTGGGGACGGCAAACGACCCGCGGCCGACGTTCGTCAATGAACCGTTGTCTGAAGAAAAAGAGGCTACGCTTAAAGACGTGCTCATGCAGTATAAAGACTGTTTCGCATGGAATTATTCCGAGATGCCGGGACTAGATCCAAAGATTGCTGTGCACAAATTGGCGATATCTCCGGACGTCAAGCCGATCAAACAAGCACCGAGAAGAATGCGGCTCGAGCTTGAGATGAGCATCAACGCCGAGGTCAAAAAGCAGATCGACTCCGGCCTCATCCAAGAAGTTCAGTATCCTGACTGGATCGCCAACATCGTCCCTGTAATGAAGAAAAATGGGACGGCGCGCATATGTCTGGACTTTCGTGATCTCAACAAAGCTTGCCCAAAGGACGACTTTCCAGTACCGGTCACTGAGCTGATGATAGATAATACATCCACTAACGAAGTTTTCTCCTTCATAGACGGCTCATCAGGATACAATCAGATAAAGATGCATCCCGAGGACCAGAAGCATACCGCTTTCCGGACCCCTTTGGGTATATTCTTCTACAGGGTGATGCCTTTCGGTCTAAAGAACGCCGGTGCCACCTATCAGAGGGCCATGATGAAGATCTTCGATGACCTCATACATGAAATCGTTGAATACTATATCGAAGACCTCGTAGTTAAAAGAAAATCATACGATGAACATTTAGAGCATCTGAAGATCGTGTTTCAGCGCCTTCGGAAATACAACTTGAAGATGAACCCTCTCAAATGTGCGTCGGACAAATTCCTAGGATTCATCGTACGGCACCGAGGCATTGAGATAGGCCCGTCAAAAATCAGGGCGATCATGGAAATGCCTCCGCCCAGGACTCTCAAGCAGTTGCGGTCTCTCCAAGGAAAGCTCGCATATAACCGGCGATTCACAGCCAATCTCTCCGGCAAATGTCGTCCTTACAGTCACCTAATGAAGAAAGGGACTCCGTTCGTCTGGGATTGCAAATGCCAAAGCGCACTGGACAAAATCAAGCAATACCTGCAGAATCCGCTAGTATTGGCCGCTCCCGTTAAAGGAAAACCTCTCGTCCTGTATACAACAGCCCTCGAAGGTTCTTTAGGCGCGCTGTGGGCACAAGAAAACGACTAAGGGAAGGAGAGAGCCTTCTACTACTTGAGTCGAGTTCTACTGGGGGCAGAAAGTAACTACTCTCCCATAGAAAAACACTGTCTAGCATTGATCTTCGCGATAACGAAGCTCAGACACTACGCGTTGGCACACGAAGTCCATCTCATATCGAAGGTGGATCCTCTCAAATATTTGATGTCAAAGGCTATATTAACGGGACAGCTCGCCAAATGGGCCCTGCTCTTAATGGAATTCTCGACAACTTATCGTCCTCTTAAGGCAGTGAAAGGCCAGGCTATCCCCGACTTCCTCGCTGAGCATCCGATACCTGCTGACTCTCCCTTGAATTGCGAATTTCCAGACGAGCACGCGTTTGACATGATCGACGGGGAGAGAAGAGAGAGTAATACCCAATAGGAACTCTATTTCGATAGAGCATCTTCCATGAAGAAGCGCAAACAAAGCATCCCCATAATCAAATCAGGGGTAGGCTTCATCTTTGTAGCTCCACATAGAGGGATAATGCGCTTTGCCTTCTCCTTAACAGAGCCGAGGATGAACAATTAAGCCGAATACGAAGCTTTGATAACAGGTTTTGAGATCGCTGTAGACATGGGAATCGAAAACCTCCTCATATACGGGGACTCCCAACTGATCGTTAGTCAAGTAAATGGCGACTATCAAACGTGCAAGCCTGAGTTGGTAAAGTACGGCGAGAGAGTACATCAACTGCTGATTCAAATTCCTACCTACACCCTGGAAAGCATACCGCGTGCGGAAAATAGCAAAGCGGATGCGTTAGTCAAACTCGCTAAAGAACTGGCTGACGAAAACCTCGATGCTGTAAGGATCATTGTGCAAAGCCGTCGGGTTCTTGCACCGGCAGAAATATCTCCGGAGTCGTCCGAAGAAAAGGGAGCTACCGAGCAAACGGCACTACAAATAAAAGACCGGGAAAAGGCTATGGATTGGAGAGAAGTCTTTATAAACTACTTCAAATCCCGTCGAACATCTAAAGATGCGTTTTCAAGACATCAGCTTATGAAACGAGCTCTATCTTTTGTCTTTGTCAATGATACTCTGTGTAAGAGATCGTTCGACTCCTTGTGGCTTAGATGCCTGGGACCTGAAGAGGCAAGGAGAGACGTCCAAGAAACTCACGACGGACTCTGCGGTTCTCACCAAGCCAGGCCGAAAATGAAACTAAAGATCAAAAGGATGGGATACTATTGGCCTACGATGATCCAGGACTGCCTAGAATACGCGAAGCAGTGCCACTCGTGCCAAATTCACGGGGATTTTATCCACCAGCATCCAAATCCGCTACACCCAACGATGTCTAGATAGCCGTTCGAAATGTGGGGAACTGACATAATTGGCCCCATCGAACCAGCGTCGTCCAAAGGACATCGGTTCATACTGGCAACAACCGATTACTTCTCTAAGTGGACAGAAGCAGTACCACTAAGAGAAGTAAAGACGGAGAATATCCTCCATTTCTTTAAGACACACGTCATTTATCGGTTCGGCACTCCGCGACGGATTATCTCTGATAACGGGCCAGCCTATAGAAGCCAGAAGAGCAGCCGCTTCGCACAACAATATAATATAGACTGGAGATACTCTTCGGTCTATAATCCCCGAGCTAACGGTCTAGCTGAGGATTTTAATAAGACATTGACAAAGATCGTGAAGAGACGGTATCTCGAAATAAGAGGGACTGGAACGGGAGACTGCATGAAGCTCTCTGGGCGTATCGAACTACATTCAAAACGGCCACAAACACAACGCCATATGCATTGGTATTTGGCACAGAAGCGGTGCTCCCCCTCGAGATAGAGTTACCCTCTCTACGAGTGGCAGTTCATTACGAGCTAACGGACGAAGAGAATGCTCACCTTCGGCTTGAGGAGCTCGACACCCTTGATGAAATCAGGCTCATGGCGCAACAAAATCTGGAGGCTTACAAAGCAAAGATGACACACTCATACGCGAGATTGACTAGGCCGAGAACATTCCGTCAAGGCGAACTCGTGCTAGTGGTCAAAAGACATATAATCCCCAATCGTGCCAAACGGGGGAAATTCGAGCCGAACTATGGAGGCCCTTACATCATAGACAAAGTTTACCAGGGTGGAACCTATCTACTCATGAACATGCATGGTGAAAGACCTTTCAGGCCAATAAACAGTCGCTTCCTAAAAAATACTACGCCTGACGAGTCATGGCCCAGGTCAATGATAGATGACGACGCCTATGTCCGCTCGCTATCTTCCTAAGCCCAAACTCTATAAGTAGTAGCCGACAACGGACCGAAACGTCCTTAAACTAACGACGGACCGAAATGTCCTAAAACTAACAACGGACCGAAACGTCCTTAAACTAACGATGGACCGCTATGTCCTAAAACTGGCTGTTGACCGAGACGTCGATAAACTACTACGGACCGCAGCATCGCAAGGCTGACAATAAAAAATAAAAAAAACGGTATGTCCATAAGCAAAATGGGCACGAATGAAAACCCGAAAGGGCTCCGTGAGTAAAAACAGCAGGGCTGCCGGCGAGTTTTGTGAAAACCCGAAAGGGCGCAATCTCGTTAAAAGACACCTGCAAGGTCCTCTCGACCCTGTAAGGAGAAACCACCTGCGTGAGATCTTTACGACTCACAAGGGAGCAACACACTTAGGGATCCCCATGATTCCTAAGGAGAAATTACACTTGCGAGATCCTCACGACTCGTAAGGAGAACCCTCTTTTGAGACCCTTACGGCTCATAAGATTCAAAAGCCTTAAGCTACAGGGATCTGAACCCGTTCTTAAGCCATCACAACCCCTAAACTGCCTTACAATATTGACCCTTGTATACAATCCACGGGCACGAATAAACATTTCCCTAACAAAGTCTCATCAGAGACCGGGGATATGCTTATATGGCGAATGACACTTGTAAGCCCTCTCGACTTATAAGGAGAAAATACTCTTGTAAAATCCTTACGACTTATTAGAGACCATACACTTAAGACTCCTCACGATTCTTAAGGAGAAAACACACCTACGAGATCCTCACGACTCATAGGGAGAAATACTTTTATGAGACCCTTACGGCTCGTAAAGTTAAAAGCCTTAGTCGACAGGATCCTAACCCTGTTCACTAAGCCACCTTTGTTCGACATCGACAAAGGCAAATGACGATTCGCTCCCGGCAATATCCCGGTTGTAGCGATGCTGATGCCTAAATCAGTATCAAATCCCAGATTCGCAGCGAAAAACCAGCAACCCACAAATGCATAAATGATGGGGCAACTTGCGTAAAAATCAGCAAGTAAAAAAATGTATGCATATAAATAGCCGAAATGATTGGGCAACTCGCAATAAAAAGCAGCGAGTAAAACAAATAGCCGAAATGATTGGGTACCACGAAAAATAGCCGAAATGATTGGGCAATCGCGACTTTCGCGATATAAAAGCTGAAATGATAGAGCATCGCGGAAAGAAAAATATATAAAATAAAATTTTTTGCCCTACAGGTGAGATCACGTCAATCCCTGTATACAATCCAGGGGCACAAACAAAGAGGGAACCACACCTTTCCCCCAGGCTCCATCCGAGAGAGAGCCAAGTCTCGACGGTTCATAAATAGCCTAGAGATCATCTCAACATTCGTCTTATTACAACAGACGCAACATCAAGCAAAGCGGAACAGCGGCAATTCCTAGTTCCATGACTCGGCAGTGCACAGACAACCGAGAGTTAACCCCCGACTCTATGAAATGCGGATAAAGTCAACCTCTCCTGGTCTAGTAGAACACGACTAATGTCAATCCTGACCCCGTGGGAAGCATCCAGAGCAAATTCTGGTTTAGTGGAACATGGCTAATGTCAATCCTGACCCCGTGGGAAGCATCCAGAGTGGATCCTGGTCCTTGCGGAACACGGCCAATATCAATCCTAACCCCGTGGGAAGCATCCAGAGCAAATCCTGGTCTAGTGGAACACGACTAATGTCAATCCTGACCCCGTGGGAAGCGTCTAGAGCGGATCCTGATCCTTGCGGAATACGGCTAATATCAATCCTGACCCCGTGGGAAGCGTCCAGAGCAAATCCTGGTCTTGTGGAACATGGCTAATGTCAATCCTGACCCCGTGGGAAGCGTCCAGAGCAAATCCTGGTCTTGTGGAACACGGCTAATGTCAATCCTGACCCCGTGGGAAGCGTCCAGAATAAATCCTAGTCTTGTGGAACACGACTAATGTCAATCCTAACCCCGTGGGAAGCGTCCGGAGCGGATCCTGGTCCTTGCGGAACACGGCTAATATCAATCCTGACCCCGTGGGAAGCGTCCAGAGCGAATCCTGGTCTAGTGGAACATGACTAATGTCAATCCTGACCCCGTGGGAAGCGTCCAGAGCGGATCCTGGTCCTTGCGGAACATGGCTAATGTCAATCCTGACCCCGTGGGAAGCGTCCAGAGCAAATCCTGGTCTTGTGGAACACGGCTAATATCAATCCTGACCCCGTGGGAAGCGTCCAGAGCGGATCCTGGTCCTTACGGAACACGGCTAATGTCAATCCTGATCCCGTGGGAAGCGTCCAGAGCAAATCCTGGTCTTGTAGAACACGGCTAATGTCAATCCTGACCCCGTGGTAAGCGTCCAGAGTGGATCCTGGTCCTTGCGGAACACGGCTAATGTAAATCTTGACCCCGTAGGAAGCATCCAGAGCAAATCCTGGTCTTGTGGAACACGGCTAATGTCAATCCTGATCTCGTAGGAAGCGTCCAGAGAGGATCCTGGTCCTTGCGGAACACGGCTAATGTCAATCCTGACCCCGTGGGAAGTGTCCAGGGCAAATCCTGGTCTAGTGGAACACGGCTAATGTCAATCCTGACCCCGTGGGAAGCGTCCAGAGCGGATCCTGGTCCTTGTGGAACACGGCTAATGTCAATCCTGACTCCGTGTGAAGAGTTCAGAGCAAATCCTGGTCTAGTGGAATACGGCTAATGTTAATCCTGACCCCGTGGGAAGCGTCCAAAGCGGATCCTGGTCCTTACGGAACATGGCTAATGTCAATCCTGACCCCGTGGGAAGTATCCAGAGCGGATCCTGGCCCTTGTGGAACATGGCTAATGTCAATCCTGACCCCGTGGGAAGTGTCCAGAGCAAATCCTGGTCCTAGTGGAACACGGCTAATGTCAATCCTGACCCCGTGGGAAGTGTCCAGAGCGGATCCTGGTCTTTGCGGAACACGGCTAATGTCAATCCTGACCCCGTGGGAAGCATCCAGAGCAAATCCTGGTCCAGTGGAACATGGCTAAAGTCAATCAAGACCCCGTGGGAAATGCCCAGAGCAACTCCTGACTCCGTGAAATGCGGATAATGTCAACATCATCAATCACTTACGGGTCCTCTCGATTCGTAAGGAAGAAAACTCTCTTGTGAGGTCCTTACGACTCCCAAGAGAAAACATACGTAGGAATCCTCACGATTCCTAAGGAGAAAATACACTTACGAGATCCTTTCGACTCGTAGGGAGAAAAGTCTTTATGAGACCCTCATGGCTCATAAAGTTGAAAAGCCTTAGGCAGCAGATTTGAACTGCTTCCTAAGCCGTCGCTACCCCTCAAAGAGTTCAAGATGGAATGCTCTCTCTATCATCTACAGGTTACACTTGCTAAAAGTAACATGCCAGCAACAAAGAAAAAGAGAAGAAAGTGACAGTTAGTAGAATATTTGATTCGCATTCAGTTAAGCATTCAAAGCACACCGATTCATGCATGAGCAAAAAGGTTTAATGCATAAGATAAACACATGGAAATGGAAAAGCTTGCTATTCATACTTCAAAAAATTCTTACATTGATGAAAACGGTAAAAAAAAACGCCATTAAAATGTTTATAGCAAAACATCAAATACAGGGCATGGATTGAGAAATTCAAAAGTGAGGCCATCCAAAATTTTTTGGGCCTCTCGGACCATCTTCGTGTGCATCCTTTCACAATCACAGGCGTCAGGATCCCCACTGATGTCCTCCACCCTTCGATAGGCAGCGAGTATTGCCGCCTGCTGAAAAGCTTGATGCAGGATATCAACAAGGTTGTCTCGCCTTTTCTTTAAGATTAAGCCCATCAGATACACCGAGTGCACCTTATCTTCGACGTCGTCCAATGCTTTAAGCGGCATGCCGGCATAGAATAGAGGAAGTGCTCCCCAGATCGATCCCACAATAAGTTTCAAGAGAAGGGAACGACGAGGAAGCGGTCGACCATTGTATGCATCAAAGCAACCCATAATTTCAGCACACTAGGCGTTTGTGAATTCCTGGTTCTGAGAACGGCCGAGTGCACGAATGTTTCCATAAGAAATAATCTCGTCGAGATCATACATATGAGCGTCCATAACGTCTGAAAAGGAAAATCAGTGAGAGTTAGTGGATAGACTGACTAAGAAAAAGCTTATTGAAACAGACACGGGGTTTAAAAACTCTTGATATCCCCAAGGAGAAAATAAGTGCTAATCAAATCCCCAATGAATTTAATTCTGAGCAATTAAGAAAGGAATCCTAAAAAGGATTTCGCATTTAATAAAAAGGTTCCTCGAGCAAAGGGGTTAAATTCCTCGAGAGCAATGCTCTGCGGACGGGAATGACACCTGTCAAATTCAATTATGAGGGGAATTAAAAAAAATTCTTCGGGAATTCTAAGAGCCTTGCTCTGTAAAAATGATGAAATAACCATCAGAAAACTTAAAATAAATTTTTTAATGAATTGAAATTCTGAGATCTTCAAGATCCATGAACAAACTCTGAGAGTTCTTCATAAGAGATTAACAAATCTCTGTTATTCAAGAGAGCAAAGCTCTGTTAATGGGTAAAACCCTAATAACATTTTTTTTATATCTAAGATCTATGAAGAGCAAAGCTTTGTTAATGGATAAACCATAGATTATTAAATGATCTACTCAAACATTTAATCTTTACCTAAGATTTTGACAGAGTTCTGTCCTTAAGAAAGTTCTTAAGCCAAAGAGCTATGCTCTGCAAGAGAATAAAAAATTCTCAGAGGGAAGAAAATGAACAGAAATCATCTCAAGGGCCAAGGGTCCTATTTATAGGCATTGAGATGTCATTTCATCTTCTGAGTTGATCCAAGGGCACAGATGTTGCCACCGTTGCACTCATATGTAGGCCACGTGAGCGCAACGGTGGGGGGCATTTGTTTCCCCAATAAGAGCAAAACTCTGTTCAAATTTCAAATTTTGAAATGAAGCAACGCTTTATAGCAGCGCCAATTGCGCTGCGCCCTAAGTAGCGCATCAAGTGTAAAAGCATATGTGCGCTAGCGCAGAGAGCGCCACGCTATAAGCAGCGCACCACATGCCAAGCACGAGTGCGTTAGCGTTGAGTGCGCTGCAAAGCAGCGCACGGGTGCGCTGCAAAGCAGCGCACGGGTGCGCTGCAAAGCAGCGCACGGGTGCGCTAGCGCTAAGTGCGCTGCACTCTAAGCAGCGCACCACGTGCAAAGCACGGGTGCGCTAGTGCTGGAACTAAAAGCTCCCCATCGACAGATCAAAGATCCAATAATAATGATAAATCATTAATTGACCAGAATAAAATTGTGCTCTGTTAAGGAGAGATTCCTCAAAATCTTTCCAAACAAAAAGATTGTGCTTTATAAATCAGAGCACCGTTGGATCAATGATCCAAAGGTGATTAAAAATCACCAAAATTACAGAATAAATTCTGTATGGAAAGATTTCCCAATCTTGTTAAAAAACAAGAAAATTGCCTTCTGTAAATCAGAAGCTCTTGGATCAAAAATCCAACGGTGGGAAAATCCCCAAATCAATTGGAGAAAAGATCTCCTTAACTGATTGAACAAATCAGCTTGCCCTATATAAAAGCCCCAAGACTTCAAGTCTCAGGGACAGAAACAAAGAGGGAAATCCTCCCATAAGCTTTGAGAGATTTTAGAAAGAAAAGCCAAGCTCCCAGAAAAAGAAGAGTTACTTCAAGGTAAAAAATGAACAAAGAGATGAAATCATCTCATAATTAAAAAGAAGAAGTCACTTCTTTAAAGATCATAGATCTACAAGACCAAGGTCTTTCACAAAGAGATCAAAGGATCTCATTATAAAATAAAAGAAGAACATAATTCTTCTCACAGATTATAGATCTACAAGACAAAGGTCTTTTATACAAAGAGATCATAAACATCTCATTATAAAGGGGGAGAGAATAATTAAATTCTCTTAAGGATCATAGATCCATAAAGGCAAAGCCTTTCATCAATACAAGAGATTGAAGCATCTCCTATAAATCAAGAACTTTTGTTCTTAGAATCTTGAGACAATGTCTCTCATAAACGAGAATTTATTTCTCAGATCATAAAGTTGATCAGATAGCGCTTTGCGCTCATGGAATGGCGCTCAGCGCCAAGCGCACCACGTGCTCCTCACGTGTGCGCCACTGAATTAATAGCGCTTTGCGCTCATAAATCAGCACAATGCGCTCACAGACTGGCGCTCAGTGCCAAGCGCGCCACGTGCTCCTCACGTGTGCGCTACCCAGCAGAAGCGCTCTGTGCTCTTTTGACTGGCGCAAAACGCCAAGCGCACCAAATGCTGCGCTGATAGAACATAAATTATTCTTTAAATGAGCCTCAGAGCTATGATGAATGCTCAGCATTCAACAAAAGACAGAAATACTGTCAGAATCCAAATCAATGCTCAGTATTGTTAAAAGGGCTAAGCCCAAATAAATGCTCAACAGCCTAAAATAAATGTTAAAATTTTTAACTTAATTGGACTTGGCCCAAATTGGCCATAAGTCCTCAATTCAGATTAATTGAGTCCATATGCTCATAAATCTTTAATCTTAGTCCCAAATTGGACTTCAGATCCCAACCAATATCGGTTCAAGGGTACATCTCTTTACTTCTCTGATATTTGTCGTTGTAATCCTTCAACGTCCTAAGAGAGGTGACGGGTCCCGACAACCATACATTCCATAGACTATGATCTCTTTAAACTGGACTGTGGTGTCCTTAAACCCATGGACTATGATGTCCTTAACCATGGACTGTGGGGTCCTTAAACCCATGGACTATGATGTCCTTAACGATGGACCGAGATGTTCTTAAACTAACATTGGACTGTAATGTCCTTAAACTAATCGACCGCAATGTCCCTAAACTAAACAATAGAGCCCAAATGCTCTTTTGTCGTATCTAAACGATCCCGTTAAGTTGATCTTAGTCTGAAATTATACTAACGTATCCTTAACATACGTTTAAGTTGATTTTAGTCTCAAATGAGACTAACGTATCCTTAAACCCAACCTCAAACCCAAATCTAAGAAAATACGGATTTGGACTAATCCACGGCTTACGGGCGACAACATAAATTAGTCTCCGTATACAATCCACGGGCAACCAAAAACAAAACAAACACCCATGACATGAAGTGACCATCTGGAGAAGGATAAAGTGATTACCCTGATGCGGTAGCGTAATTAACTGCAGGGGCTTGCGCCTGTAGGGAAGAGCGTCCCCACAATCAAAAACCCCTCAACGAGGGGGAATCTGACGAAGTCTGCTACATCGGCCGCATCCGTCTAAACCTTCGATATACGGTGCCATAAATCAACTTGGCATCTTCGGAGAGGTGGACGGATAGCACCAATTAGCATCTGCCCCCAAATTCAGGCAAGACGGACCTACGCGGTCTCGTCCCTGTGTTCGGCGGGGAACAAGCATACTATCACGTCGAGCAAGAAAATCCTCTATATATATTTCCAAGCATCCACTATAATATATATCAATGTACAATAATGGCCTCTAGGGCATACATATCTCTAACAATCTCTCACTTGCACTAAGGTCAGTTGTTGTAGTATCTCATACCCAACATCCCAAATAGTCTCTCGAATCGCGTCTGGGGAAGGGCCTTCGTGAGTGGATCCGCTGTGTTATCCTCCGTGTCAACTTTCCTGACTTCGATCTCCTGGCGATCAACTATCTCCCGGATCAGGTGATACCGCCTAAAAATATGTCTGGATCTCTGATGGGACCGGGGTTCCTTGGCCAAAGCCATAGCTCCATTGTTATCACAATACACATGTATTGGATGCTCAATGGATGGAACCACACCAAGTTCAGCTTTGAACTTCTTCATCCAGACAACCTCTTTGGCAGTATCGTTGGCAGCGATGTATTCAGCCTCTATCGTCGAGTCTGCCACGGTATCTTACTTGGAACTCTTCCAACATACCGCCCCTTCATTGAGGGTAAAGACAAAACCCGAGACCGTCTTACTGTCGTCCTTAACTTCAAGCTTATATTCTTTGAATTTCTCAAAAGTTTCAGACTCGTGTTTCAACAGGAACACATGTCCGAATCTTGAGAGATCGTCGATGAATGTAATGAAGTACAAAGAACCAACTCTGGCATTTGTAGACATAGGAACGTATACATCATCATGTATCCATCCCAAAAGTTCAATAACTCTTTCTCTATTTCCAGTAAAAGGAGTATTGGTTATTTTACCTTTGAGACAAGACTGGCAAGTATCATAAGATGAAAATTTGAACGAATTCAAATATTCATCCTCATGTAATTTAGCTAGTTGTGTCGCATTGATATGACCTAGTCTACAATGCCACAAGAAGGATTCGTTCATTTCTGAACTACTCCTCTTGCGTGTGTTCTATATACTTTGAACCATGGTTTGATTTAGAACGTATATGCCATTACATAACGTGCATGATCCAATCAACTCTTGATTCAGGAAAATGTTCACAACATTATCCTCCAATACAGAATTATATCCTTCTTTAACTTAATAAAGAAACTGATGTAATGATGTATATCAGGCTCGGTATGTAATAACATTCGTTCAGAATCAATGTATTTACCACTTGGTAATACAAGGTGATATTTGCCAACTGATTTGGCTGCAACAATTGCACCATTATCTAACACTTAGAGACATATCATCCAATCCCAGTTCTCTACCTTTCGTAGCCCATGTAACAGATTACATATGTGGGATCATGATCCGGTATCTTATACCTAGAACGTAGAGGATACTGAGAAACTGTTCTTGGTAACGAACACACCCGAAGAATATGCATCAACATGCTTATTCCTCGATTGGGCCGTGTAGGAATCCGGATATTCCCCTATTTCCTGCTCGAACTTATAACAATTATAAGATAGAGCGGAACCAACGTTCCCCAGCTCAGTATAATAAGCAGGTTCGGTCAATACATCCATATTATTATCTTGATTAAGGCATGTTATGGTCGCTACCAGAAGAGAGAGAGAAGAAAACACTCAGCGTATGCTCTTGCAAAATCAGATTGGTTATTATTTTATCTTATCAGGATGGCTCCCACTGTTTTTATCAAATCTTCCTTCAAACCCTAAAAGGTAAGACTAGCCGGGATTAATTACACCCTACAAGTTCGCCAATTTTTCGGCCAGGCCAGTGTCAGTACTTTAAGGGAGGTTCCCCGTGCTTTCACACGGACCTAATTAAAATAAATCTCGTTTTCCCAGGGGCATAACCCCGTTAATACCTTTCTAGACACCTACTTGATCGGCTAATTGTAATGTGTAAAACTCTCGCAGGAGTAACTCTTACTCGCAGTGGGTATCGGGATCCAACTATCTCATAGAAGGTATGCAATCTCATTGCAAATTTCAACAATTAAAATTCCCGATATTATTTTGCCCCTAGCGTCCTATGACCTTGACGTAGGCCAACAAACCATAGTCCGCTAGTCAAGTTCAACCCGTATATTTCATGATTGAATTAAACCCACCCGTACGACCTCTGACGTAGGCCAACAAAGTCGCACGGCTACCCTAATCCAATCGCATCATATGCAGCAGATAAGCACTAAATAGCTACCGCACACTACGCCTTGACACAGGCCAACAAACATAGCACGGATATTAAATACTACTTATCTGAAATGACGGAGTGCTAACGAACTTGACATCGTTGTAGAATCGAGTGATTTTGAAAATGAGTGTTTTTGAGGCTTTTACTAGTTTCGCTAAAGAGGTCACTCCCGGTGAAGGGATCTCGGCTCTTTCCTCATAAAGTGCTGACTATTCAATAAGGAATACCGCTATGCAAAGCAAGAACTAGAGCTACCAGTTTTTAAAACAAGATTCTACAACATCTTTAGGTTTCTTTTATTTCATTAATCTCATTAATGAAGTCCCATCAATTTATGCTTCCTAAGCATCACAGAAGAAACGAAAGCAACAATATTTATTATATATCATATATATAATATAAGCATCCGTCTCAACATATCAAGTGATCACATCACAGAATATCAGCAGCAGAAGAACACATATGAAATATTGGATATACTAGGAATTCCGTGTTTTAATTAAGCCAATAAAAAATGTGAATTCTACGGTCGCGATGAATAGCCAAATCCACATCTCTAGACCCCTACGAGAGCGGCAAGCAACCCTACCAATTCTAGAGTTAGGAGACCCAGTCTCGACTCCTCGAGATGGTCTCCCACTGGACCCTAGAACCCGGTTACTTGTGCTATTCTCCTTGGGTCAATCCTAATGCGGAAAAGTAAATAATATATATCAATGGTGACATCATCCTCAGCCCGGAAGTGCCCCAATAAAAGAATATTACATACAAGCTTTTACATGAATGAAAATGAAAAACTCTCATCTCACATAAAAAAAACCCGGCTATTCTAAACACGACGATCCAATATAACATATCACAACAACACATAACATCATAAGTCATCAACGTAAGTAAATATGCGTATCCCAATTGTCATTGACATATAGTAACGAAACCGGCGATACACCACATATTACACTTACGGTCGCAGAAAACAAAGTGAAAAACTACAACAATTGGAATCTGCAACCACCTTAGACATCATAAACCCAATGTATCACATACTTTGGATTTCATGCCTAACCAAATGAATTCCTTAGACATCACATGCCTAACAATTATAAACCCTGCATTTTAGTCTCGATATTGAAAATATTTTTCAATAATCAGTCGGGTAATTCAACAAGATTTCTGACAACCTGATTGAATGCTCGTCAGAAACTTTAGTAGACGGCCGCATCCCCGATGCCGTCGACGAAGTGCACTTAGGTGGAACACCGCGGCCGCGAGCATCCGAACGGATGCTTTTGGCGACGGGGTTCTCCTACAGTCACTTGCTCGGGGCTATGGGACGTGGCTATCTAGTAAGGTTACCCGGCGAGTATCCGCGTACTCTACGTGATTGCGACGGACTTTTGATCAACATCAAAATCCCGTGGCAAGCGATCAAATGAGACTGAATTGCTAGATTTATAAAATTCAAATTAGTTTTCACAAAACTAAATATTATGGATTCCAAGTATTATATCACAATCACAGATAGTTAGATGATGTTAAACTTTTCGATCGAATAAACAAACACCCAAAATTTCCCAAAGATCTCAACACTTGAGCGGAGTTTAAAAAGTATCCAGAACATGCCACAACACCTATGGACCAACCGTAGAAGGGTCAACCCTTGCCTCACCTATGGCGCCGCGGAACTACCACAAACCCTAGGGTTTAGTGGCGGTTCTGACGATCACAGAATTGAGTTAGGGTTTCATTCTTCAAGAGGGTCCACAGAATCACCAGCATGATTTTCTGAAGATTTTAAACATAGAAAAATCCAACTCTTGGAAAATTTTCAGCAAGGGAGAAAATGGGTTATTGATATCCGTTCGAACTTTTTAACGTCGTTTAAATAACCCGAAACGATGTTAGAATTAAGACTACGAAACACTTCGAATTGCCTTTACTTAAAGATAACATCACATGCACTTTCTGTAAAAACAAGCAACACCTGAAACACCAAAATCCAGAGACTGGAACACCATAAAAAATTCAACCCAAAACTCAGTTAAAAATCGAGCAGGCCGGTTTTAAGCTTCATGTGGCCGACCAAAATCCGGCGAGGGGGGCTAAGTTTTCTGTGGTGTTCATGTTGCATCTCATATAACATTCTGCAATTGGTTAAAAAAAATTTAAGACACCTTAAAAATTTCGACAGAAACTATGTTTTTGTATCGGGTATTTCGGAGTTGTTTCGGTTTCGTAATTCTACAAATATCGTCTAATTCTCTAACATGGCTCTGATACCACTGAAGGGTTCCCTAGGTCGCCGCTGGGTTTCGAGAGGCATCGACCATGCCGTTTTATAAAAAATTGCACGCTAAAGAACCCTAACGCTAGAATCTAAACTAGAGAATTAGACGAACAAGCATGTAAATATCTTTACATCTAAGTGAACAAGGAATGCAACCTTTGTAGACCAGTCCTTCACTTCAATAGCTCCGTGTAGTAATCCCTTCGCTCTAAGTAGTGATCTTCCGGACTCTAGTGAGGCTCCACAAGGTGAAATGAATAAGCTTGCTTGAAGTCTTCGAGGCCGAAAATGATCTACGTCGAGGAGCCACTAACTCAAGCCACCTCTTCACTAAGTGATGAACTAGTGAAGAAACAACACAATCTAAATGGCTAGTAGAGAAGAGGTTGATGAAGTAGGAATTTTGCTCACTTTAGAAATTATTTTCTCACTAATTTTCTTCACCTCTCATGAAGCTAGAAAGCTTGAGGAAGGAGATGAAGAAAACAACCATGGAATGAAGCAAGTGAAGAATGAATCAAGTTATGAGAATAGCAACCATGGGTGAGTTAATATCATATACTAACTCATGTAGAGACTAAACCATGGTTAAACAATAATAGTTGGGTTAATAAATATCTTCAAGTAAAACAAACTTAGCGGACTTGGTCAATGGTTCCACAAGCTTCTACAAGTTTCAACCATGTGACAATTTCCAACTGATTTGATTTATTTTAAATAAACAAAACCTTACATTATTATAAGTATGGTGTGAGTCTCATACACCCATGTAGCATGTGGTATCAAGCATGACACAAAAGACGTACATTAATATATATCATATGTATACTATATGCACACAAGTGAGAAAAGAAATGTTTAAGTGAGCTAATATTAGTTAATATAATTCAATATATCAAATATATAATTATACATTAAATTATTAAATCAACACTTGATTTAATAATCCGGCGATATCACATACAACCGACTAATATCAACCGTATCAACTTATCGAATTAACACTTGATCCGATAACCCGGCTATATCACATATAACCGACCGATATCACATATCGCGACAATAGAATGCGGTATCACATACGTGCATTAATCTCGGCCCCACACATATCACATATGTGCTCCTACTTCGTTTCTCTTGAGTCAGAAAACCTCTGTGTAGGACTCTAAAGACTCGTCAATACGCCGGCAGTAGGTGGTGATCATATCAGTCATCCACAAGCCGCAAGCGGTCTGCTAAACGTAATGGCCATCCGGGTATTGAGCGATCAGAAGATCAACAATTAATCCTGCTCATACTCCTGCGAATCCAATCAGTAACACTACCGTACAGTCCGGTCTCTTCGTCTGATATGTCGCATATCGTGGCCTGGGGGTGGTATAACGTCAGACCCCAATAGCCTGATAAGTCATGCCGATGTGAGGCTCATAACGATTC
>JASDDO010000031.1:665153942-665423212 GCA_030015575.1 Agapanthus africanus
GTAACATAACACCCCCATAATCAAAGCTGGGATAGGTCTCATCTTCGTGACTCTGCAAGGAGGGATACTGCGTTACGTCTTCTCCTCGACGGAGCCAAGGACTAACAACGAAGCTGAATATGAAGCCTTGATAACAGGTCTCGAGATCGCTGTTGACATGGGAATCAAAGACCTCCTCATATATGGAGACTCCCAATTGGTCGTTAGCCAAATAAAGGACGACTATCAGACAAGCAAGCCAGAACTTATCAGATATGGTGAAAGAGTGCAGGAACTGCTGACATAAATTTCTTCGTACATCTTAGAGAGTGTACCGCGCGCGGAAAACAGCAAAGCGGATGCATTGGCTAGATTGGCTAAAGAATTGCCGATGAAGACCTCAATGACGTAAAGATCATCGTGCAAAGCCGCCGAGTTCTTATGACGGCAAAGATATCTTCGGAAGATTTAACAAAGTCATCTGAAGTAAAGGAAATGACCAAACAAGCGGTCCTCTAAATAGAAGACGAAGAAAAGGCCAAGGATTGGAGGGAAGTCTTCATAGACTACTTCAAATCCCATCGAACGCCCCAAAATGCGTCGTCAAGACATCGGCTCATGAAACGGGCTTTTTCTTTCGCTGTCGTCAATGATACTCTATACAAGAGATCGTTTGACGGTTTTTGGCTAAGATTCTTGCGGCCAGGAGAACCAAGGAGAGTCTTTCAAGAAACTCACGACGGATTCTGCGGTTCTCATCAAGCCAGGCCAATGATGAAGTTGAAGATCAAAAGGATTGGTTACTTTTGGCCCACAATGATTCAGGACTGCCTCGAATATGCGAAGTAGTGTCACTCATGCCAGATTCACGGGGACTTCATCCACCAACATCCAAATCCGCTACACCCAACGGTAGCTAGCTGGTCGTTCAAAATATGGAGAACCGACATAATTGTACCCACTGCACCAGCGTCATCTAAAGGACATCGGTTCATACAAAGCAACGACCGATTACTTTTCTAAGTGGGTAGAAGCAGGTACCGCTAAGGGAAGTGAAGTCGGAGAATATTCTCCATTTCTTCAAGACACATGTCATCTACCGGTTCGGCACTCCGCGAAGGATAATCTCGGATAATGGACCAGCCTACAGGAGCCATAACATCGGTCGCTTCACAGAACAACATAAAATAGACTGGAGATACCCTTTCGTCTATAATCCCCGAGCTAATGGTCTACCTGAAGCTTTCAACAAGACCTTGACCAAGATTATAAAGAAAATGGTGTCCAGAATCAAAAAAGACTGGCACGAAAGGCTGCACGAAGCTCTCTGGGCATACCGGACGACATTCAAAATAGCCACGAATACAACCACATATGCATTGGTATTCGGCACGGAAGCCATCCTTCCTTTTGAAATAGAACTCCCTTCTCTCCGAGTAGCGGTTCAATACGAACTAACAGATGAAGAAAACGTTCATCTCCGACTTGAGGAGCTCGACACCCTTGACGAAACCCGCCTTATAGCGAAGCAAAATCTGGAGGCTTATAAAGCAGGGATGATACGGTCATACGAAAAACTGACCAAGCCAAGAACATTCCGCCAAGGCGAACTCGTGCTAGTCGTCAAAAGACCTATGATCCCCAATCATGCAAAATGGGGGAAATTCGAGCCGAAATATGAGGGCATATACATCATAGACAAGGTCTACCAGGGTGGGGCCTATTTGCTAATGGATATGCATGGCAAAAGATCCTTCCGAACAATAAATAGCCGATTGCTCAAAAGATACTATGCCTGACGGATTACTATTCGAGTCAATGATAGATGACGACGCCTGTGTCCGCTCGCTATCTTCCTGAGCTAGAACCCTAAATGTAGTAACCGGAAGATCCGTTGCCTCGAAAAGGGTAGCATTGGACCACTATGTCCTTAAACTGACCATGGACCGGATGTTCCTAAACTAACAATGGACCGGAATGTCCTTAAAGTAGTGCGCCGTCTCAAACATGGCGCATCACCCTAAATACGGCGATATCCACCCTTGAGATCTGTGTTGCAATTGAAGTCTTAACAGCAGAAGTTGCAACTCAAGTACAATCGGCTACACAGCTACCGCTGCAATGAAGTCACTTCCCAAGTCCCATTGGAAAACAGACAGGTCGCAAAAAAAAGGTATGTCCACAAGCAAAATGGACACGGATGAAAACCCGAAAGGGCTCCGAGTAAAAACAACAGGGCTATCGGTGAGTTTGTGAAAACCCGGAAGGGCGCGATCTCGTTAAAAAATGGTATTTCTATAAGCAAAATGGTCATGGATGAAAACTCGAAGGGGCACCGTGAGTAAAAATAGCAGGACTATCGGCGAGCTTATGAAAACCCGGAATGGCGCAATCTCGTAAAATTTTCACTTACGGGATCCTCTCGAATCGTAAGGAGAACTTCCCCTATGAGACTTTCACGGCTCATAGAATTTGAAAGTCTTAGGACACAGGGATCCAAACCTGTTCTTAAGTCATCATATTCCCTAAGTTGCCCTACAGGCGGTCCAATATTGGCCCTTGTCTACAATCCACAGGCATAAATAAACGATCTCCCCGCCAAGTTCCATCAATGACGAGAAATGTCCTCATATGGTGAATGACACTTATATGTCCTCTCTACTTATATGGAGAAAACACTCTTGTAAGATCCTTACGACTTGCAAGGGAGAGCACACACTTAGGAATCTCCACAATTTCTAAGGAGAAAATACACCTACGAGATCCTCACGACTCGTAGGGATAAATAACTTTATGAGACCCTTACGGCTCATAAAGTTGAAAAGTCGTAGTCGGCAGGATCCTAACCCTATCTACTAAGACATCTTTGTTCAAATCGACAAAGGCAAATGATGATTCTCTCCTGGAAATATTCCAGTCGCAACGATACAGATGCCTGAACAGGTGTCAAACTTCAAGTCCTTTTAAGGCAAATAATAATTCACTCCTGGAAATATTTCTGTCGCAGCGATGCTGATGCCTAGATTGGTATCAGATCTTAAGTTCCATACTCGCAATAAAAAAATCAGCAAGGAAAAAAATGCATATAAAAATAGCCGAAATGATAGGGCAACAGCAATAAAAATCAGCGAGCAAAAAATGTGCATATAAAAACAGCCGAAATTTTTAAGCAACTCGCAATAAAAAGCAGCAAGTAAAAATATAAAAATAGCCGAAATGATTGAGCACCGCGATAAAATGCCGAAATGATAGGACCATCGTGACTTTCGCGATGTGAAAAGCTGAAAAGATAGAGCATCGCGGAAATAAAAATAAATAAATAAATAAAATTTCCTCAGCCCTGCAGGTGAGTCTACACCGACCCCTATATACAATCCATAGGCACAAATGAAAAAAGGGAATCATATTTTACCACCAGCCTCTGTCAAATGGAGAGCCAGATCTCGACGGCAACATCCACAATCTAGAGATCAGTTTGGCGTTCATTCTCATTCCAGCAGGATGCAAACGCAACGTCAACAAAGGTTCCAAATATCCGAAACAAAAAGGAGTGACAGAAAAATCCCAGCTCCAACCCGACATTCTTCTCGTTACAACAGACGCAATGTCAACAAAGGCTTCAAATAGCCGAAACAAAAAGGAGCGACGGAAAAATCACAACTCCAGCTCGACATTCTTCTCGTTACAGCAGACGCAATGTCAACAAAGGATCCAAACAGCCAAATAAAATCGAAAAAACGGCATATTCCTACCTTCAGGGTCTCGACAGCAAGTTATATAATGCCCAAGAGGCTATCAGAGATCATCCCACACCTGTGCGGAGTGGTTATGACTCATCGTGGCTCCAAACTGAGCCTAATCTCAAGTAAAAAGCGACATGGCAAATTCCTAACACTTGCTCTTCCAACGGTCATATATCCTAAGAAGATTACTTGAAGACGTCTTGTCCAGCCCCCAAAGGGATAAGAGATAAAACAACCGTGGGGCCACTCGAACAACGGCTTAAAGACTGCATATCGAGGAATACATCAGCCAACGCGACGGTACCATGGACCAAAACCCTAGTACTACAAAATCTAATGGACCTCTGTCGCAAAGAGCAGGGGTTATCTATATATAACGTTAGGATAAGTTTTCCTGTAAATCTAAGGGTGGTAAACTAAACAAACTCCGAAATGAGTCCATAAACTAGAGACTCCGAAACGAGTGAATAAACTAAACAAACTCCGAAATGAGTCCATAAAGTAGAGACTCTGAAACGAGTGAATAAACTAAACAAACTCCGAAATGAGTCCATAAACTAGAAAATCCGAAATGAATGAATAAACTACAAACTCCGCAATGAGTACATAAACTAGTTTACGCTAAGTCAAGATATCGAAGGAAAGAGGAGTGCTAGTATGAAATGAAATACGTCTTTTATTCATGAATTTAAGTGTATAAAAGATACTTTTATTTAGGGATCAAAATGAATACAAAAAGAAAAGAATATACAGAAAGAAAAATTTCTAAGTCGGCGGACGGTTCAATAAGCCAGCAAGTTCGTCATTTTTCCGCTGGACTTATGCTTCGAGCTCTATCAGTGCCGTAAGACGAGTCCCTGCCCGTTTGTGTTGATTCTGGTATGAAGCAAACCGCCTCTCAAGCTCTTTCTCGGCGACCTTGTGGGCTTCAACCATCTCACGTGTAAACATAACGGCTTTGTCAAGAGCCACCACTTATTTAATGGCTTCTTGAAGCACCTGCCAAATTTCGTATGCACGAGTGGTCTTGACAGTGAGCTGGGCTTGAAGCTCCCTTAAAGCCTTTGAAGCCAACTCCCTTGCCGAAAATTTCCGGTTGATCCTTTTCTCGCACGACTAGAGATTGGTGCACATCTTTCGATCCACCCACGCAGACTCACCTTTATAGATAAAATGTCGGAGGGAAGGCATATGCATTCAATCCCATGTAGACAGGCTTCCACTCTGCGGCAGTACTTAACCTAGGTACGCACCAATGCCTCTTCATGATAACTGGCAAGAACAGATAAGGAAGCGTTGGCTTCAGTAGCGAATTCTTCGGCCACAACAGAAGTACCAGCGCGAAGGTCTTCAATGAGAACCGCCAGCGAATAAATGCTCTGTTTTGCTATCCTCTCAGACACGCGTCGGGCATAAAAGCCCGGCGACATGAAAATTCGGGACTCTAATGGAGTCAGGGCTGGCAAAGCTGTGAAGATATATGTGCGGTCAGTTGTATTTCCAAATATAGAGTAAACAAAATGATGCCAAGGATAAAGCGTCACTTACCCACAGTTATGCAAGACGGGTTTGAGAGATCCCCAAGTCCATCAAGAATCTCGACTTCGTCGTCGGCTTCCAGAAATGTGGTTTAAAATGAAGGGCATATCAGCATCATTATAAAAATATAAAACAAAAAGGGCAAAAGAATACCGACCTTGGCCAGAAGAAAGAACTATGCTTTGTGGAGGTATCGCCTGTGGGGCCGCCATGTCAAGCAAACGCTGGAAGGTTTTCCTCGGAGAAAAATCCACGATGGAAGCCGCCAGCTCCCATAATTCTGAGGGAAAGAAAGGTTCAGATAACGGAGGGTTCGTTAAACAAAATGTATATTTATATAAGATTACCTTCGATACTTCGCCCGCCCTGAACTGGAGGGATGACAGCTTCGGCAGCCTCCTCTATACCCTCAGGGGTATCACTGAGGATATTTGTGAAAGCTATAGCCTGCGTGGCAGTCTCCAAAAAAGGGAAAAAAGCCGCCGCTGAAGGCCTCAAGGCGGGGATAACGGTTTCAGCAATCTCATCTACACCCTCCGGTGCGTCACTAGAGATATCCATGGGATCTATAGCCTGCGAGACCAGCTCTGCTGGAGGAGTAGACTTTGAAGGAATAGAAGCCATCACCGGGAGCTCTACAGTAAGGATAACAGCTTCAGTAATCTCCTTTACACCCTCCGGTGTGTCATGGGAGATATTCGTAGAATCTACATCCAAGGCGCGGTCTGGGCTCGAAATTTCTCCCGCTACAGAAGGCCCTATAAAATAATAATAATAATAATAATAATAATAATAATAATGCAACATGAAAGTAATACAAATTATTTGCTAAAATAGGCAAGAAATATACGTACCAATACCCCGAGGAGCCTGAAGGATGTTCTGTTCGAGCTGCTGCTCTTTTCTGTTCATATGCGCTCGTCGGGCTTCAATCGAAAATGGATCCCTACCGGCTTTCAAAGCAGCTTCATCTTCAGAGGCGTCTGATGCCTGCTGTTTCAAAGCATATTCCCCTTCTAGCGTCAAAGGAGTTATCGGTAAAATGGCTGGAGCCGGATCGACATCATGAAATACGACA
This sequence comes from Agapanthus africanus, assembly GCA_030015575.1. Lineage (NCBI taxonomy): Eukaryota > Viridiplantae > Streptophyta > Magnoliopsida > Asparagales > Amaryllidaceae > Agapanthus > Agapanthus africanus. The sequence continues at coordinate 665,160,282 of JASDDO010000031.1, forward strand.
GCGGGATATTTTCCTTTCCTGGAGGGAACGTTTTCAGCCTCAACTTGTGAGCTCTTTAAAGCCTCGGCCAACTGCTCGGCTTCCTTGGCAGACGAACCAGGAAAGAGAAGACCATCGTTCGGGTCCTGTGTATATATTGTCTCGTCATTAATAAAAGGCTCGGATTCATGCAAAGTTACTAGTAGGCCGGCGACCGATTTCTTTCTCCTTTTGGATCCTGTGCTAACACTAGTGGAGGAGCGCTTCCTCCCCTTCGGCGCTTTTGCATGGCATTGCCCAATTTCGCCTTCGGTATCACCCTTTGGAGACACCACCGCTGGTGCTTTATCAGGAGCCTTTATCTCGGCTCTAGTATGTACCGGCATACCAGCAGTATTGGGGACCGATTCTGCTGGAGTGGCTTTAGGGATAAGAACTGGACCGCTGTCCCTCAGAGGAGGGCAAACAACCGATTGCGGCTATAATGGAGCGTTGATAACTTGAGCTGGAGCAAAAGTTCTATACTTGAAAAGCGTCCGTCTCTCTTCTGCGATGATGGGACTGACCCGATGGCGATACCAACCCTTGAAGGGTCCCAAGGGCCTTGGAAGATAGTCGGGCTCCGGGATCATGAAAGGAGAGCCCGTATTCAACCACATGAAGTGATGGATAACATCGAGGGCTACCTCCAGAGAAGGAGTAGGCTCAACTAGAAAGGATTCGAGGAGCGCGCCCTGGTTGTAGCTTAACTGCTGGGCGAAGCAATGCGGATTATACCGCATAAAGAGGGCAGTATCATTCTGACGGAACACCAGATTCCCTGGCCTAATTGAGTATAAGTGCATGATCTCTTTTGGCTTTAAAGCTGGAACCCCATTCATTGATAAATCAAACAACTGTTGAACGGGTCCCACAGGAGCATAAAGGACTCGATCGCTGAAGACCATCCCGCCTTCATTTGAATACGGATTAAGTAATATGTGCAAAGCCCCTAGCTGGGTCAGGTCAGGAGCGGCCAGCCTCATAATCCGTGGGAATGTGTACAACTCATAGAAAGCAGGCCTCTGATGTGCTGCAAACGCCCTTAACATGTGCATCTCGATCCACGATGTGAAATAGTGGAGGGAAAAGTTCACGGTATCGGTACCTGGGTTCGAAGTATTGGCGGCAGTGCCTGACCCGTGATATAGATGCGACAATACTGCAACACCAACAGCTAATCGCGCTACTTCAGCTATGCGATGAGTAGGGTAGAAGACGGAGGCTCTCATGAAACGTCGATGCATCGGCATGGAGAACAAGCTAAGCGAGAGACTGATAAAGCCGACACAGAAAGTTTCTTCGTCCATGCCAGGGGTCGCGATGGCATCAAAAGTCATGGCCGATGAGTTTGGAATACAAAACTGTGGTGGGTCTTCTTCTTTGGCCAGCAATTTCTTCAACCCAAATCCAAAAGGATCTTCAATTTTTGCAAATTTTGGAGGCTTCTTGGATAAGACATCATCGCGGAGAAAGCAGGTAATGAAAGCATCAAAAGTGACACCTTGCCCTTCCGATGTCATGAACGGTTTTTCAAAAAGACCCAGGGCCTTAATTAGACTCGGGTGCTTATGAAGAATGACGTTCTCAGTTGTCAGGTCATCAAGCATAGCGGGTACCGTAGCAAAGACATACTCATCAGGAGGCAGTAACTCTTCATAATGCTCTTCCCTGATCGGCAACCCTGAAATTTCACAAAACTCCTCCAGTGAGATCGAGACTTCGCAATCCCCTAGCAAGAACGTGTTTGTGGGAAAATTCCATTGGTTCAAGAAAGTCATGACCCACCAAACGTAAGGAGCATGGTAGTAGAATAATGATGCGTATACTGCTTTGGTACAACCCAGCCTTCTGCAGCCGTGCGCGTTGGGCGGAGAGAATGTATCGAGCCCAAGAAAGGTAGCCCACTGGATGGCGCGGGGTAACGCTTACCTTATACACCTGCCGCAGGATCGAGATTCACCCTAACATATCCGACGTCCCAAGATATCAATGGCCATCGTAGGTTGATTAAGTATCCCAGTCATTGACAGCTCAAGCCGGTCCGTAGGGGTCTAATTAACCGCTTCCACCGCATAAGCTGTATGCAGATGCTCTATTAATGACATTGAGAGGATAGGTTCTATTGGTACTTCACAAGTAAAGCTATGGAGGCCCCTGATGATATGACCGTACCATACCTCTATAAGAGAAGACTCGTATGGTCCTTGTCATGCGCCCTAATCATCTCCATAACTTCCTCGTTCGATGGAGATTGCGGAAAAGCGACTTTTGAGCGAGTGTATGGGAAGTAAGGAAGTGAGGCCATTTTTCCTGAAATAAGAGAAAGGAAAACCCATTAAAAAAACATGATGTTTGTTTCGTGGGACCACGGGCTGCAAAACCAATGGACCCCACAAAATCAATATGGCGGCTCACCAAGGATGAGGCAAGATAATCATTGCGAGAATAAAAAAGGATTCTCATTAAATAGACACTGGAGTTTAAACAACTCTTAGCACCCTAAAAAAATAATGAAAATGACGAGTTCTGTTAAAATGCCCAACGAATTCAAATCTATGAAAATGAGGTTAAAGCCCTAAAAAGAAGATATGCTCAAAAACACCAGGGAATAAATTTCCCCAAAGGCCTCTGATACTTTCAGAGCTAAGCTCTTTAATGAGGAATCAAATTCCTTTTAAACAATGGAATTAAATTCCAGAAACCCCCATGATGAGGAAATGAAGAAATGGAATTAAATTCCAAAGATCCTCAAAGATCAGAAGAGAAACGCTCGATCTTCGAAGACATCAGGGTTTACTACACAAAAATTATGTCTTTTTGGATCTCTAAGAGATCAGTTCTAGAAAAGAGCAAATCTCTTGCGATGGATTTAAAATCGAGAGAAAATTAGAGAAAAGGATTTCTTGTTCCTAAGAGACAAATTTCGTTCAAGATCTTTACCCAAAAGAGTTCTTTTTGACAGAGTTTAACTCTAAAACTTCAGCGGGCAGAGAACTAAGTTCTGAAAGGAGAATTAAATTCTCAAGAGAAAGACTAAGGAAGAAGAAGAAGAAACAGTGGACATCTTAAGGGCAAAGCCCTCGCATTTATAAGACATGATGGGAGAGGTTCATCTTCCCGTTCACCTAGGCAATCCAACGGCTGTAAAAGTGGACAACGTTGCACTCACATGCAAGCCACGTTAGAGCAACGTTGTAGGGGCATTTGTTGCCTCATAAAAAAAAGATGAGATAAAGAAAGGGGAAACTCCCCACTATTCAAGTCTCACGTGTTAACACGTGAGCGCCTATATGCGAAGTATATAGGCGCTGCAATTAAGCTGCAAATAGACTAAACAAGCCTCACGTGCAAACATGTAAGTTCTTATAAATAGGCGCTGCAGTTAAACCGCAACTAGGCTAAACAAGCCTCATGTGCTAACACGTGAGCACCTATGAATAGGCGCTACAATTAAGCTGCAAATAGGCTAAACAAGCCTCATGTGCTAACACGTGAGCGCCTATAAATAGGCGCTGCAATTAAACCGCAACTAGGCTAAACCAGCCTCACGTGCCAACATGTGAGCGCCTAAGAGGTGCAATTAAACCGCAAGCCTCATGTGTTAACACGTGAGGACACCTCCTTACGTAGAATTAAATTCTACTTGATAATTTAATAAACCGTTGGATCAAGGATCCAACGGTGATTAAATATAGAATTAAATTCTATTGGAGAGAATATTTTCTGTTAAACAAAGAGTTAGTGGATCAAAGATCCAAAATATTTCATATATCTTCCTAAATAGAAAGATTATACTCTGTTAAACTGAGCACCCTTAGATTAAAAATCCAATGGTGATTAAAATGTCACGGCTCGATAGAATTTTATTCTATATAGACTAGAATATCCCTAATCTTGTTTTAAAAAAAAGAACAATATTTCTATAAAAACAGAAGCCCTTGGATTAAAAATCCAACGGTGGTAAAATTCCCCAAATCAATTTTGAAACCAATTAAATCAATTGGGATCTCTTAATATGAGATTTTCTGAGAATTAAACAAACTTCTCTCCACTATATAAAGAGCCCGAGACTTTAAGTCTCAAAGAGGCAGAGAGAGACACACAGAGAGAGAAGACAAAAGAAGAGATAGAAAAAAAAGAATTTGATTTTCAGCGAAGATATGTTTGTCAGAACATACTCGGTAAAAAGAAGAAAAAACACAGAGATTGTTTCATCCCTTCTTTGCCTCTTTAAGGGTTTAACCCTTCATACAAGAACTTAGTTCTTCCTCTGGTTGAGATCTGCAGAAGCAGATCTCCCCACAAGTTGAGAATTTAATTCTCATCAGAGAGATTCTGTCATGAAGTTTCAAAACCTAAGGAAAGGAACCGTGTTCAAAGAATTTAATTCTTACAAAAACATATGGGAATTTAATTCCTATGAAAACTAGGGTTTAACCCAATATAAAGAATTTCATTCCTACACAAAAAAGAGGAGAACTTGATCCCTTAGACGATGATAATAATTTGAGACTTTCCAAACCCAAAGCCTAATGACTAGAAATGTCATAAAAATGAGATCAAAATCTCCAAGAACATAGAAGAACGGCCTGGTGATTCATTAGTGTTTAACACTATAATGAGACCTCACGTGTTTTCCACGTGAGTACTTCTAATGAATAAAAAGAAAAGGCCGAGACTACCTCACGTGTTTCCCACGTGAGTGCTTAAAAGAAGAGCAAGGAGCACTTCCTAAGGCAGTAACGTGCTTTGCACGCGACCCTCAATCAAGTGTCTAGCACTTCTGTATAACATGGGGAACAAAACCCAAAGAGCAGGGCCTGTATTTGGGGCGCCTCACGTGTTTCACACGTGAGCGCCACGAGAACCAAGTGCTTAGCACTTATATAAAAAGCAGAAATAAAAACCAAATAGTGGAGCCCATATTTAGGGTTCCTCACAAGTTCACATGTGAGCGCCTCCAGAGTTCAGTGTTTAACACTGATTCAGCGCCTCACGTGGGATACACGTGAGTGCTGCATGTACCCGTACCTAGCACTGTTGGATAACTATGGAGACCCAGACCTAGCCTAAATTGGCTATGTTTTCCCAAGGACAAACATCTTCGATTTCCAATCAACCGATCCCCCTATGCTCATGATTCCCTAAATTGATCATAGTCCCAAACATGACTAATGATCTCTCATGATGATATCCAAAACGATATTCATCCCATGTCTCCTAAAGTAATCTTAGTCTCAAATATGACTAATGATTCTTAGGTACAATAACCCATTTTCCTTCAAATACGGGATTTGGTTTTAAGGGTACATCTCTCCACACCTTTGATATATGTCGTTGTAATTCTTCAACGGCTTTAGCGAGGTGGCGGGTCCCGACAACCAACAACTCTTTGGTACACTTCCAAATTGGCGTGCACACCTCAAATCAAACTGCACCCCAAATTGGGTGCATTCCATATCTCCATTGTTCACTTCGTCAGCAAGATGAATGATGGACCGAAATGTCCCTAAACTAAAACTTCGCCTCAAACATGGCAATAATGGACCGTGATGTCCTTAAAATAAAATAATCGAGCCCAAATGCTCATATGTTTAATTCGATCTTTATCTCAAGCCAGATTAACGGTCCTTAAATCAATCTAAATCTAAAAATATACGGATATGGACTAATCCACGCCCTACGGGCGACGACATAAATTAGTCTCCGTATACAATCCATGGGCAACCCAAAATAAAACAAACACACACGACACAAAGTGAACTTCCGGAGCAAGAGAAAATGGTTATCGCGATGCGGTAACGTAATTAACTGCAGAGAATTGCGTCTGCAGGGAAGAGCGTCCCTACAATCAAAAACCCCTCGCAAACGAGGGGGAATATGATAAAGTCTGATACAACGGCCGCATCCATCCAAACCACCGATATATAGTGCCATAAATCAACTTGGAATCTACGGAGATGTGAACGGATAAAACCAAATATCATCTGCCCCCAAACTCAGGAAAGACGATCTATCCCAGTTCGTCTCTGTTTTCAGCGGTGAACAAATACCACTATGCAAAGCAAAAGAATATGATTATAGTTTTTCAAAATTTATTCCAACAAAATCTTTTAGGTTTATTTTTCTGAGTTAATTAAAATCAATGCGGTCCCATTAATTAATTCCTATCACACCAGAAAAGAAGGAAAATAAAATATACGTATATGCCATCTGCATTCGCCACGGGGCTCCGTCAGCACTGTTAGGTTACTTAACTACCGGCAGAGCAGGAGCAGGACTAGCGCGGATGCAAAACATATACAACATCTACTAGTATATATATAAATATATATATATATATATACAACATCTTTTAGGTTTATTTTTCTTGAGTTAATTAAAATCAATGCGGTCCCATTAATTAATTCCTATCACACCAGAAAAGAAGGAAAATAAAATATACGTATATGCCATCTGCATTCGCGACGGGGCTCCGTCAGCACCGTTAGGTTACTTTACTACCGGCAGAGCAGAAGCAGGACTAGCGCGGATGCAAAACATATACAACATCTACTAGTATATATATATATATATATATATATATATATATATATATATATATATAACCATTCGTCCCAGGCATGATATAAGAAATATCACAGAACAGCAATAAGCAACATGGAATAGTGAATAATCTTGGAGCCTCGGGTTTTATTTGAGCCAAAAATGAGACCCGACGTTCCCGGTCGTGTGGATAGCTCGTGCAATGAAAAACCTTGACCCCTATAAGCTCGGCAAGTTAGCCGCCAATTCTAGAAGTGAGGCAACCCCGTTCAACAAAATGAATAGGCCACCCAGCATTTCACGGAATCCGATAACTTGAGCACCCTCCATGGGTCATCTTATACCCCCTACGAGTATGGCGAACTGTCCACCAATTCTAGAGTAAGGCCCCCCCCGTCTCAACGCCATGAGATGCTGGCCGGTTGTCCTTTAGAACCCGGCTATTCGAGCACTCCTCTATGGGGTAATCCTAGCACAGAAAAGAAAAATATATATACAACGGTGACATTGACCTCAACCCGGTCGTGCCCCAATAAAAAAATATACAATCTGGCAGAAACGGCAGTCCACATGTCGGACGCTTGCTCCGCAATAATGAATATACAAATGAATCTGAACTGTACAACTACCATTGCACTATAGGCTATCCACTACGACAATCCATCCATAATATCAGTTCAACACAGAATATTAATGCGAATATCATGTTCGTAAACACGTCTGATTGTGCATATAGCAATCAGACGGGTTATACCGCTCAATGATATTCACGGTCGCAGAAACAAATACACAGAAAAGCAAGAATTTAGAATTTTGATCGATTAAAACTTTCTGCATTTACCCCCATGTACAAACCAGTACACAAACAAATCTGGGCAAAAAACAAATGTACCAAAAATCGCATTTCCATGAACTTGAACCCCAGAAAAAATTTGGAGCACCGTAGCCACAATTGGGCCGTGAAGCCGCGGTCAAATGACCTAATTGGCCGCGGATTAGCGGTCCAATTTGGTGATCAGTTGCTCAAAATTTTTTCTTGGCTCTAAAAAAGTCTACACATAATTTTAATGTGACTGAAAATATTTTTTGAACTTTAAAATTCGAAAAGCGAGCAAATTTCTGGAAATGCAATTCGAATAATTTTGTCGGTCGAAATTTTAAATTAGTGCAAATTAGCTAGTTAATATTTATGGACCGGCTCTGATACCATGTTGTTGTTTCCTTATGCCCTGGCGGTCTACCATGGCATTTACGGAACAAAAAACTTTAACTTTTAAAAATCCAGCGTTAGAAAACACATCCTAGAATCTAACCATACACCGAAACTAGATAGCTAAAGAGATCTAGCTACTGTGATAAGGAGTTATACCTAGAGATTCGTGTCCTTCGGGTCTTTACTCCTCTTCTTAAGCTCCTAAGGTGATCTTGATCAAATTTGATGGCCGGCTTCGTTGGTCCTAGATGATCCACCTGAAGGTCCTTGATTCAAGCTCCTGCCTCTAAAAGAAGTAAACTAGGTAAACTAGTTTGCTAATCTAGCTTGCTTAGTTGACGTGGTGATATTTAGTGGTAATTTTCTACCTCAAAACCCTTGTTTCTCAACACATGAGAATGGTAGGGTTTGGAGATGAAGATAAGCTCAAGAGGAAAAGAGTGAGAGAGCAAGTGAAGAAAAAAATCTCTCTTGAGAAGAAGAATGGCTAAGGTCTTTTGTATGAAGTATTTTTTCTTCATTTAAAACACAACCATACTTCAATAGTACTTGCAATGAATGCAATAGCCATGCTTCATACATACCTCCCTTTACCACCTCATTTTCTATTTTCAAGAAATAGAAAAATAAACATGATGAGGTGTCATCTTCTAGAAGATATTTTGTATAAATAAAAAATACTTTCTACCGTATATACATACCCGTATTCATACCAAAATACGAATACCGAAGAGATAGATTAATACCACTAAAATAATACTAGTATTAAATCAATATCCGATTTAATGAACCGGCTTAATCCTAAGCCCACCAGTATTTATCAACCGTCCGATCGAAAATCTGGATAACACTAGAATATACATATAAAAATATGTACACGTTAATTATTAAATCAATACCTGATTTAATAATCTGGTTTAATCCTAAACCGGCTAGTATTATCATTCGATCGGAATCCTGCTCGATCGAAAACCTAGATGACACTAGAATATACACATCGAAATGTGTATATATAAATTATCAAATCAATACCTTATTTAATAATCCGGCTTAATCCCAAGCCGGCTGGTATTATCAATCAATCGAAACCCTGCACGTATAAACATACGGCCGCCACTTCGTTTTGCCTGAATCAAAGAAACCCTATGTATGGGACTCTAAAGACTCGACAGTACGCTGACAGTGGGTTTAACCACAAGCATGTCATCAGCACTAGCTGTACGTAACGGCTACCCAGGTACCTGTCGAAAAGAAGGCCGACGAGCAAGCTCATCCGGACCCCTACTGAGCCTATCCATAATAATCTTCGTACAGTCCGGTCTCTTCGTCTAAAATGATCGCATACCGGGTCTAGGGTAGTAAATGTCAGACTCTTACTAACCTGATAAGTCGTGTCAATTTGTCTCAGGACCTATCCAAGAAACTATTGATTTAACCATCAGTAAATCTCAACTGCCTTGGCCAAGGTCTTATTGTTCTGGCCAACCGGACACGGTGCGATATCGACTCCTAATACCGGGAGAGAAGAATCCCTGACAATCACTCACTGGCTCCATATGGCTCGGGACTGTACCCAACTTAAACTTGTTTGCATGACTCGGTAGGGCCGTAGTAGGGTAGCGGTCAGAGCACAGTAGGAACTCACACGAGACAAATAATGATCTCAGGTCCTAAGACTAACCTGTACTCATGTCACCTGAAAACCGCTATCTGACGTTAGGTATAATAACATCTAGAGGTTCTCGGTGAGTCCGTCCAGTATACTCACCCCCCAGTGGTGTATACAATTTGAGGTGATCAATGGCTGTGAGACCAACCACTGCCCCTCGTCGGGGTTTAGAAACGTATACACAAGTCTACTCTGGAGTATCGATGCTTAATCTCGACACTCCTGCGACTTGGGATCTTTATGGATGAGCTTACGGAATACCCAGCTCCCACAAGTATGATCACCATCATAACGCTGGTAGTCAAGCAAAATCCTACGGGCTTTATCAACATATAACCGCCATATGTTATATCGAGTATAACATATGCACTTGTTAAGATAAAATCAAACCATAATTGTATACTACTGTATCGAATCTTTATCAATATGTGCAAGTAACATAAAGCAACAAGAGAAAGAAATATGCATATCAAGATAAAGAAAACTCAAATAATATACTGTATACAATTGAGGAGGATTGTCATGTACATACATATCCCTAGCATCCTATACAATACAGGCCTCTGGGGTATACATATCCAACAAAGTGTTCTTACTGAAACCTAAGTCGGAAGCTTTTGAAAAATTCTAGGAGTATAAAATTGAAGTAGAAAAACAAACTGGGTTGAGCATCAAGAAACTTCGATCAGATCAAGGAGGAGAGTACTTAAGTACAGAGTTCCTTAATTTCCTAAAAGAGAATGGGATTCTCTCTCAGCTCACTCCTCCGTACATACAACAGCATAACGGTGTGTCAGAGCGGAAGAATCGTACCCTATTTGATATGGTATGCTCCATGATGAGCGATGCTGAGTTACCACTTTTCTTTTGGGGTATAAATTAGAGACTGCAGCATACCTATTAAACAAGCTTCCGACCAAATACGTGCATACCACTCCATATGAGATATGGTGTGGAAAGAGACCATCTCTTAAACGAGTTAGGATATGGAGTTGTCCTGCTTTTGTTAAAAAGCAGAATCCAGAAAAACTCAAGACACGATCAGTTTTGTATAAGTTTGTGGGATACCCTAAACATTCATATGGATATCTATTCTAGCACACGGAGGAACAAAGAGTGTTTATTTCTCAATATGCCATATTTTTTGAAAATGAGTTTTCTTACAAATGATACGATTGGCAATACGGTAGAACTGGAAGAAATTCCAGTGCTACAAACAACTACTGACGATTTGGTTGAACCTGACGTTTCGATAGAATCCAACGAGCCTCAGTCACTCTGTAGATCTAGTAGGTCTTCTCATCCGCCAGAGAGATGCTATGGTTTCCTCATTGATAGTGATAGAGAAGATTATATCATGGAAAATGATGACCCTAATAGTTTTCAGCAGGCTATCACGGGTAGTGACTTAGTGAAATGGATGGATGTTATGCGATCTGAAATGGAATCCATGCACACCAACAAAGTATGGACTTTGAAAGTTGCACCTTCTGAAGTAAAACCCGTAGGGTGCAAATGGATCTTTAAGAAAAAGATTGGTGCAGATGGACAGATGGAGACCTATAAAGCTAGACTTCTAGCGAAAGTATTTTGTCAAAGGCCAGGATTGGACTGTGATTAGACCTTTTCTCCAGTAGCTATGCTTATGTCCATTCGAATCCTACTTTCTATTGCTGCTTACTACGACTATGAAATCTGGCAGATAGACGTTAAACGTTAAAAATGCATTTCTAAATGGTGATTTAGAAGAATGCATTTTTATGGATCAGACAGAAGGCTTTAGTAGGAGTAGCGAAAAGGCATCCAGGTTGCTTAAATCCATCTATGGAGTTGGAACATCTGCTTTGATGATACGATCAAAAAGTTTGATTTTATCAAAAACATAGATGAACCTTGCATTTATAAGAAGATTGTAGGGGTACAGTCACATTCCTCGTATTATACGTGGATGAAATTCTATTGATAGGAAGTAACGTTCCTATGCTACAATCGGTCAAACTATTTCTATCACAAAGGTTCTCCATGAAGGACATTGGTGATGCCTCGTGCATTCTAGGCATTAAGATCTATAGAGATAGATCTAAGACAATGTTGCGATTTTCGCCATCTAGGTACATAGACAGCATACTAAAGATATTTAGTATGGAAGATTCCAAACGAGGTAATTTACCCGCTTGTCATGGAATCACCCTCTCCAAAGACGTCTGTCCAAAGTATGATGAAGAGATGGCTCGCATGAGTGTTATACCCTACGTTTCTGCTGTAGGGTCTTGTAATTCGATGTCGCACACCCCACGGGTTCTCGGGGAGGCGGAATACGCAAAATACCGATTTTTACGGGCTTCACAACACCGACTTGAACCCAGGATCGACCATAAACCCTAGCTAGCTAAACTGTATGAGGTTAACTACTCGGATAGGAAGTTATACCTCAGGTTACCATGTCTTTTAGGTCTTCTTGTCGCTGTCCTCCTCCTTGTCATAAGCTCCAAGAATCGTTTGGATCGATGCCTTCTCGTCGGCCTCCTTGAGTCAAAGACGATCCACCCGAGAGTCTATAGTCCGAACTCCAACCTCAAATCCGAGGTAACTACGGCATCTATTTCGATAAACTAGATGTCCTGGATGATGTAGAGAGTGTAGATATATTAGTATGTCTCTAATAGTCCTAGGATTTTCAACACATGAGAGATTTAGGGTTAGAGGAAGAAGAAGGAGCTTTGGAGGAGAGAGAGTATTCAAGTGATGAATGGAAGAAGATGGCTAAGTGTTGTGAATAATGAAGCATACAATAATTCATAATGAAAACATCAAGCATGCTTCAAATAACACCTCATCCTCCACCTCATTAATTACCCCATGAGTCACCAAGTAGCCATGCCTCTTTTTTTGTCAAATAACACCTCATCCTCCACCTCATTAATCATTTAACAAAATGATATAATCCACAAATAAGGTGTTTTCTTCTAGAATCAGTCTTGAGCAAATTATAAGAATGCCCCTCATCCGTATATATACCCGTATCCGTATTCCGAAAAATACGAATACAAAGAGACGAAAATAATCCATCAATATAATACTAGGATCCGGCCTAAACTAAACCCCACGCTTAAACCAAAGCCCACCAGTATTATCTGTCCGAATCATCATCCGTGCACAAGTACACGTACATAATCGAACCCTGTCGTAAAACCATACAACCTCTACATCTTTTGCCCGATGCAAGGAAACCCTTTTTGTAGCACTCTAAAGACACGACACTACGCCGGCGGTGGGTTTAACCACAAGCCGTCGGCAGTACTAGCTGCACGTAACGGCTACCTAGGTATCTGTCGATAAGAAAGCCGATGAGCAAACTCATCCGAACTTCTACTGAGCCTATCTGTGACAGTATCTGTACAGTCCGGTCTATTCGACTAAGAATGTCGCATATCGGGCCTAAGGGAGCGGTAATTGTCAAACCCCTAACAGCGCAATAAGTTGTGCCGGAGTGTAGCCAAAAACACCCTGAAAAACTACTGGAGTACTTACCAGTAAATCTCGCTTGCCCTGGCTAGGGACTTTGTGTAATGGTTTTCCGAACACAACGCGATATCAACACCCAATACCAGGAGAGGCGAATCCTATCTAACCACTACCGTCTCCAAGTGCTTCGGGACTACACCCAACTACTACCTGTTTACATGACTCTTTTGAGCCGTGGTAGGGTAGTAATCTAAGAATAGTAGGAACACACTCGAGACGAAGTAGCATCGTCAATTCGACGGACTAAGCTGTACTCATGTCATCTTGGAACTGCTACCCGACGATAGGTATAATACCTACCAGCAACTCCATACGAGTCATGTCCAGTGTACTCATAACCCAATGAGCACATGCATACTATCTCTAGTATGACTCACTAATGGCTATGGGACAGACCATCTCCCCTACTTGGATGAGAAGCGTATATACTAGTCTACTCTGGAGTATCGATGCCCCGTCTCGATAATCCTATAACTAGGGACCTGCATAGGGATGTGCTTATAGACTACCCAGCTCCCACTAGTGTGACTGCCATCACAACGCTGGTAATTAAGCAAAGATCTTAAGGGCTCTACCAATATGTATAAGTGATATGCTAAAAGAAACACATGCACATATTGAGATAGAAACAAACCAGGTAGCATACTAACATTTTGAGTAAGACTGTTACTATATTCGTGTATATCCCAAGCTTTCAATATGTAATATACAAACCAGTATGATACAATAATGGCCTCTAGGGCATATATCACTAACAGGTCTATCATGTATGCAATATTATGTACTCGCCCAGATGTAGCTTACGGACTGAGTGTAGTAAACAGGTATCAATCCAATCCTGGGGAGAAACACTAGACAGCTGTGAAGAACATTCTTAAGTACTTACGAAGGACTAAAGAAATATTCTTTGTGTATGGTAATGGGGATCTCCAAATGGAGGCTTTTACCGATTCCATCTTCCAGAGTGACAAGGATGACAGCAAGTCCATCTCGGGTTTTGTATTTACCCACAATGGAAGGGAGGCATGTTGGAAAAGTTCGAAACAGGACACCGTTGCAGACTCAATGATGGAAGCTGAGTATATAGATGCAAATGATGCTGCCAAGAAAGCTGTCTGGATGCGGAAGTTCATCTCAGAGCTTGGAATGGTTCCAACCATTATTGATCCAATACCCTTGTATTATGATAATAATGGGACTATGGCATTAGCTAAGGAACCCAGATCCCATCAGCATTCCAGACATATCCTGAGGCGATATCATCTGATCCGTGAGATAGTTGATCGCCGTGAGATCGAAGTTCGGAGAGTAGACACGAAAAACAACACTGCGGATCCACTCACCAAGGCCGTTCCACTGGCGCAATTTGAACGACTTTTTGAGATGTTGGGTATAAGATACACCAATAATTGGCCTTAGTGCAAGTGGAAGATTGTTAGATATGTATGCCCTAGAGGCAATTATTGTAATTGTTGGACATGTATATATCTACAAGATAATCTTTCTCAATATGATAATATCCTATTTGGTTTGACTTTATCATTCATGTGTATGGTTCTACTTGTTATTACTGTCGCTAATACATGTTGATAAAGAGCCTAAGACCTTTGCTTGACTGCCAGGATTGTGATGCAGATCATACTAGTGGGGCCTAGATAGTCTATAGGCATATCTTTAAATGTTCCTAGTCAAGGGGATATCGAGACAGGGCATCGATGTCCTAGAGAAGACTAGTGTATACGTTTTTTGACCCTGTATCGGGGCGATGGATGATCCCATATCCATTAATGTTTGACATTAAAGATTGTATACAGGTGCTCATTAGAGACTGAGTACACTGAACGGACTTACAGAGCACTCCTATATGGTATCATACCTATCGTCAAATAACAGTTCTGTGGTAACACTTGTATAGGTTAGTCTGGAGACCCAGGATCGTCATAGTGTCTTGTATGGTTCCTACTGTGCATTGATTTCCACCTTACTACGGCTCTACTGAGTCGTGTAAATAGGTGGTTTTTAGGTACAGTCCCGAGTCACATGGAAGCAGTGAGCGATAGGAGGGGTTTCGTCTCTCCCGGTATTGGAAATTGATATTTTGCTATGCGCGATTGGCTATAACCGCAAGTCACTGGCCAGGGCTGATGAGATTTACTGATAAGTGTTATCGGTATTTTCTCAATTGGTTATAGGCCACACATCGACATGACATATCGAGTTATTGGGGTCTGATGATTCTACCCCCAGACTCGATATACAACATATCAGATGAAGAGACCGGACTATACGGTAAGTATTTCTTATAAGCTCTACGGGAGTTTGAACAAGTTTGCTTGTTGATCTTCAATTCGTTGAATACCTGGGTAGCCTTTACGTCCAGCTAGTACCGCTGACGGCTTGTGGTTATCTGATGTGATCATTACCTACTGCTAGCGTATTGACGATTCTTAAGAGTCCCACATAGAGATTTCCAAGCTCAAGCGAAACGAAATAGGGCACGTATGGAGATATGTGCGAGAGCTTGATTAAATACGAGTATATGATACCGTATTTTAATCTAGCGTTTTTTGATATTAGCCGGGTTATATATAATATAACCGGTTATTGAATCAAGTGTTGATTTAATAATTAACTAATATATTACTCATTTTAATTCTTTTCTTTATTCATATATATATTTGATATATACAAATGTATCATGGTTGATGATATAAATAACATGGCAATATGAGAATCACATTGGAGGAAAAATAAAGATATATATATATATATATATATATATATATATATATATATATATATATATATATATATATATATATATATATATATATATATATATATATAACAAAGGAAGAGATGAGTCATAGCTTCTAAAGTGTTCTCAAAGGTGCTGAGAACCATGACTCATGGTTGTTCCCTTGTTATATTCATCCATACTTATCATTATCTCTAGCTCATCAAATCTCCAAGGTTCATTCTCATTTTCCAAGTTCATCCTCTTCATTTTCTTCTTTAGATTTTTCTAGGTAGAAAATGAAAAAAGAAAATAAAGAATTTTAATGAGAAAAATCCCTACTTCATCAACCTACACTACTCTAGCACATTAATATAGGTTGTTATCTTCACTAATTCATAAATTTGTGAAGTGTGAGTTTGAGAGTGAGAAGCTTCGAGGTGGATCATCATTGACGACGAAGAGTTCGAATAAGCTCGTTCTATCTTTCAAGTGGAGTCGAAGAAGAGTTCTAGGACTACTACTTGGAGAAATTGAAATGAAGGAAAAGTCTATAAAGGTTGTAGTTTCCATTCATTTAGTTTTAATCTCCTTTTTTCTTTGCTTCGAAACCCGAATCTCTAGTTCGATTCTTTTTTAGTATACTTAGCTCTCAAGAATTTTTTAAATTGCTTACATGCTTTTGTTAACACCCCAGTGGAGGTGCTAAGATATACTTACAAAAACATGAGAATTTCTTCATTAATGACCAAGAATACTGGTACATTTTATATTCTCTCTCATCTCTCTTCAAATCTCAATGCTCATACAAACACAAAGACTACTCTTGGTAAATCCCTCCACCTCACCTATGGATGACTACCCCTCACTTCTTCCTTTTTCTTTTCATACAAACAAAAAAACTACTCTTCTGGTGTTCCACCTTCACCTATGAATGACTACTATTCTGCTTTGCCTTCGTCTTTTCTTCTTCTTCTTCATGTTTGGCCACCTTTCTCTGATGAGATCCTTCTTTATTTTTAGAACAAAATAATAGAATTTCTACTCCAATTAGGATCTCATCAAATCTTCAAAACAAATCTTTAAATATCTCTTTATAAATCTTCAAATCTTTCCAAATGAATCTTTTCATAACACGCCAAAATCGTCGACAAACGTCTAGAGCATAAGTGCTCAGACGTATGTCCACACTCTGTTCTTCTGAACACTTCTTCTTCAGACGTCTGAATCTTTACGTCTCAGACGTCTAACGTCTCTCTGCTGTTGAATACAGGTCAGTTTTCATAACATTCGGGAAATCTGTTTTTTTTATCATATTTCCAGCATACTATATATATTGTAGTATTTTGTAACCCTAAAAGACATCGGAGATATAGCTTGAACCCTTTGTATTTTGAGAGAGGAGGTTAGGGTTTTGAGAGGTATATGTGAGATTCATTCACCTTTTGTAAGTGTCACGCTCCGCTTCTCAAAAGACGGTAACAGGTACGTGACGAGATCCACGACGTATTTATACCGAGAAAGGTTTTTCTCGAAATAAATACGTTAAGTGTATTATAAGAAATATAAATATATATAAAAAGAATTTAACAAGAGCATAAATCCAACTATCTATTACATTCTAAATCACAAGGTTCAAAACGAGACAACAAGTTTATAGCTTTAATACAACAAAATAAAACTAATAAAGCCCGAACAATTAGGCATATTGGAAAATAAAGCTGAAGGTAAAAATAATAATCCGCCTAGAATGAGATCTGAGTGTAATTCTCCTTGGTCGGCTCAATCTTCTATGTCCCTAATCCACCTGACGAACATTCTCAAGAAAGAAAGAAAACAACGAATGTCCGTAAGCGAATTTGCGCTCGGTAAGTCCCCAAATTAAATAGTGTTATAATGCAAAATAATTTAACAGTAAAATGTGTAGGTAGTTATGCGTTATACATGGCAGTGTATTGGATAACATGATAAAGTGATTAAACATAAAAAAATTAATTTAAACATGACAATACAATAACAAGTGTAAGTATGAATAGCATGGCGGATCAACAGTTATTCAGAGAATTAATGTCAAAGTTTACTAAGGAAATGATATAATGCAGGAAATGCAATATGCAACTTAAAAATATAATCTAAGCTCTATACTAAAAAAATCTTATCTTACACATAATCTTATTATTAGGGATCAATATCATAATTCTTGTCTTGTTTGTGTAGTAGCCACGGACGTCTCCCGGTAGATCCCACGTCATATGAGAATCCAAGAAGTGGCCCCCATAGGTTCAAGAGGTGGCCCGCAAGGACTCAAGAGGTAACCCCCATCATCTTCATGGCTTGCACTTTTCTCCGTGTGGCACTTTATCCCATGTGACACTTTGTTTCACACACGACCCATATTTCATTTCATAATTGTGCATGGATTCTAGAGGTGACCCCCGTGGATTCAAGAGGTGGCCCCCGCCTGGCCAGGGCATGACGCTTTATTCCACGTGGCACTTAGTTCCAAATACGATGCCCAAATCAATCAATTTCAAGCTCATGTTAAGTTCGCATGTTCATGTATTTAAGTATTTATGTATTCAATCACAGATCATTCTGGTTTGTATCATGCATGCAATATATCTAAACACGTGATTCATATCGGTGAAATGAATGAGTAAGTCACATGGCATAAAATGAGGCAAGTACAATATTCAAGTAATGACCAGTAAACAGTATTGAAATGAAATGTTGTGAACTACTAATTACTCAAATCAATTGAATTGAGAATTTAAACAAGAAACGTATCCCCATGTGTTATAAAAACGTGGGTTCAAGTTTCGCTTAATTATGTGTCACGCCCCGCTTCCCAGAGTACGCTAAGATGGGTACGTGACATAGCCAACCATTCTACCTGTGAATAGGAAAAATCCCTCTACAGTCACATTACGGCTGTAGAGATATCAAGAACAGGAAACTAAACTAAACTATCTAGTACATGTCCATGAGCCAGAACAAAATGAGTCAAGAAATAATAATATGCGGAAGCAAAAGATCCAGTAAATAAAACACTTGGAAAGTAAAACTGGATACTAACAGGATCCTCACCGCTCGGTCTAACAGCGGCAATGCTCCTGATCAGTCTGCAACAAAGGTAGAGAATCTGGGCCATGCAAAACCCAGACGTCAGCGCGTCATAACATCAAGCAATACTATATAAACAGGGTAGCAAGACATGCAAGTATGATCATAAAGGTAAAGCAGGTGTAACAGCAATATAAATCAAGGCAGTGAAAGGTAGTGTGCAGTGAGTAATCTAAACTGGTCTATTGGGTTAACTACTCTCAAGTCTTTGAAATCAATTTGATGAATCATCGATGTAACTCAATAGTATCCCGTGCGTGCCCGGGATCACGATGAAGATTCTCGGGCTGAAACCGAGACATGCCGCTAGGCACTAAAGGAAAAGGGGTAACGATGAATGATGTCCATGGCATCATCCCAAGGCTGGCCTAGCCTCTAAAAAGGTAGTGGATAACGATGGACGATGTCAGCAGCAGCATCCCAAGGCTGGCCTAGCCTCTAAAACTGATCAGTAAAGGTAGAGAACTGTCGAGTTACAAGTCAGGTTTCATCATTGATTTCCCCATACCCCCAGGTTGTGTATTCAAGTCAGGTATTAAATAATCTGGAGCTAATGCCAACACAGGATCAGGCAGGTACAGGTTTGTCTGAATAGACAACAGGAAATTTCCGTAGGGACAACAGGTAAAGTTTGTCGGCATTAGTCACAAGATCAGGTATCAGGTAAAGCTATAGTACATCAGGTCAAGTCAGGTAGTATATAGGTATCATGTCATGTCAAGAGTTGTATGGTACCATGTCGTGTCAAGTAATAGGTGTAACAAGTCATATCAGGGTGTACAAGATGTCATATGGGTGCTCATAATCAAACTAACATACGCATGGGTATATATAAACAAGCATGGGTACTAATGAAACAATAAAAATGAAACATGGTAATGATATATGCAAGGGTACAGGTTAAAGCATGGGGATGCACAGTTATAGATTAGAGTTAAGGTTAAAGTTCCCATACTAATTAAACTACAATATATCAAGTGTGGAATGTTAACATTGTAATATTATATATTCAAGTGATCGATAGATGCAATATTATGTAAATTAGACGATATGTATGCAAACAGGTGTTTGAACGGTTATAAACTATTTTAAAGGGTGTTATGGGCTATGCAGATAATTATTAAGTAATTTAAACATGGATGTGGGTACACGATATTGTACTCTAACATGCAACAAGTAATAATTCAAGATCCGAATCTAACATGGTATATGGAACATCGAAACGGAAAATGGAACATGTGACGCTATATGCAATCTAAAGTTTTACCATACAGTTTAATAGGTATAAAAATATTATAGATAGCATGTAGCAAGTTTCACTTGCCTAATGGATCGCGATGCGGATACGCTGCAACGTCCAATGTCGGTAAAAGCTGCGATGCACACACGCGTGCCCGGAACGGAACCAGCCAATGCAAGAAGTGACTACACTGCACGAGAACGTCTTCTGGATCGCCCGGATCGTCGGCGACGGTACGGCTCCGGTAATGAACGGAAAGAGAAAGATCGAGAACAAGAAAGAAAAGAAGAAGAAATAAGAAGAAGGAGGAGGATAGGGGCCGGTGTTCAGGTTTTGCTCTGAGGTCAGAGACAAGGGCGAGGGAATGACGACGACGGGTCATCGACGTCGATCACCGGAAAAACAAAATCAAGAAAGAGGAAGAGAAGAGAAAGAAGAAGAAGAAGAAGAAGAGGAAGAGGGGGTAAGGCTCTGGGTTTGGGGTTCACTTTTTTGGGATTTACAAAGGAGCGGAGAGAGAGGCCGAGGAGAGGAAGTCGACGGCGAGGGCGTCGGCGAGGTCAGGTTGTGTAGTCGGGCGAAGGTGGTGTCGGGTGGTGATGGTTTGAAGAGAGGGGAGAGAAGGTGAGGTGATGGTGGAAGCAAGGGTGAGGAGGCGAGAATAGGAGGAGGTGGTCGAGGTGGTGACGGCGAGGGACGGCCGCCGGAGGTGGGGTGCATATGAAGGAGGAGATGGGTTCTTGGTGGTTTGTCGGGTTGTAGTTGTCGTGGGTTTGCGGGGAAGGAGAGGAAGTGAGGTCAAAGAGATGGAGGTGACGGTGGAGGCGGTGGTGGAAACGGGCGCGGGCGACGCTGGGTGGCGATCAGTTCCTGGGTTTGAGGTCGTGGGTTGCAGGCGAAGACAAGGCGGGGAAAACAAAATGAAAAGAAGATGAGGGAGAGGGCGATGGGGTGAAGGAGGCGAGCACGAGGGGTTGAGGATGAGGGTGTCGTCGGCGGTGGCAAGCTATGGTTAGGGTTCTTGGGTTTTTCTCATGCTCGTGGGGTTTTAAACGAGGGAGAAGAGGAACATGAAGAAGGAAGGTAACAATAGCGCGGCGCGGTGACCACACTCGAGAAACGCACAGTAACTCCGATAGGAGAGAGAAAGAAGAGAGATAGAGAGAGCGGGGGAGAGAGAAAGAGAGAGAGAAAGAAAAGGAAAGATTTTGTGGGAGAGAGGAAAACGTGTGGGGCCCAGTGAAATAAAAGGGAAGGTTTTGATTGGTCGTGGGATGAGAATTGGGTTAGGGAAAAATATATAAAAGATTTTAAATAGTTTAAAGAATATTTTGTTGGCTGAAAAAATATATTTTAAACGGATTAAAGAAATTTAAAATAATTAGAATTTGGCGGGATACAAAATAATTCAGAAATGCGTCCGGGTCGGGTCCAAAATTTTAGATTTGAAATACAAGAATTTTATGCAAGTTCCAAAATTTAAAATGAAAGATTATTTAACAGAAATGCGTACCCCTAAGAACTGACGCACGTACGTGCGCGTAGCCATCCAAACACGTCCGTTTCATTGAACGGGACGAGAACACGATGCAAGGACGCTACCATAGGGTTAAGGGTATCATGCAGGCCATGTCATGTATTTTTAAATTATTTTTAAGTGACTTAAATAGTTATATGCAAAATACGTGATGCTAGGGTATTCTATAACTATGAAACAACAAGCTCAAGCAAGCGGGTCGAACGTAAAGTAAACTACCATTCGCATCCACGCAGTAAATGAAATAAACACCACAAAAAACACATACGGCAACCGAAATTGGTATAACTGAACTCGGTTGTTACATTATGACTTCTGGTTTGGGAGATATTTGTGTTTTCATATAATGACATAGAACAGATCTGAATCTGTCCAATCCTGACACACATTTTTAAAACACAGTTTGCATTATTTTCCATCGTTTTTCAGGTCTCGAAAATTATTGGAAACTTGTAGGTCTTTCGCTCTACTTATCCAAATAACTAAGTTCTGCACGATTTGGATTTCTTAAACTCTAGTTATGGTCATGTTAACAGCAGATTTTAAAACAGAATTTATAATTTCAGGCCAGCAACTATGGGCTATCTTGCAGGCATATATTGGTTCGTTCGATGCGTTTATGAGTCACTAATTATATAAGAAATTTATAGGTCTACCAATTATGCATCTATAAATCTAAAGTTTGTTACGAACCGATATCGCAAGTTCGATATATGTCATATTTAAAAACAATGTGTGGATCTGTACAGATTTTGTCAAGATTCGTCACTTAATTTGATAACGCAGATTTCTATAATTTATGTTGCTTTTCAGGAAATCATTATAGCTAAGAGAATCATGACTTTCGATCTAGATTTCCAAAGCACTTGGAAAAGCTTAGTTTGGATCATTGATGATAAAGTTATGGCTTCTCGAAGATCTTTAAAAGCAGTTTTTTTGTTTTGCAAAACAGCGACTTATAAAGCCTAAAAATTTCCATTTCGATCATGATTTTTTTCCCTTTTTGCTAAAAGCTCATGAAAAAATCTATATAATAGTTGTACCTGGTTTTTCTTGCAAACATCATCTATTGAAATTATATCTTGTTCCTTTCTCGAAATGATTCAGTGTAAAAAGTTGATTTGTAAAGTCTAGAGATTCTATTATGTAAAACAAGTCGTATGGTTCATATTATAGAAAAATAATAACGTATTATTGCGTCCAATCATAACGACTATCATAACGACTATTAACGTAAACCAAAGGGACATGGTGCAAGCATTTAGATTTGGTCATGAGCCTACAATAGAATGACATTTAAATTTATTTAAGGTTGTAGTCTTCATCTTACAAATAGCCGGACTCACAAGGCCAATATAATATGATGAAAAATAGATGTCAAAAACCACAACCTATAATACATAAAGATACTATAATAATTTTCATTATACACACAACAATATAAGACATATAAATCATAAAATATATTTAGCACTATACAGTGATAATTAAAAGTGAACAACAATAACTAAAACCAGCATCAACATTGCTAATAATAATATGAAACAAATAATCAATTACATAGTAACTAAACAAATGCAGACCACATTTTTCGCACGCTATAATTATATGCTATCTTAAACTAAACCGAATATGCAGATGATGTATACATAATTGACTGTAAATAAATTAGTACATCCATATTTATTAGTGTATTTATATTCTTTATTGCTAACTACGGCAAGAAGAAGGTGTTAGAGTTAAAATTTACCCCCAGTTGACCAAAGTCAAAGTCAAAATCAAACCATGAACAAGTAGGCCTAAACCAAAGCAAATGGACCCTACTGTCGAATCCAAGTTGGGCCTACACCCGAACACAAGCCGGGCCCAAGCCTTAACTCATGCCAGGCCCTCGCCCGAATCTAAGTCCAAACAGGTGGGCCCAAACCAAGACCGGCTCTAAGAAAGTAAAACAAATAAATGTGCAAAATGTAAAATAAACGAGCAGAAAGCAAAATTTTTGTAAAGCTCATGGCTTATGGGCAAAAGGAAATAAGCACATGGGTATGGGATGGGCAAAATTTAATTTGTTAAAGCCCAAGGGGTTATGTGTAAATTTGTAAGCCTATATAAGGCAATATTATGAAGAAATGGAGTATAATCATTCTCCCTAAAAAATTCTAGGGTTTTGTGCCGCTCTCCCTCCCTCCAGGTATTCTCTTTCCTCCTCCTCATTTTCAATTAAATCCCCGGTAAATCCTCTCCCTTTTCAAAAATAAAATTGATTTTGGTCGTTAATCCGTCGAGAGGAACACAAATCTCCCATCGAAATCACCAAATGAGCAACCTTTTTTCTCTTCTCAAGATCTAACAGAAGAGAGAAAGAAGAAGAGAAAACTTTGTGAAGCCCCCGATATGCCCGAAGTACCCTTAAACTTGTTCCCAAACACAACATGCACATATTGCATATTGAGTTCGCATGATCTGTCTGAATTGTTAATTAGAGGTTCTCTCGCTCCTAAAGAGAGGGGTAATTAACAGTAGCTTAGCCGTGTTAGCCAGAGATTTGGATCCCCACAATCAATAAACCCCTGCCTACCCCAGGCAGAGGGATTATGTAATATGCCTGTCAAGCGACGTGCGTTCCTATCTCGATGGAAAACACTCTACAGAAGGCGGTGGTCCAAGGAGGAGAAAACTAAAAGAGAAGGAGAGAGAAGGAGATTTACTTGCGGTGTGAGTCGGTAAAATAACCGGCTCACCGTTTCAATTCTAGCAAACGGGAGAGGATTTCGAGGAACATGCGACTTCAAAAATTCTTAGGAAGAAGAAGATGGATAGAATTTGTGGAGAAAGAAAAATGATGAAGATGACCCTATAATGTGTGATATTATGGTCATCATAATTCTAATTGATTATGTATTCATAACCATTCTCATTGATTTTGGGAGTTAAAAAAAAGATGAAATGAAAGTTCATTTGTAGATTATGAAATGATTTTAAAAAATTGATAAAAATAATTGCAAGAACCGGGGTTCGAACCTATAGTTTATGGACTAGCATTGTAATGACTTAATCAATAGGATACAAGCTTATTATTGCATATAATTAAATAAAAATAAATATATAAAGAGTTTCAAAAGAAAATAATTTAAAAGATAAACGGAATAAATCGTTTTCTTAAACTATTTTTTTCAATAAAACAAATTCTCTGTTTAAAATTTTCCTTTCAAAAGAAGCTCGAATAAATTATTTATATTAAAAGAAATCAAGATAAATCTTTTTAAAAAAATCTTTCAAAACATTTTATTTTTACAAAACAGATCATTTCGAAACAAATATATTTTATTTATTAAAAAGTATTACAGTAAAAACAGAATCGTTACAGTAATACTCCATATTTGCTGATTAGTAAAGTGCTCGTATTTTGTCCGTGGATTTTTACCGTAAGAGGTTTTCACGTAAATCTTGTGTTTTATTGGTTAGTGCTCTTATTTCTATTACTTTTGTTTATTTGATTGCTCCTCTATATCTTTTTCTATTACTTCGAGATCGTATTTACCGTAAGAAACTAGTATCATAGCTACGTTGTGTTTGGGAGATTTGGTGTTTTGTTTGAATCGTTAAGTTTTCCATCTCACGATTTAAGTTTACGGTGGGTAACGATACTTGTATCCTCTTTCCCGTCTTTTTAGATTGTGATTTTGAAGTTTTAGGGTTTGCAATCACTCAATGTGTCTTCTTTTGATCCTAAATCATTTCTCCAACGATTATGAAGTTTGATATTGAGAAGTTTGATGGAAAAACCAGTTTTAGTATATGAAAAGTTCATATGATTTCCGTATTGACATAAAATAATTTGAGAAAGGATTTTGGGTAGGATTCAAGACTTTCCACTATAAAAGAGGAAGCATAGGAGGGTTGGATATAAAGGCCCTCATTACTATCCAATTTTGTTTGACAAACGAAGTTTTGCAAGAAGTTCTGTTGGAGAAGACGGCGGAAAGTTTATGATTGAATATAGATGAGTTATATTCGAAGAAATCTCTCATAAATCGACTTCTTTCGAAGTAGTGTCTCTACACACTTCGTATGTCAGAGAGCTCTCTTATCAAATCTTATATCGGTCAGTTTAATTCGATCATTACAGATCTGGGTATGATCGTTATTAAGATTTATGATGAAGATCAAGTATTTTTATTATTATGTTCTTTGCCACCCACTTATAAGCACTTTCGTAACACCTTGAAGTTTGATTGCCGTATTGACATAGAATAATTTCGTATGATTACCGTATTGACATAGAATAATTTGAGAAGGGCTATTGGGAAGGATTCAAGGCCTTCCACTATGAAAGAGGAAGTATAGAAGGGTTAGATGAAAAGGCCCTCATGACTATCTAATTTTGTTTGACAAACGAAGTTTTGCAAGAAGTTATGATAGAGAAGACGGCGGCTAGTTTATGATTAGAGGATTTATATTCGAAGAAATCTCTCATAAATTGACTCCTTTTAAAATAGTGTCTCTACACACTTTGTATGTCAGGAGGCTCTCTTATCCAATCTTATATCGGTCAGTTTAATTCGATCATTACAGATCTGGGTATGATCGATATTAAGATTGATGATGAAGATCAAGTCTTTTTATTATTATGTTTTTTGCTACCCACTTTTAAGCACTTTTGTAACACCTTGAAGTATAGACGGGATACTACCTCGATCAAGGATGTCAAAGAAAATTTGATGAACAAAGAGAAAATCGACAAGTAGTTAACTTCTAAAGAAGGCGATGGTCAATTTTCATGCTTATTTGTTTGTAGGTAAGTGGAGAAAAGAGACCTGGAAGGTAGCAAGAAGAAATTAAGGTCGAAATCCAAGAATAAGAACTTGATCTTCAACTATTGTAAGAAAAAGGAGTACATTAAAGTCGATTGTTTCAAATTATAGAACAAGCAGAAGTATGAAGACAATCAGAAGAAGGAGGTTTCAGCTGAAGCTAGTATTGTGGAATGGGAAGGATATCTACTTATGATTCTTAATAATATACATCGATCAAAGGACGAATGGATTATTGATTGTGTTGTTCCTACTATATTTGTCTCAATAGGGATTTGTTCACTACCTACGAGTCTGTTAATGGTGGAGTGGTTTTGATGGCTAACAATAGTTTGTGTTGATCTATTGGCAAAGGGCGCTCCAAATCAAGATATTTGACGGTGTTGTGAGAACATTAGCGGAAATTAGGCATGTACCTGGTTTGAAGAAGAATCTAATCTCATTGGGTACACTCGACGTTAAGGGTTATAAGTTCTCCGCTAAAGGTGAAGTTTTGAAAGTAATCAAAGGTACTCTCGTCATTATGAAGGGATTGAAAATTGTGTCCTTATATGTGTTGCAGGGTTCGAAAACTACCGGGTCAGCGGCAGTTTCATCATCTAAATCTATGTCAGATTCAGATGTTACCAGATTATGGCACATGAGGCTCGGGCATATGAGAGAGATGTATGGCAGAGTTATCGAAGCAGGGTCTACTTTGTGTTCAAAGTAAATTGAATATGGAGTTTTGTGAGCATTGCATTTTTGGGAAGCAGAAACGAGTTAGCTTCAGTTCGGCGGAGCACAACATAAAAGATACTCTTGACTATATCCATTCGGTTCTTTAGGGACCTTCTCAATTAGCTTCTAAAGGAAGCGGTGCAAAATATCTGCTTATTTTCATCGACGATTTTTCAAGGAAGGTTTGGGTCTACTTCTTAAAGCACAAGATTGATGTGTTTCTTATGTTCATGCAATGGAAGACGTTGATTGAGAAGCAGAAAGGTAAGCAGATTAAGAGACTAAGGACGGACAACGGATTAGATATTTATACTGTAGATTTCAATGAATTCTGCAAAAACGAAGGTATTGTTCGGTATCATACCGTTGTCTACACCACAGCAAAACGGAGTCGCAGAACTCATGAATCAAAGTCTTTTGGAGAAAGCTAGGTGCATGTTATCGAATGCAGGGCTCGACAAAGAGTTTTGGGCAGAGGCGGTGAAAACGGCATGCTACGTGGTGATTCAATCACCTCATACATCTCTTGGTAGTTAAACACCGGAGAAGGTATGGTCTGGAAAGCACATTGATTATTCTATACTTAGAGTGTTTGGCTGTCCCACAAATGCATATTACCGTGAAGGCAAGTTAGATCCTCGAGCGAAGAGATGCATTTTTCTTGGATATGCTACCGGGGTCAAAGGTTATAGGTTATGGTGTTCAGATCCTAAGTCGTCAAAGTTTATGATTAGCAAAGATGTCACTTTTGATGTGTCTGCTATGTTGAAGCTAAAGAATGTGGAATCTCCAATTCCAGACGATACAAGAAAGGATGATCCGGGCATTGAAATTGAAGTCGGTGAAACCTCGGGTTCTCAGGTTCTCTCTCTTTCACCATCATCTGATGATGATCAGTCCCAAAATGAGCAGTATTTACTTTCTTGAGACCGACAACGAAGGGACATTAGATCGCCACAATATGTGTTATCCATTGCCGAGACAGTTGATAGTAGCGAACGTATGAGTTATCAAGAAACTATCTCATCTAATGAGTCACTTCGTTGGGTAGTTCTGATTGTTAAGTTTTGACCGTGTTGTTTTTTTAAAAAGAATTTGAAATAACCGCAATAAAAACAATGTTGCGTGTAGCGAGCTGTGATGAGTACAGGTCGTCCGCAGGGAGATGGTAGGTTTTTAAGCTTGTTTTAACGAGTTAATACTGTAACTTGAGTTGTTGTTTATACTAAGTGTCGTAATTATGATATGTTCAATAAAAAGACTTGTCAGTGGTAGTTTTAGGTTAGCTTGCATTAGGATGATATTTGTCGTTTCCTTATAGACCTAATTCTGATATTGACACTAAGGCAATAGGTAACAACGTAGATTAGGGAACTTGAAGTACGATATTTGCGATTGTGTGCTAAATCCGTATTTTTTGTCCCTTGTCCTTCTATTGTTGTCTCTTGACCTTAGCCTTCGCAAACCACTCGCAACCGGTCACGATTAGGATTCACCGCTATCGTGGTAGGATAGGGTGCCTAACGGAGCGGAATTGCGAGTCGTTTGGTCAGAGATTCAATTACAAAGTTAAGGTTTTTAAGGTTTTAGCAAACACATCTCCTAACACAAACTAACCATATTCTACTCTTAACAAGTAAATCAATTACTCACACATATTTACAATACCAAATAAAACAAAGAAAAGAGCAAGGCACATAGCAATAAACGTTGCAATAAAAGTAAAGCCAAGGTTACAAAGTTAAGAACCGATATATCCAATGTATAAATTTTTTCAAGTGTTCTTTAAGCCCGTACCAATGTGAAATCAAAATACCAAACTTTAAACTTGCAAGCTCACTTAATAGGTTGCTAGATCAAAGCAAGGCAAGGATTTCACAAGTTCAATATTTGTAGGAAGCAAGACACATGGAATGAACAAATGAAACTTTTTATTGATTTTCAAATGAGATACAACTAATCTTAAATTCAAGAACCTAAATCTTAATCTTGTAAGTTCATTGAAGAAGTTACAAGGTCAAGATAAAGGGCAAGAGTTCAAGAGTTCAAAGGAAAAGAAAAGTTAATATTTACAAAATACAACTTGTTCTAAACTAAAAATAATGCCACAAAAGTCTCCCTTCCCTTGCTCACTGATCTGGTACTTATAGGCTCAAAATAAGAATAAAAAAATAATATAGTAAGGATGATGTGACAACAAGGGATAGGCAGAAGAAAAATGGGGTGCATTGGGCATGATGGGACCGGTGGAATCGGACTTTTAGAGCATTTCGTCGGTTGACTTTCGGGCAATTAGATTTGTGTTTGTTTGTGATGTGTGCTCTCCATAATCCTACTGGTATTGTTTGATCTCTTTGTAGAACCCTAGGTTGTACTTATTAGTTTTGGAGGGAGATCAAACCTTCAAATCACATCACAACTTTTCACATCACTCATTACCTACACCCACATGCCATACCATTTGTACAAGTCATGAGTAGTGTTGTGCCCACTTGTGCAAGGCAGCTCCCAAGGTTCATGCATCACAAAATGGTGTTCACACTTGTAATGTGTTGGGCAATTTTACATAGAAAAAATGTGTACACTTGCATGTTGCAAAAAGAATCTCCTTCAAACATCAATCGGTTTCCTGCTCCGGTTGTAGTGTCGACTTGCAAATGTCATATCTGTGTATTTGAGTGTGTTCCCAATGTTTTATCACGAATACATGTAATCTATATTTATTGAGCAGACATGGGTTAATAGAAACGATATAATACAAAAATGATAATGAATGAGCGGTATTGAAATGCAGTTTTCTATAATGAACAAGTTGCCATAAACGAAGAGATTGAGTCTCTTCACAAGAAACAAATATGGAAGATCGTTAAGCCCGAAGGAGGAAAGAAAGTAGTTGGCTGCAAGTGTGTTTTCAAAAAGAAGGAATGAGATCAGGAGGTTGCAGATATTGGATACAAGGCACAGTTGATAGCTAAAGGCTATTCGCAGGTTTGGTAAGTGGACTTCAATGAAATATTTTCTCCAGTTGTAAAACACACCGCTATTCATTTATTGCTCTGTTGTGTAAAGATGCAAGATTTGGAAACACACCTCTATTCGTGTATTACTCTGTTTGGTAGATATGCAAGATTTGGAGCTCGAGCAGCTCGATGTTAAGACCGCTTTCTTACACGGTGATTTGGTAGAGAAGATATTTATGGAACAACCCGATGGTTTCGAAATTGAAGGTAAGGAAGACCATGTTTTTTTGTTAGAGATGTCTCTCTATGGTTTGAAGCAGTTGTTTAGACGTCGGTACAATATGTTTGACTCCTTCATGAAGGATATTGGGTTTACGAGACGTAAGATCGATAATTGCGTTTATTACAAGAAGGTTGCCGATGGTTCTCTCATATACTTGTTGCTTTATGTTTGTAACATTTCATAATTTTAAAAGATTATTTTAGAAATTTAATAATAATATTATGAGTTTTATTAAAATGATAACAATTTATTGAATTGGGTTTCATAAATTATTATATAAATGTATATATATCAATACAATTTGTAATAATAAAACTAGTAATTCATTTTCTAATTATAATTATGATGGCATGATAGGATTAGGGTAAGTATAATCCAAGGTTAAAATTGTTTCCCTTATTCTTTTCTTTTTTAATTTATTTGGAGAGAGAGAGAGGGAGGGATGGATTGAGACATGGGCTCGCCATGCCTACTTATGCCATCCCCATCTTCTCTTCTCCTCATTTCTTCCTCCTCATTTTCTTCATCTCTCTCTCTCTCTCTCTCACTTTCACTCTCACTCACCCTCAAATTTCTCTAACTTACTCTCACTTTTCTTCAAACCGAACTCCAAACAAACCAAGACTGGTTCCTCTCCTCTCCCAAGCTTCACCAACTTGAAGCCACTCCAAGATTTCAAGTAGAAGCCGCCATCAAGTTCATTCAAGCTTGGATCTCCTCTTTAAAAGTCCATTTCATTAGGTAAAATCCATCTTTTGATGAGTTTTTGGTGTTAGCTATGAAAGCTATGCTTTCTATTTAAAAATCACTTTTTAATGGTTTTAAATCTAGCACAAATGGGGTTTTGATGGTTACTTATAGTTGTAGTGTGTTAGTGGAGTTCCTTGTTGATTTCAAACTTATTGTGGATAGTAGAGGGTAGTATGATGCAAAATTTTGATTTTAAAGTGTTTGCAAAATTCTAGATTTCGAACCCGCATTTTTCTTCTTCATATGTCTGGACGTTGTTCTTCAGACGTCTGCCACTTCTCTGTTCTAATTCATATTGTCTGTCAGACGTCTGGGATTGAAGCATCAGATGTCTTCCATTGCTCTGTGTTTTCTATGTCTGCTTGGCAAGACGTATGAGTTTTGAGCTTTAGACGTCTGCCTATTTTCTTTGTCTTTAAGACGTCTTCATCAGACGTTTGAGACATTGTTCCTCAGACGTCTGATGCTTCTTTCTACGACCTGATTTCTTGATGTTTTCATTGTATTTCATTTGCTTAGGTTTATATCGGTATTGATGGGATTTCCTTGCTTGTTTATGATTACGATTGGCTATAATGTCGATTGCGGAGACTCCCGAATTGACGAGGAAGGGCAAGGCAGTTTTAGGCATCGATTAGCTCGAACCACATAGTGTGGGTAGATTTGTATCTATGAGTGGGGAATCTGGTGGATGGCGCATAGCACCCTCATAAAATATATTTACATTGTTTATTTATGCCATTGATACGTTTACGATTCATGCCACATATATTTAGATGTCTGTTAATTAGTAAAATTCATTACTTTCACTTTAGTAGGCTTATCGTAAATACACTCATTAGAACACTTGCACATTACTAGTAATTTCCATGTGACACAATCATAAACTCGTATGGAACATTACACATTACTAGTATTTGCCATGCCACGTAGAACTTTCCATGCTTTACATATTATAGTGAGATTAACGTTATAGTAGGATTAACGTTATGTTAGGATTAATGTTATAGCATGATTAATATTATGTATGCGTACAAGACTATATGTACGTAATGATTGTGGAGCGAGTACGCGACTGGAGTTCTGTACCATTCCCTGTAAATGTACTTGATTTTATTTCCGTACTGATCGTTGAGCGAGTGCGTTAAAGAGATGTCCATATTAGTCGCTGTGTGCGCACGTGACTAGATGTCCGTAATAATTGCTATGTGTGTATGTAGACTTGATGACTGTACTACTTAAATCATGTGTTTAGGTACGTAGACTAGATGTCCGTACCGATTATCATGATTTGATTGAATGGATTGTTTGGTTGTCATCGTACGAGGTGAGATTCCGTACTTGATGAGATGATGATGGTTAGCGAATACGGCCTTTTGTTATATTAACTTACGGAGTCTTGTTATTTACCCCGATTGGGAGATTATGAAAATATAAAGTTTTACCCATTTCTAAATAAATATTCGTTTCATGATTTAAAGCGATAATGCAAAGGATGTGCTGCTTGGATTTCAAAAGGATATACATATTTTAAAACATCACAGCCTCCTTATTTTCAAAACAATGTTTCGTTCTACTTTATATATATATATATATATATATATATATATATATATATGTGTGTGTGTGTGTGTGGGGGGGGGGGGGGATATTTCGGAAATATTTATCTATCTACTATGTTCGCTCACTCTATACTTGCTTTACATGTTGTTCGTCCGCGTTTTGTTTACTTTATCGATTATGCTACGCTTATCTCAATAGTTTGCGCTTTGTTTATCCTATTGGTTTGTGCTATGCTTATACTATCCATTGCGCTTTGTTTATCCTATTGGTTTGTGTTATGCTTATACTATCCATTGCGCTATGTTTATCAATTCGCGCTATGTTTATTTTAGTAGCTTGTGTTGTGTTATGCTACATGTTTGTGGTATATTTATTTCACATAGACTAAAAGGGTATGATTTAAACGAGATTTATATTATTGTGGAAAATGATATAATATCAATCCTAAGAGATTGAGAATATATGAAAGAAAATTATTGTGTGAAATGATAGCTTCGAATACGGTGGATATGGCTGGGGTTCTGTGATCAATCCGTGATTGATTTAGGTTATGGTAGTTTCGAACACTATGGATATGGCCATGGTTCTGTGATCAATCCATGAGCGATTGAGTATATATATATATATATATATATATATATATATATATATATATATATATATAATCCATGAGAGATTAAGATGAGAAGGTACAAGATGTCTTGATGGGGATCGGAGGGTCGATATAGATACCCTACCAAGAATGAGATATATTATGTTATATAGTAGCCGAACAGGACCGGTCCAAGATACAGTACCTAAAATATTATTTTCATATATCAATGTATATATTAAAGGTGTTGGATATATGTATGTCGTAGAGGCTATTATTTGTATAATGAATGTTTGGACATGTATATATATAGAGGACTTTCTTTCTCGACATGATAGTATGCTATCTGGTTGCTCTTTATCTTAACATGTTCACTTGATTGTGTATACTGTTCATTTGATACATGTTGATAAAGCCCTTAGGATATCGGCTTGACTACCATGATTATGATGCAGATCATACTAGTGGGGCATGTGTAGTCTATAAGCATATCCTTAGTTGTTCCTAGTCGTGGGTGTATCGAGATGGGGCATCGATATTCCAGTGTAGACTAGCGTATACGTTTTTTGACCCAGTTGAGGGGGCGATGGATGATCCCATATTCATTGGTGTTTGACATCAAAAATTGTATACGGGTACTCATTGGAGACTGAGTAAACTGAACGGACTCGCCGAGAACTCCTATATGGTATTATATCTATCGTCGAATAGCAGTTCTCAGGTGACATTTGTACGGGTTAGTATGTAGACCCGAGATCGTCATAGAGTCTTGTGTGCTTCCCACTGTACTTTGATTTCCACCCTACCAGGGCTCTACTGAGTCATGCAAACAGGTGGTTTTTGGGTACAGTTCCGAGACACATGGAGGCAATGAGCGATAGGAGGGGTTTTGTCTCTCCAGGTATTGGGAGTTGATATTGCACTATGCACGATTGGCTATAACTGCAAGTCCCTGGCCAGGGCTGATGAGATTTACTGATAAGTGTTATCAATAGTTACTCGACCTGTTATAGGTCATACATTGGCATGCCTTATTGAGTTATTAGGGCTCGACGATACCTGTTCATACCATAATTTTGCATTATTTTATTTCCCATTCTTATTCAGTTTACAAATAAACAGGTGCTTTTGACCCATGTCGGGTACTTAGTTGCATGTTACAGGTTCTTGGAATAAAAATAGAGAAATTGATGAAAAAGATAATACAAAGTGAGACTACGACCGACAAATGGAAGAATCTTGATCAAGCCTACAATTTGGAGAATAACGAAAATCAATAAACAAGTTCACAAAGTACAAAGGCAGTGCAAGGTTCAAGATTTCGACACGAAGCGAACGGTAAAATCCACTACATTATTCACTGTGGAGATCTGGAAGAGAACTGAACAATATTCTGAAGAACCGACCAAAGAAACAGGAAGACACATACAACAAGAAGCATCACAGCCAAAATCAGCCCACAAGCCTTCTACTTGGCAGCGGAACCGCGGCCAAATAGGGGCTTTGGCCGCGGATCCGTGGCTGGGTGTTACCCGCGTCGGTGCAGAAAATTCGTGGCATCTGGCGGCGCGTTGACTAGTCTTCTCTAGGGGTATTTTTGTAAAAGCAGGTGTGCGTCGATTGTAAACCTAGGGTTTTCTATGAATCTATAAATAGAAGCCCTAAAACCTTTTTTAGGTTATGCCTCTTCTTGTGCCTCATTGCAAATCTAAAAAATTCAGATCTGTAAATTTCTGTAAAGAATGAAGAGTGCATCAAATTAGGAGTAAGTTTTATTTTCAATTCTTGCCCTAGATAAATTTATTTTCCTGCCCTAGGATAGATCTTTCATTCTCTGCCCTAGATAGATAGTTTAGAAATGTTTTTCAATTCCCTAATGAGCGAGTAGTCTCCTCGCTTGTTAGGGTTAGATTTGGGGAAGGCTTGAGAGATGAAAATCTCTCACCCCTTTCTTGCCCATCATACGTTTTTATAGGACTCCATGCATACATGCACACACCGCTCCCTACGGCACCCTATCCCACGAGGTAGCGGTGATACCGTAGTATAAAGGACCGGTTGAGCGTGTTTTTCATGGAGGTTAGGGTAAGGATTAAGAAAGGAAGGACAAGAACCTAGAGGAAGAAACACCGTTTCTTCCCGATGGTACTAATCCCCTTTATTAATAATTACCATAACTCCTAAAGAGATCTTAATTAGGGCATTGAAAGCGGTGGGAAAGCATTGCATTTTCAAACTTAACCTAAACCTAACCCTAGCAAGATTTTAGTTTAGATCGGTTTAGTTTTTAGATTTAATCAATCTGACACCAATCGGAATTAACTCGTTAGAACAATTAGAAGATACACAAAATCCCTTTGGACCGACCCGTACTCACCGGCTAGCTACCAAGCGACGCCGTTCTTGATTGCGGTTTATAAATTATTCTTTGAGATCAATCAAATGGCGTCGTTGCTGGGGATGGCGTAATATTTTATTTTTTCAATTTCGGGTTAATATAAAATTAAAAAAAATCATAAAAAACTGAAAAATACCAAAAGAACCATGTCACGCCCCGCTTCCCAGAGTACGCTAAGATGGGCACGTGACATAGCCAACCATGCTACCTGTGGATAGGAAAAATCCTTCCACAGTCACATTACGGCTGTAGAGATATCAAGAAAAGGAAAGTAAACTAGCTATCTAGTACATGTCCATAAGCCAGAGTAAAAGAGTCAAGAAATAACAATATGCGGAAGCAAAAAGATACAATAAATGAAACACCTGGAAGAGAAACTACATACCGACAGGAACTTCGCCGCTCATCTAATAGCGGCAATACTCCTGATCAGTCTGCACCAAGGTAGAAGAATCTGGGCCATGCAAAACCCAGACGTCAGCGCGTCATGTCATCAGGTAATAAATTATAAACAGGGTAACAAGCAATGCAATATAATCATGAATGCAAAGCAGATGTAACAGTAATGTAAATCAGGGCAGTGAAGGGTAGTGTGCAGTGAGTAAACTAACTGTTCTATTGGGTCATCTACTCTCAAGTCTTTGAAATCAATTTGAGTAACCCTCCATGTAACTCAAAGGATATGTCTCGTTAACCCCCGGGACCACAGATCAGGAATATGTGAACCAAGAGTGGTTCTGTCCCGTTACCCCCCGGGACCACGGATCAAGAATATATAAGAGTCACGAATGGCTCTGTCCCGTTACCCCCCGGGACCACGGATCAAGTAATACCCTTTTAAGTTACACTTTAGTTTACATTTTTGATTTCCCCATACCCCCAAGTTGTGTATGTCAAGTCAGGTATTCAGTAATCAAGAACTAATGCCAACACAGGATCAGGTAAGCAGGTTTGTCTGGATAGACAGCAGGAACGGTCCGTGAGGACTACATGTCAGGTTTGTTGGTATTAGACACAAGATCAGGTAACTGGTCAATCCATGGTACAACAGGTCAAGTCAAGTAGTGTACGGTACCATGTCGGGTCAAGTAATATGTGTAGCAAGTCATGTCAGGATATACTAGATATCATGTGGGTGCTCATCATCAACTAGCATGATCATGGTTATAAATAAACAAGCATGGTTACTATCACAACAATAAACTGGCACATGTAATATGATATGCGAATAGTTACCGATTTGATTACTTGGATGCACGGTTAGCAGTTTGGGTTTAAGAGATAGTTCTATCATTTCACGCATACAGTATGACCTTTATGGATGTTAAATTCATGTTAAAGTGTACTAAATAATCTAAAGATATAATTGAATATAAATCAGGTGAGTTGTATGGACACGGTCGTCCGACAGGATATAAAATATGGAAGGGTACTGTGGGTCATACAAATAAGTGTTGCAAGATTTAAATATGAATGCGGGTACTATGTATAACAGAACTAACATCAAATGGGTATATTTCGAGCCAGGATTCTAAAATGATATAATGGGACGTCGACATGTTAAAAAAAGAATTTTGGTATTAAAATGGAACTACAGATCTAAAGTGCACTCTAATAGGTACATAGTAATTTAAATGGCATAAGTAGTAGTAGAAATAGCATGTAGCAAGATTAACTTGCCTGGACGGATCAAGAACGGGAATACGGAATGTCTCACGTCGGCGGAAAACGTCGCGACGCGCGCACGGTACACGGAATGAGTCCAAACATGTGAAGGGTATTTTTCGTGTGAATTTTGCAGGATCGTGTAGGGTTCCTAGGCACTCTAATGAGGTCTCACAAGGCATTAACCATGCCAATTTGAAATTTTACGGTGCCGAGAAACCCTAGACTAGATCGTTAACTAGAATTTTAGGCGAAACAAGAAGCTAGTTAACAACTTAACTAAAAGTAAATTTAAATACAACCTTTGTAGATCCGGTCCTCCACCTCCATGGCTCCGCGATGAAGTCTCCTCGCTGCGATCATCGGATCTCGGGCTCTAGCGTTGGCTTCATCGGAGAAATGGGCGGGCTAGGTCATCGACTTCAATGCCGAAGATGATCTACGTCGAGGCATCACAAGATCAAGCTCCAACTTCACCAAGTCATGAAACTTGTGAAGAAAACACCCTATACTACTTGGCAAGAGGTAGAGGATGAAGAAATAGGAAGTGGGTTCACTTTAGAATTGGATTTCTCACTCTTTATCTCAAGTTGCCATTGATGGAGGCAAGCTTCTTCCTTGAAGAAGAAGAAGAAGAAGAAGATAATCTATGATAAGTTATATTCAAAATATATATATATATATATATATATATATATATATATATCAATACTTATCATATGGCAACCATGATTAGGTGTAGAGAATAGACTATGGTTAGTGGGAATGGTTAGGGTTAAGCATGAGACAAATATGGTGGACTTGTTAAAATCTTCATGAAGCTTCAACAAGCAAACAAAGAAAGCCACCATATCATTTTCTTTTCCAAAATAAATAAGTAAATAAATGAAAAAGAAAAAGAAAACCCTAACCATTACACAACCATGGTTTAATCTTTACACAAACTCAAGTGAGCATGTATCATCAAACATGATACAAACAAGTGCACAAAAATATATCACATATACAATGTGCACATCAAGTGAGAAAATCCATTTAAAGTGAACAAATACTAGTTAATGTAAAGTAATATATCAAATATATAATTATACATTAAATCATTAAATCAACACTTGATTTAACGATCCGGTCATATCACATATAACCGACTAATATCAAGTGTATCAATGTATCGAATCAACACTTGATTCGGTAACCCGGCTATATCACATATAACCGACCAATGATACAATTCGCGAGAATGGAATACGGTATCACATACACGCATTATTCTCGGTCCCGCACATATCTCATATGCGCTCCTATTTCGTTTCGCTTGAGCCAGGAAACCTCTATGTAGGACTCTAAAGACTCGTCAATACGCCGGCAGCAGATGATGATCATATCAAGCACCCACAAGCCGCAAGCAGTCTGCTAAACGTAACGGCCACCCGGGTATTGAACGATCAGAAGATCGACGAGCAAGCCCTCTCACACTCCTTTGAATCCAACCAGTAACACTCACCGTACAGTCCGGTCTCGTCGTCTGATATGTCGCATATCTCGCCTAAGGGTGGTAAACGTCAGACCCCAATAGCTCGATAAGTCGTGTCGATATTAGGTCTATAACTATTCGAGAAACTACTGATAACACTTACCAGTAAATCTCAGCAACCCTGGCCAGGGATTTCCGGTTATAGCCAATCGAACATAGCGCAACATCAACTCCCTATACCGGGAGAGACGAGTCCCCTCCTATCGCTCATTGCCTCCATGTGATTCGGGACTGTACCCAAAAGCCACCGTTTTGCACGCCCTCTTGGACGTGGTAAGGTGGAAATCAAAGCACAGTGGGAACCACACAAGACTCTATGACGATCTCGGGTCAACAGACTACTCTGTACCAGTGTCACCAGAGAACTGCCATCTGACGTAAGGTATAATACCATCTGGGAGTTCTCGGCGAGTCCGTCCAGTGTACCCAGTCTCTACTGAGCACCTGTATATCATCTCTGATGTCAAACACCAATGGATATGGGATCATCCATCTCCCATCTGTATGGGTCGAGAAGGTATACGCTAGTCTACTCTGGTATATTGATGCCCCGTCTCGATACACCCACGACTAGGGACCTTGAAGGATGTACTTATGGACTACCATGTCCCCACTAGTATAATCCGCATCATAGTCCAGATAGTCAAGTACACATCCTAAGGGCTTTACCAACATGTAACAGAGAGACAATCAGTGTACACATTAAGGTAAAGAGTAACCAGATAGCATACTATCATGTCGAGCAAGAAAGTCCTCCCTATATATGTCCCACCATCCGCTACAATATACATCTTATGTACAGTAATGGCCTCTAGGGCATACATATAACTAACAATCTCCCACTTGCACTAGGGCCATCTGTAGCAGTGGTTGTAGTATCTCATACTCAACCATCCCATAAAAGTCTCTCTCTGGGAATAGGCCTTCGTGAGTGGATCCGCCGTGTTGTCCTCTGAGTCTGCTCTCCTTACCTCGATCACCCTGGAGATCAAGTATCTCCATGATCAGGTGATACAGCCTTAGACTATGTTTGGATCACTGATGGGACGGACGTTCCTGGTATAAGCCACAACTCCATTGTCACACAATGGGAGGAACTAAGTTCATCTCATGAACTAATATACACCCAGACAGCCTCTTTGGTAGCATCTTAAGTAGCGATGTATCCAGCCTTTATCGTCTAGTATGCCACGGTATCTAGCTTGGAACTCTTCCAACATACCGTCCCTCTACTGAGGGTAAAGACAATTCCTGCGACTGACATTCAGTCGTCCTTATCACCCTGGAACCCTTCCAGTGATTCTCCCCAGGATCAATTGATACCATCTCACTACAGCTAGTGAGTATACTAACACCCAAATAACATCTATCTCATAGATGAAAGCTCAGGATGGAGGAGGTATCACTTTAATCCTATCTGGAGAATCCTTGTGATAAGCGGAGATTGATCGAGCGTAGCATAGGAAACTCCTTCCCTATCAAGAGTATGTCATCCACGTACTCTACGAGGATCACTACCATACTCCCTACTACCTTTTTGTATATACAAGGTTCATCTACCATTTTGATGATGTCAAACTTTTTGACTATCTCATCAAAACAGATGTTCCAACTCCGCGATGCCTGCTTCATCACATAAAACATCTTGCACACGTTTCGGCTGCTCCCACTGTCTACGAAGCCCTCTGGCTGTGTACTTATAGACGCTTTCTTCCAAAACATCATTTTAGAAGAGCTGTCATGACACCCGACCACCAGATATCGTAGTCATGGTATGTAGCCGTGGCAAGTAGGATCTGGATGGACTTAAGCATAGCTACTTGAAAAAGGTTTCATCATTATCCACGCCTGGTCGATGACGAAAACCTTTAACAAGTCTAGCTTTGAAAGTCTCAACTTTTCCATCTACACCAAGTAATCTTCTCAAGATATACTTGCTCCTAATGGGGATTTAACCCTTCAGATAAAGCAACTAAAGTCCATACTTTGTTGGTGTATAAGGATTCCATCTCAGATCGCTAAGCATCCAGCCATTCTTACAGAGTCTCACTCCTGATGGCCAGCTCGAAACCAGTTGGGTCATCATCTCATGATGCATTCCTCGCTTCCACTGTCATAGAGAAACCGTAGTAACTCTCAGATGGGTGAGGAACCCTACTAGATCGGCGGAGAGGCTGAGGTTCGTTGGGATCTACCGAATCCTTTGGTTCTGTCAAATAATCAGCTGCAGTTTGTATAGATGGAACATTTCCAGTTCTACATAACAGACCTTGCCTCGAGCTTGTCCGGATTTTGCTTTTAGACATAGGCTGGACAACCCCAAATCTTAATTAACTTAAGATATGGGCTCTTCCCTTTCCATATCACATATGAAGTGGCAGGTAACTGATTTGATCGGAACCCTATTCAATAGGTATGCAGCTTCTCAAGCGCATAACTCCCAAAAGGAAATAGGAAACTCAGTAGTACCCATCATAGAGCACACCTTATCATATAGGGTGTGATTGCTCTGCCCCGATACACCGTTGTGCTGTGGTGTATACGGATGAGTAATTCTGAGAGAGAATCTCATTCTCCTTTAGAATAGTCCAGGATTTCCGTGCTCTAGTATTCTCCTCCTCGATCACATCAAAGGACATAATACTTATACCCGTATTTGGTTCTCTACTTCTAACTTATATTCTGTGAATATCTCAAAAGGTTCGGACTCATGTTTCAACAGGAACATATGACTGAATCTTGAGAGATCATCAGAGAATGTAATGAAGTATAAAGAACCGGTCTTGGCATATGTAGACAGGGGACCTACATACATCAACATGTGCCATCCCAAGAGTTCATTAACTCTTTCTCTGTTTCCATTAAACAGAGCTATGGTCATCTTATCTTTGTGACATGACTGGCAAGTTTTCACAAGATGTAAATTCAAACAGATTTAAATATGCATCTTTGTGCAACTTAGCTAGTCGGGTCGCATTGATATGACCTAGTCTACAATACCTCAAGAAGGATCCGTTCATTTCTGAACTCTTCCTCTTGTCTGTGTTCCGTATACTAAGAACTGTAGTTTGATTTAGAACATCAATGCTTTTAGATAACGTGCCTGAACCGATCAACTTTTGATATAGGAAATGTTCAAAACATTATCCAACAATACAAAATTTTATCATTTCTTTACTCATAAAGAGACTGATATGATTTTGTATATCAGGTTCGGTATCTAATAACATTCGTTCAGAATCAATGTATTGAAAATACAGGGTGACAGTGACCAACAGACTTGGCTGCAACACTTGCCCCGTTTTCTGCCTCATGAAACTTATCACCCGTTCTCAGTTCTTTACCTTTCTGTAGCCCTATGTAACAGATTACATATCTGGGATCCTGTTCCGGTATCATATACCCAGGACGTAAAGGACACTGAGAAACAGTTCTGTGTAACGAACACACCCGAAGATGATGCATCATATGCACTTTCCTCGTTTGGGCGGCACGGGAAATCTGGTATTCCCCTATTTCCTGCTCTGTCTTATAACATTTATAAGTTGGAGCGGGACCAACGTTCCCCAGATCAGTATAACAAGCGGGTTCGGTCAATTATCCGTATTATTATCTTGATTAAGGCGTGATATGGTCGCTACCAGGAGAGAGAGAGAGAAGAAAACACTCAGCGTATGCTCTTGCAAGATCAGATTGGTTATTATTTTATCTAATCAGGATGGCTCCCACTGCTTTTTATCAAATCTTCCTTCAAACCCTAAAAGGAAAGACTAGCCGGGATTAATTACACGCTAGAAGTTCGCCAATCTTTCAGCCAGGCCAGTGTCGGTACTTTGAGGGAGGTCCCCCGTGCTTTCGCACGAACCTAATTAATGTAAACCTCGTTTTCCCAGAGGCATAACCCTGTTGACACCTTTCTAGACACCTACTTGATCGGCTAATTGTAATGTGTAAAACTCTCCCAGGAGTAACAATTACTCGCAGCGGGTATCGGGATCCAACTATCTCATAAAAGGTATGCAATCTCATTGCAAATTTCAACACTTGAAATTCCCGATAATATTTTTCCCCAATCCTCCTATGACCTTGACAAAGGCCAACAAATCATAGGTTGCTAGTCAAATTCAACCCGTCATTTCTTGATTGAAATAAACCCACCCGCACGGCCCTTGACAAAGGCCAACAAGGTCGCACGACTACCCTAATCCAATCTGCATCATATGCATAAGCAGATAAGCACCAGTTAGCTACCGCACACTACGCCTTGACAAAGGCCAACAAACGCAGCACGAATACTAACTACTACTTATCTGAAATGACGGAAGGCTACGACAGGTTTTTCTGAAAACCTATTGTGTAATGAACTTGATATCGTTGTAGAATTGAATGATTTTTGAAATGGAATGTTTTTTAGGCTTTTCTAGTTTTGCTAAAGGAGTCACTCCCGGTGAAGGGATCGTCGGTCCTTTCCTCGTCGAATGAGGTGCGGGATATATCATATATATATCACTGTGCAAAGCAGAACTCTTAAAAGCAATCAAAAGACAAACCGAGAGTTGTAGCATCTACCGGTTATTGCTAAAGGAGTCACTCCCGGTGAAGGGATCTCGGTCCTTTCCTTATCGAATAAGGTGCAGGATATATCACATATACCGCTGTACAGAGCAAGAACTGTAGCTACCTGTTTTATTTTGAAATTTGATTCCACAACATCTTAGGTTTCTTTTCTTTCATTAATCACATTAATGAAGTCCCATCATTTAAGTACCTAAACATCACAGATAAATACGACGTACACTTATGCCATCCGCATTCGCCTCGATGTCCCCTCGTGCACCGTTAGGTTAGGTAACTAACGGCAGAGCGGGGCAGGGCTAGCGCGGGTGCAAAACATAAGTAACATCTATATAATATATCATATATACTATATACTGTATCTATCACAGAACATCACATGATCACATCACAGATATTGCAGCAGAAGAAACATATGAAATATTGGATACACTAGGACGTCCGTGTTTTCAATACGAGCCAGTATAAAACACGGATTCCACGGTCGTGATGAATAGCCAAACCTACACCCCAAGACCCCTACGAGAGCGGCAAGCAACCCTACCAATTCTAGGGTTAGGAGACCCGGACTCGACTCCTCGAGATGGTCTCCCACTGGACTCCAGAACCCGGTTACTTGTGCCCTCCTCCTTGGGTCTATCCTAGTGCTGAAAAGTAAATAATATACAACAACGGTAACAACTTCCGCAACCTGGAAGTGCCCCAATAAAAGAATATTACATACAAGTTTTTACATGAATGAAAATGAAAAACACTCATCTCACATAAAAAAAAACCCGGCTATTCAAACACGACGATCCAATATAACATATCCAGCAACACATAACATCACATATCATCAACGTAAGTAAATATGCGCATCCCAATTGTC
This sequence comes from Agapanthus africanus, assembly GCA_030015575.1. Taxonomy (NCBI): domain Eukaryota; kingdom Viridiplantae; phylum Streptophyta; class Magnoliopsida; order Asparagales; family Amaryllidaceae; genus Agapanthus; species Agapanthus africanus. Next base: position 665,204,618 of record JASDDO010000031.1, read on the forward strand.
GTTGACATATAGCAACGAAACCGGCGCTATCACATATTACACTTACGGTCACAGAAAAGAAAGTGTAAAACTACAACAGTTGGAATCCGCAACCTACATAGACATCGCATGCCTAATCAAATGAATTCCTTAGACATCGCATGCCTAACAATTATAAACCCCGCATTTTAGTCTCATTATCGAAAACACTTTTCAATATCTAATCGGGCAATTCAACAAGTTCCCGACATTCTGATCGAATGCTCGTCGCAAACTTTAGTAGACGGCCGCACCCCCGATGCCGTCGACGAAGTGAACCAAGGCGGAACACCGCTGCCGCGAGCACCCGAACAGATGCTTTCGGCGACGGGGTTCTCCTACAGTCACTTGGTCGGGGCTATGGGGCGAGGCTGTCTATTAAGTTTACCCGGCGAGTATCCGCGTACGCTACGTGATTGCGACGGACTTTTGATCACATCAAAATTCCGTGGCAACCGATCAAGTGAGACTAAACTGCTAGATTTATAACATTCATTCAGTTATCTCATAACTGCTTGTGAATTCCAATTATTGTATCACATTCCGGATAAATAGAAAATATTAAACTTTTTGATCGAACAATCGAACACCCAAGTTTTCCCGATACAGCTCAACACATGAAATAAGTCTAAAAACATTCAGTTCGTGCCTCGGTACCAACGGTCCAGCCGTAGAAGGGTCAAGCCAACGCCTCACATATGGCACGCCGTACTGCCCCAAACCCGAAGGTTCAAAGGGCAGTTCAAGACGGTCACATAATCGAGTTAAGGTTTATTGTCTTCTAGAGGGACCATCGCGTTACATGCACTACTCAAAACGTCTTTAAACCACGGAAAAATCCAACACTTGGAAATTTCCCGGCAGGGGAAAAAGTGGGTATTTATATCCGGTCGAACTTTTTAACATATTCAAAAATTATCCGGAAAACATATAGACAAAATTAGAAAATCCGATCGAATAATCCAATCCCCAAAACAACCCCAGAAAAACTCAACTGTTGAGTAAAAAATAAAAATTTCCAGAAGACTCAGCACTTCAAAACAAGAATTACTGTGCAAGCCACGTGGTCTAACTCACCAAAATGGCCGCGGAACCGCCGCGAAACCTAGGGTGGGGCCGCGGTTCCACGGCTCTTTGGTCGAGTTAGCCTCACGTGCTTCACAGTAACTCATAGGATTCCCTGCTGAATTTTTTGGCAATTTTTAATTCACAAAAATCCAAATTTTCAGAAAATTTCCAGAGAGCAATTTGAGTTAGGGTTTTGATGTTCGTTCGGATTTCAAACGTCGTCTACACTTCGCCTAAGGCTCTAGCTAGGCTTTGATACCACTGTAGGGTTCCTAGGCACTCTAATGAGGTCTCACATGGCATCAACCATGCCAATTTGAAATTTTACGGTGCCGAGAAACCCTAGACTAGATCGTTAACTAGAATTTTAGGCGAAACAAGAAGCTAGTTAACAACTTAACTAAAAGTAAATGGAAATACAACCTTTGTAGATCCAGTCCTCCACCTCCATGGCTCCGCGATGAAGTCTCCTCGCTGCGATCATCGGATCTCGGGCTCTAGCGTTGGCTTCATCGGAGAAATGGGCGGGCTAGGTCGTCGACTTCGATGCCGAAGATGATCTACGTCGAGGCATCACAAGATCAAGCTCCAACTTCACCAAGTCATGAAACTTGTGAAGAAAACACCCTATACTACTTGGCAAGAGGTAGAGGATGAAGAAATAGGAAGTGGGTTCACTTTAGAATTGGATTTCTCACTCTTTATCTCAAGTTGCCATTGATGGAGGCAAGCTTCTTCCTTGAAGAAGAAGAAGAAGAAGAAGATAATCTATGATAAGTTATATTCAAAAAAAATATATATATATATATATATCAATACTTATCATATGGCAACCATGATTAGGTGTAGAGAATAGACTATGGTTAGTGGAAATGGTTAGGGTTAAGCATGAGACAAATATGGTGGACTTGTTCAAATCTTCATGAAGCTTCAACAAGCAAACAAAGAAAGCCACCATATCATTTTCTTTTCCAAAATAAATAAGTAAATAAATGAAAAAGAAAAAGAAAACCCTAACCATTACACAACCATGGTTTAATCTTTACACAAACTCAAGTGAGCATGTATCATCAAACATGATACAAACAAGTGCACAAAAATATATCACATATACAATGTGCACATCAAGTGAGAAAATCCATTTAAAGTGAACAAATACTAGTTAATGTAAAGTAATATATCAAATATATAATTATACATTAAATCAACACTTGATTTAACGATCCGGTCATATCACATATAACCGACTAATATCAAGTGTATCAATGTATCGAATCAACACTTGATTCGGTAACCCGGCTATATCACATATAACCGACCAATGATACAATTCGCGAGAATGGAATACGGTATCACATACACGCATTATTCTCGGTCCCGCACATATCTCATATGCGCTCTTATTTCGTTTCGCTTGAGCCAGGAAACCTCTGTGTAGGACTCTAAAGACTCATCAATACGCCGGCAGCAGATGATGATCATATCAAGCACCCACAAGCCGCAAGCGGTCTGCTAAACGTAACGGCCACCCGGGTATTGAGCGATCAGAAGATCGACGAGCAATCCCGCTCACACTCCTGTGAATCCAACCAGTAACACTCACCATACAGTCCGGTCTCGTCGTCTGATATGTCGCATATCTCGCCTAGGGGTGGTAAACGTCAGACCCCAATAGCTCGATAAGTCGTGTCGATATTAGGTCTATAACTATTCGAGAAACTTCTGATAACACTTACCAGTAAATCTCAGCAACCCTGGCCAGGGATTTCCGGTTATAGCCAATCGAACACAGCGCAACATCAACTCCCTATACCATGAGAGACGAATCCCCTCCTATCGCTCATTGCCTCCATGTGATTCGGGACTGTACCCAAAAGCCACCGTTTTGCACGCCCTCTTGGACGTGGTAAGGTGGAAATCAAAGCACAGTGGGAACCACACAAGACTCTATGACGATCTCGGGTCAACAGACTACTCTGTACCAGTGTCACCAGAGAACTGCCATCTGATGTAAGGTATAATACCATCTGGGAGTTCTCGGCGAGTCCGTCCAGTGTACCCAGTCTCTACTGAGCACCCGTATATCATCTCTGATGTCAAACACCAATGGATATGGGATCATCCATCGCCCATCTGTATGGGTCGAGAAGGTAAACGCTAGTCTACTCTGGTATATCGATACCCCGTCTCGATACACCCACGACTAGGGACCTTGAAGGATGTACTTATGGACTACCATGTCCCCACTAGTATGATCCGCATCATAGTCCAGGTAGTCAAGTACACATCCTAAGGGCTTTACCAACATGTAACAGAGAGACAATCAGTGTACACATTAAGGTAAAGAGTAACCAGATAGCATACTATCATGTCGAGCTAGAAAGTCCTCCCTATATATGTCCCAGCATCCACTACAATATACATCCTATGTACAGTAATGGCCTCTAGGGCATACATATAACTAACAGATCGAAGAACAAATTCGGATCTGGAAAAATCCAGAGATCATAACAGAAAAAGGCAGATCTGAACAACAGAGGATTACAACAACGGAGGAGCAGAAAAAAATTTAGAAGCCTTACCGCCTATTCAACCGCGAAACCGCGGCGCGAACCCCTATTCTGCGGCGGAAACGCGGAAAGGAGGTGACGTCAGCAGCCCAGATTCCCCCTGTGAGCTTTCTCTCTCCTTCCTCTGTAACCCCAAATATTTCCTCTGTAAATTTGCCTGCAGGATTCTTTGCGCTAAAAAATCTCTCCCCCTTCCAATAATCGATCTTGTGCAGGATTCTTTGCGCCGCGCTAAAAAAAATTTGATTGCAAGTGATTGTTACTGCTTTGCATATTTTTAATCGGACTTTAAGGGGCTTGAAACCAATCCAGATTGGGTGGGGATTTCATCACCCTTCCCAGGACCCCAGAAATCACATAAGGCATTTTGCATTGACCATCTTTTAATTAAAAAATATTAGACTCAGCCCTAAGGACTTCGCACTCAATAGGACAGATGACTAGTTGTAGGCATCGACCGTTGATCCTAACCTGACTTTGTGGTGTCTAGGCAAGTGTGTCTAAGGCAAGTGGTTACTTAATTAGGTCCACTACTTACGTGGTGGAAAGCCTTCCACTTACCTGGTACTTACCTGGCCACAAATGGCAGTGAAGAAGCGGTTTGAGGTCTTACTTCTTGCCCTTTGGAACAGTTAGGAGCTGTCTAGCTGACCTAGGTGACCCTAGATCTAGGTTTGATTGTGCATTTGTGATTGGTTGAACGTGTGTCTAAGCCTTTTATTGAAAATCTTTTTGCAAAAAGCTCCATAAAAAAACACAAAAGGAAAATTTTTTTTACAAAAACTTGCAACTTGTTACTAAGAAATCCGTGCACCCCACATTCTTTTTTTACTTCTCCTTTCTTACATCATGGGTACCCCACCTCACAAAACTCTAGCCGAACTTTGGTACCATCAACCAAACTTTTCTTCCTACGCGAATTGTTTTGGTCGAATTACGGACGACCTCTCCATGCCCAAAATTTCTTTGAAAGATCGAATAGAAGCGTCTAGGAGGAACAGTTCGACTCCACAATCCACTTTATGTCAACCATTTCAACCTTCACCACCTTCTTACGTTGATACCCCTTTTTCGAGTCCTGTTGTAACTCCGAAACCCATGTCTATCGCTAAGCATATTGAACAATCTCGTAGACGATCTTTCACTCCTCTCAACACATCCAGTTCTTGGGATCAACAGTTCCATTCACCTTTTTATCCAAATGTTGATCCTAATCGTGTCTAACCATTCAATTCCTATCAGTCCTACCCGACTTTCACACCTTCCCTAGACATTGATTCTACACAATCATTTGGGAGTTTCCAAAATCCAAACAATTTTGAATCTTTTACTAGAACCCCTTCACAACCCATGTCTAGTCTAGAACAGTCGTTGGAAGCGTACATTATAGCGACAAACCAAATGATAAGGAATGTGGATGCGTCCATGGCCGCCCTTATACAACCTAGTGAACCGGTAGCTAGTTTCCAACTAGCTCCAAATTTTCAAATATATAATGAGGCGGTTGGACAGAGTGAGAATTTGAGTAGTGAGAGTGAGTTCTACAAACTTCCAAATCAAACCTATCCATACCCAATTGAATCCCACAACTCCGGTTTTCAAACAAGTGTCCAAAATGATTCACCAGTTGAAAATAAAAATGAGTTGTGCGACTTTGTAGTACTTGATTTGCCAGAGTGTGAAGAGCCCCATTCGAGTGAAACCGTCACCAATCCTTTCGATCTCTACACCTCCAATTTAGAACCAGAATTGATAAACATCCATGCTTTAGATGAAGTGTCTAAAAAGATTGATTTTTACTTGATTGAGGATATAGACGCCGGGAATATTTTGGATGATGAACCCGTAGATTTGACTGAAATTTTATCTCCAATTCATCATCCCGAGTCATTTAATGTTTCTCCCGAACTTCTTATGCGTCTTGATTTTGATGATAATGGCATGGATGAGTTAACTTTTGAGGAGAATTATGAGGAGAGTATTGAGGAGAGTATTGAGGATAGTATTGAGGATGAACCATTTTTGTTTAATATGTCGGATTTTCCAATTCATCCTCCTGAACCTTTAACTGTCCTAAATCACCCTCCCTCCTTTCCATCATTCCGACCACGCAAAAGATCGCTCAGGAGGACTGTGAGCTTGAAAAATTTCTGTTCGATCACAGCAGTTTTGACGCCACTAATGCGTTCCTCTTTGAATCTAACACAGTTCTCACAGCTAATAATGATTATGAGTGTTTCACTTTTTCGGACGATTTTGAAGACTCACTGTTCATATCAGAATTTTGCATTTTCAAACCGCCCAATTTTTGTCCCAGTGCATATCGGTAGATACTCTTGAGCCGTGTTTGCTAGTCAATTGCAGGATACAGGTTCTCGGTTCTAAAACGGTGATATTCATGGAAAACACGAAAAAATCCGGGTTCCTGCCAACCACTGAGAAAACACGGTCTCCGCTCTTCATCCGTATGTTGCCAGATACCAGTTTAGGAAGAAAAAAGGTCAAATCAATGTCATTCTCATGCACAAGGCTCAATGGTAGCACAAGATCCAAGAGATCTACGCGGAGCTCGAGGCAATCATGACAAAAACATCCATAAAAAGTCCACCTTTCCCTCAACAGAAATTCTGGAAGAAATGTGGAGGTATTTTCAGAAAACACATATGCCATACTGAAGTACACAGAAGACCAGGGAAGCACAGAAAAAGCCACACCATAACTCTACAGTAGGGCCGCGGATCCGCGGCCAATAGGGGGTCTAGGCCGCGGATCCGCGGCCGTTCTGGCGCTAAAGAAGATGGGCTTTGGGGGGTATTTTGGTCTTTTTAGATGTGTTCTAGTGGTTGCCCTAGGTTTTCATTTTTTGGCCTATAAATAGCCCAGAAGTTTGAGAAGGAAGGGGTCCATTCTTGTATTTTCATTTTGCTAAGTTTAGTGTGTTTCTTCTTCCTCTTCTCACCTCTTCTCCATTGAAACTTGTAGTGAGCTTATGAGTGAAGAGTGATGAATAAAGACGAACCATTTATTATCATGCTTGTCTCTTTATCTTGTTAATTGTTGTACTTTTAATTCGTTAAGTAGTTGTTGTTATTTTCTTGTTGTTTCTTTCTTCTCTCTTTTTCTTTATCCTTACATACGACAATGATGCTTACGCTCGATCCTCGCCAAGGTGAGGTCGCAAATAGCTAGTCGTATTCTTCTAATCTCTTTCTTTCTATCTTCCTCTTTTGTTTTGTTTTATTTTTCCGTATCATGATGTGTGAGCAGTTCATTCTTGTTAGGGTAGGATAAGGGAAGTTTAAGAGAAGGAAATCTCTCTCACTCTTTCCTTGCCCAACAGCTTAAATCGACTCCCGTTAATTGAACCACAATCCGCTCCTTACGGCACCCTATCCTACATGATAGCGGTGATTCCGTAGTAAGACCGGTTGTGGTTGAATTAACCGGAGGTTATGGCTAAGAGCCAAGAACGGACGGACAAGCACCAAAAGGAAGGACTTATGCGTTGGAAAGCCTAGCTTATACTCGCAAGTTCCTTCCTAGTCGTGCTAATCCCCGTTGTTGCCGATTACCGTAACACCGATATTAAGAGGGGCAACGAAAGATGTGGAGACTCCTAACTCAAACTAACCTAATCCTAACCCTAACAAGATCTCTTTAAATATCAACTCAACACTTAGATAATCACAAACAAAATCTGAAAAACCGGACTTAACTCGTTAAAGCACATTGAAAAAGACTCCCATCTCCCTGCGGACGACCCGTACTCAACCGGCTAGCTACAAGCGAAACCGTCTTGATTGCGGTATTTAAACTAAAACTTGAACACGCACATACTCTATCAATCACTAACCGCCCGAGTTTGAGTCCTTTGAATTTTCAGATGAGTTAGTTGAACCATCAGACTCGGTTGCTTACAGTCATTAAGAACCAGTGATGGAATCTTTCGAGTTCGAGACAGATTACTTAGGTGAGAATAAGACTATCCCTAATCACTCACTTTTGTCCTTTCCATCGCTTCGACCGCGCGAGAATACGTCGCGTTTCCATTTTCAGTGGATGATTTACCAAGTTCAACGTACCCATGTTTTCTTGCGAATCTTGAGGGATTTGACCCCGTTTCTCGACGGGTTGATAGATTAGCACAATCGCTTTTAACACATCGGTCATGACAAATTGCACTAATTTATTCACTCAATTTATACCCTCAAGTTCGTGCTACACTTCTTTCTTTTTCCGCCATTCTTCTCCTCCACCGAGACCATATTCCACCTTTCTTCCCATACGGTCTCGTGTGTTTCTCAACTCCTTTCTCTACACTCCATTCTTTCACCAACCCTACCATTATCACGATAGAATTTTTGAATGGTTGGTGCTAACCTTTGGTCTGTGTAAGGCCTTGTATAGTTTGATTTTTCTCCTCCCTAACTCTAAACTTTAACGCTTAAAACAGTGGAAACACTGTCTCCTATAAGTTTGGGGGGAACCTTGTTGTATATTATTTTGTTTTTCTTTTAAACAAAATAAAAAAATATAAATAAATAAAAAGGGGAGTGCCGACATTTTGACCCTCTTGGTATAGCATGACGGTAAGGACACTGTCAAGTTTAAGTTTGGGGATATGCTCGGTAAGCCTTCTTCCTTCGCATTCATGTGTATATTTTTGCATTTGCATACTTATTTTAAAACCCATAAAAATTTAAAAAATTTAAAAATTATAAAAATTAAAAAATTCAATTTTGGCCATAATTGACTTAAGTTTAACAAGACGGTTAAGTAGCTTGGAAAAACTAGATCATAGATTTCGTAAATTAAAAACCCTAAAAATAACCTTTCTTAAAATTTAACGGTAGAAAGTATATGTCTTTGTAGTTTATTTAGAAATAGGCAAATTTCGAGTTGAGTTCTTGGGCTAAGTTAAAACAAGGGAAGAGTATTGATATGTTTATTAAAGTATAAGTTTGAAAAATAATTCCTAAGCTAATGTCTAAATTCTGAAAATATATACCCTACAAATTGCACAAACACGAACCTTGAAACTTGGAATAGTAGAAGAGACCTAGAAATGCTCTTTTCTAAAGTCCTTAGTACGAAGAAAAAATAAAATAAAAATACAAGTGTGAATAAAGAGATAATAAAAAAATGAACACTGGTTTTTGTGATTACTTAAGGCTGCATTAATAGAAAAAATATTTAGCGAGAGTGCTTCGTCACCTAGTGCCTTAGACCAACTGGTTTGGGAGTCACTGCTAAAGCCTTAAATGTTACAAAACTAGGAATTACGCTTTAATGTGCATACACATTTTGTAATCGGTTGTTGGTACCTCAAGAAGTATTAACGATCGCATGAAGGATGTGTGAGCGAAATTCATCTAAAATTTCACCAATCAAAAAGTGCTTTGGACAATGGACAAGAGTATGATTGCTTGATTTGAATTTCCAAGTGTAGGGGTGATATATACACATACGTAGGGGTATGTGATTGGGGTTTAGATAAGAGATAGGAATGAAGAATAGGACTTATATCTTTAATAGAGATGATAAAAATTCCTAAGTTGAGATGGAACCCTAGAAGGAAAACTTAAGAGATGCCAAAAGCTAAGTAAATTCATAAGAATATATATAATCTTAAGGTAAATGATAAGGAAGCGTGAAGAATACGGGTGGATAATTTATGAGTCGAAGATAATAGAGTTTCTTGTTGGAAAACCTAATTGGAGAATAAAAGTCAATGGGCCTAATTGATAGGATTTTATGGGTAGTATCCGCTGAAAACCCTCAGGAGACAACACTCTTCCTACTAGGGATACCTAGAGGTTTAACGGCTTATTGCACGAGCTCAGTGCAATCGCGTTTCCCTGAGAAAGTGAGGTTAGGATTTTGTTGAGAATAAAACTAGGTTTACTCGAGGACGAGCAAAAGATAGGTTTGGGGGTATTTGTTCATACCATAATTTTGCATTATTTTATTCCCCATTCTTATTCAGTTTACAAATAAACAGGTGCTTTTAACCCATGTCTGCTACTTAGTTGCAGGTTACAGGTTCTTGGAATAAAAACAGTGAAATTGATGAAAATGATAATACAAAGTGAGACTACGACCGAAAAATGGAAGAATCTTGATCAAGCCTACAATTTGGAGAATAACGAAAATCAATAAACAAGTTCACAAAGTACAAAGGCGGTGCAAGGTTCAAGACTTCGACACGAAGCGAACGGTAAAATCCACTACATTATTCACTGTGGAGATCTGGAAGAGAACTGGACAATATTCTGAAGAACCAACCGAAGAAACAGGAAGATACATACAACCAGAAGCATCACAGCCAAAATCAGCCTACAAGCCTTCTACTTGGCCGCGGAACTGCGGCCAAACAGGGCCTTTGGCCGCGGATCCGCGGCCGGGTGTTACCCTTGTCGGTGCAGAAAATTCGTGGCATCTGGCGGCGCGTTGACTAGTCTTATCTAGGGGTATTTTTGTAAAAGCAAGTATGCGTCGATTGTAAACCTAGGGTTTTCTATGAATTTATAAATAGAAGCCCTAAAACCTTTTTTAGGTTATGTCTCTTCTTGTGCCTCATTGTAAATCTCAAAAATTCAGATCTGTAAATTTCTGTAAAGAACGAAGAGTGCATCAAATTAGGAGTAAGTTTTATTTTCAATTCTTGCCCTAGATAAATTTATTTTCCTGCCCTAGTATAGATCTTTCATTCTCTGCCCTAGATAGATAGTTTAGAAATGTTTTTCAATTCCCTAATAAGCGAGTAGTCTTCTCGCTTGTTAGGGTTAGATTTGGGGAAGGTTTGAGAGATGAAGATCTCCCACCCCTTTCTTTCCCATCACACGTTTTTATAGGACTCCATGCTTACATGCACACACCGCTCCCTACGGCACCCTATCCCACGAGATAGCGGTGATACTGTAGTATAAAGGACTGGTTGAGCGTGTTTTCCATGAAGGTTTGGGTATGGATTAAGAATGGAAGGACAAGAACCTAGAGGAAGAAACATCGTTTCTTCCCGATGGTACTAATCTCCTTTATTAATAATTACCATAACTGCTAAAGAGATCTTAATTAGGGCATTGAAAGCGGTGGGAAATCTTTGCATTTCCAAACTTAACCTAAACCTAACCCTAGCAATATTTTAGTTTAGATCAATTTAGTTTTTAGATTTAATCAATCCGACACCAATCAGAATTAACTCGTTAGAACAATTAGAAGATACACAAAATCCCTGTGGACCGACCCGTACTCACCGGCTAGCTACCAAGCGACGCCGTTCTTGATTGCGGTTTATAAATTATTCTTTGAGATCAATCAATACCATCCCTAGACTCAATATGCAACATATCAGACAAAGAGACCGGACTGTACGGTAAGTGTTGCCGGTTGGCTCTACGAGAGTTTGGATAAGTTCGCTTGTTGTTCTTCTGTTCGCTCAATACCTGGGTAGCCGTTATGTGCAGCTAGTACAGCTGACGGTTTGTAGGTATCTGATATGATCACTTCCTACTGCTAGCATATTGAAGAGTCTTAGAGTCCTACATAGGGGTTTCCGAGCTCAGAAGAAACGAAGTGGGGTCACATATGGTGATATGTGCGGGAGCTTGATTAAGTACGAGTATATGATACCGTATTTTAATCTGGCGATTTCTATTAGTCGGGTTATATGTGATATGACCGTATTATTAAATCAAGTGTTGATTTAATATAATCACTAATTGCTCATTTATAATTCTTTTCTCTATATTATGCATGTATGTATATATATTTATATTTATATTTATATGTGTGTATATATATATATATACACATGTGTTCATGTATCATGGTGGATGATGCATTGGACATGGCTATGCTAGACTCACATGGAAATATATTAAATGTTTCTTGATTTTGAGTAAATGGAAAATTGAATAATAATTTCATGGTTTCTACACTCTTCTTAATATATCTCATTAACCACGGTTCGTTGTTTAATCCCTCCACTAACTCACCCATAAAATATCTATGATATTTTTCCATGGCTCATATATATTGTGAGTGTGACTCTCTCTTATCTTAAGCTTAGCCATTAGTTCATCTTCTTCCTCCAAGCTCTCTACCTTTTTCTAGTGAGTAAAATAGAAAGAAAAATAAAGGTTTAATAGTGATAAAAATCCCACTTTATCAATTTATATTAGTCTAGCACACTTGTATAAGTTGTTTGCCTCACTTCTACTTAGTTTAAGTGAAGCAAGAGCTTGAGTGTAAGGAACTCCGGGTGGATCATCATGGACATCGAAGGCTACAAGCGGAATTGTTCCAAGCTTCGAGTGGAGCCAAGAGGAGCCCAAGAACTTCTACACGGAGCCATTGAAGAGAAGGGGTGGTCTACAAAGGTTGTAGTTCTTCTTCTCTTAGTGTTAGACTCTCTTTGTATATGATACTTACCCTAATCTCTAATTCGATTCGTGGCTTGTATGCTTTAGCTATCTAAATTTTTAAAATCCATTACATATTGTTATTTAAATCCTAATAGAGATGCTAAGACACACTTACAAAAGGGGTTTTCAAACGAGCTATAGTCATACTGTTTTCTATATGTCTACGATCGACAAAGAATCTTTTAAAAGAAAACCATTTTTAAATCATTTTTCAAAAGGCATAACGTATATTTAAATCGAAATGCTTATATTGCTTCACAAATTAACATCTGCTACTTATGCCGTGATACACGCACCATACAGCTATTTTGAAAGGATTTTACATGCATATATCTCTTGGCTACTTTTATATAATTACACATAGATGCGTGCTATATGTATTATAGCTTCGATAGTGTTTATGCTTGGTCGTGTGCTATAGATATTGCGCTACGGCTATGGTGATAGTGATTAGACACCGTTGTGTGTGTATATATATATATATATATATATACAGTTGAGTTATTGACGAATGATGAGTGTTATCGTTTCATTGCGCATTTATGCATATTACCTTCGTAACTCACATGCTTTCATATACTTGTGGTTATGCTATACCCGTATCGGGCGAGATATAGAATATTTTTTGATAATATGATAACCATACCTATCATTACCAAACATGCTAGGATAGCGATACACGAGTTGTACATTAAGGGTTATTATCATTATTGTTGGTCATCGCTTGAACTCTAGTTTCTATGCATGCTTATTTACCATCTTTGATGTAAATATTTATCATGCTTAATTTTTTCACCGCTTATCCATGCGACTTCTATCTTATTATGTGAATTTTACTCACGAGTTGGCAAATCACGCATGTTGTGCCATAGTTGTTACAGGTTTGACCGCTTGGATCAGTAGCGGCTTTATTGGCACATTTTCTTTTTTTGGGTGTGATTACATATATCTTTTGAGCTAGGTGGGTTAGAATTCGGTTTGGCATTTACCTTTTATCTATTATTGAATCTGGAAGTACTCTATCAACCAAGTCTAGTGTATTGGAAAGAGACCATGGATGTTGTATGGTTGTTTATCGAACTCGTGTGGAGTTGACTTGATTTTATTTATATATGGTGTTTATTGCTTTTCGCTTTTTTTTCTTCGCCTTGGGCATCGTATATTATTGTGTGGATTGTGTCTCCACTGTGTGAGCGTCGAACTAGCTCCCGTGTGGGGATGCTTTATATTTTCTTCATTGTATAGGGTTTTTTCAAAATTTATAAAGGATGTGATGTCCGTTTTTCAAACATCTTTGCAAAACAAGGTTTAATTCTTTTAATAAAACTTTTCTTAAAACTTCACCTCCATTTTTATATTATATTATCTATTTCTTTTACATATGTTTTAGATTTCTGGTTTTGGCTTACGTGGGTTATGATGAGGTCCACCAGATTTCATGTTATCCTTATGCCGTTCACGTGTCTTTTTGGGTCGTGACAACGTTGATGATTGTTTAACGTGAAAAATACACCAAAACAAAGATAACTTTTCATTTCATTACAAAGAAAAACATTCAAACTTCCATTCCACTACATTAAAATAGTTCACCAAATAGAGGGTCCGAATTACAACGGTGAATAAAACAAGTTTCAAGATTTTGGAGCTCCCTCTTGGCCTTCTCCACTATGTCGTAACGACACCCTTCGCGAGGAGTACTGTCCACCTATTCGCACTACACCCATTGGCAAAATACGTCATGATAGCCCATCGAGCCTGCATCTGGCTCAAAATGCGAAAAGAGCTATCTCATAGAGGCTTAGTGATCAAACACGCCTCATGAATAGAATCAATTTTGTCCTCCGCGGTGTCGAGCATCACCAAAGTCATTTCTGCCGGATAAGGAGGAATTGCATCAAGGACTGTAAGGAGGACCATCCGGAGACAAATAGAGCCGACCGGGAAAGGAATTCTTACACGATTCATAAGCTTATGTATCATCGTATCACACTAATCATCCATGAAGTAGGGGTTCACAAAACGCGCAGCGAAATGAGGAATGATTTCCCTAATGGGAACTTTCCATGGTTGCAAAGGAGCATGCAGGAGATTGCAAGCTATTGTTCTTTCTTTTTGTAAATGAAGAAGAAAATGAACACTCCTTAAGATCTCCTCCTGCCCTTGAAACCCATCACCGAGCACCCCCCACCGTCATCACCATTATCTTATCCTTTCGACTTCATCTCCATCTCCCACTAATATTCATTGACTTCTTCTTCTTCGACCACCATCACCTCCAACCTCTTCTTCTTCTTCTTATCCCTACACTTAACCTAACCCATCTCTCCTACACCTCTACTCAACCACCGACCAAGATTTGAGCATCGCCGTTGCCTATCACTGCCACCATCTTCATCGACTTCCTTTCTCCAGCGACGTCTTTATCGTAGCCCTAGCTGAGTGAACCCATCTCCTGTTCTCGTCATCGTCACAACAATTCCACTGAATCCATTGCCGAACTCGAACTCGACCGTGACCAGCACTTTCACCTTGTCGGCGTATTCATCGCCGCCGTCTAATAAACCCAAGCACAACCTTCACCCAACTCTAGTCGCCTCCCTCGTCTGTAGCGAGTCGCAGCATTTGATCGAGTCAACATCGAACCCATCTCATCGCTGTAGAAAGTTGTCGCGGGCGTTCCAATCACCGTGACTGCATCCATTGTCTTCTCCATCTCGAGCAAGAATTTAACCGAGCCCAAGTTCTAGCCATGATCGTGCATCGAGTCGTGTTGTGCTTCGTGTTTGCATATCGTTTCGTTCTGCGATCGATCGAGGCAAGTTTTTTACTTACTACATGCTAGTTACGGCAAGGTTATATCGTGTCGTAATATTTGTGTTATTATTTTATCTTTATATTTCTAGATAATTAAAAATTATAATTTAGTTTATAATAATTGTGTGTAGGTAAGTTATCATTATTTATAATTTTAAGAAAAGATTATTTTAATACAGTCAATTTGGTATACTAAACATATAAGAAGTTATATGAGTATCGTCACAGTTATCTCGTTTGTGCAAGTGTCCCGAATTTGATAGTATCACAGTTGAATAGAAATATTACATATATGGTAAAAGATTAAATATTTGATATCATATTTACACATAGTAACACATTATCTGACATTTATGATACGTGGTACCCGATTGTCTATATATGTTATTAACATGATTCCTGATATCTTGTTACTACTAATGTATTACTTTCACGTCATGTTAACCTATATATAACGTAGTATTTACCGATATGCTAATAATCCAGATATTGACTTGATTGACTGGACATGTTGTCATGATAGACATAACACTTACCTGCTTGTTCTTGTGTTAACATTAGGTAGATATTACACTTATACTTGACCTGAACATAAACTTGGAGAAAGGCGAAATCAAGAATGGAAACAAATTGTAACTCCAGTGATTATTTACTTGTAACATTTTCCTGAGCGTGAATGGGATATTATTGATATACTTTTACCATTTTCCCCGGCGTGGATGGGATATATAGGCGTGGACGGGATATTATATATATATATATATATATATATATATATATGTATATATATATGTATGTATGTATGTATGTATGTATCTATATGTATGTATGTATGTATGTATGTATGTATATATGTGTATGTTTATATGTATGTGTCTACACACACACACACACTTGTACCGTTTTCCCGGGTATAGACGGGATACTTGTACTTTTTTCCTGGGCATGGATGGGATACACTGCCGGGTTACAATATGGATTTCATTAATTGGTTTCAAATACCTATAGGATAGATAACTTACCAACATGGACCAACATGGACCCATAGGATACACCGATATGATTGACCCATCTTATATTGATCGTCCATCACATGTTAATGCTGTTGTTTGTTATTTATATACATGACATGGCATTCTTGCAAATGGTATGCTATATCACATTATAATTATATTATTATTAATGATATTCATGACACACTGACGTCTGGGTTTTGCATGGCCCAGATCCATTGACTTTAGCATAGGAGGATCGTGAGTACTTCGAGAAGCTTGCCGATCCACAGACCTAATTATTAGCTATGGTTTAGATTCTTTATAGTTTTGAACATGTTGGAATTATCATTGTGAGCCCATGAGGGACAACTATCAATTATTGTTTCTTTATTTGTTTGAATCATATTGTTTCCGCTATTGTTTCATATTATTATTTATTGTGTCTATTAGACATGTTTAGATATAGAAATTTTATTTTGTGCTTGATTACTGGATGATAGCCTTAATGTGACTATGGAGGGATATGTTGGAGTTCGGTGCTCGCGCCGCGGATGCTGCGGCCAAGACGGAAGCGATAAAAAAATTTACGCAAGCACCAAACACGCATACCTTAGGATTCGATCCAAACACCTAAACAAGCATGGGTATAGAAATACAACTTTCGACGCGTGTCCACATAATTTTGGAAGATCCCTCCAAGCTCGTAGACACCGGGAATGCGCTTGAAAAGCGACTACCATCGCCGAAGAAGATCCACCCGAGCGAAACCGGAAAAGGTTCCGACCGACGATCCAAACTTGCCAAGGATGGATTGTGGGTGATGTAGAAATTTTTTCACTAATCTTTCTCTCTAAAAAAACCATGCTCATGAGAGCAAGAAGAAGAAGGAGAAGAGGTGAGGAAAAATATCTAAGTCTTGAGCCATGAAGCAACTCAAGAAAGTGTGGAATCAAAAATCTAAGTGTAGAATGAGAATGGCTTTGCTTTTTCTACCATGCATGAATAATGCATCCATACATCAATAAATGCACACATTAAAACCAAAGACATACTTTCTACATGCACAACCATGCTTCATGCCACCTCATTTTCCTATTTGATTTTCTAAATGAAAATCAAATATGAGATGTCCTTCTTCTAGAAGCATTCCCGTATAAATACGGAATACTTCACCCGGTATACGTATCGCTACAAATACGCATATCCGTTTAAAAATACGGATAGCAACAAAGAGAGAAAATAAATAGTGAACAACAATACTAATATATATATATATCAATATATATATAAATATATAAATTATTATATCAGAACCTAATTTAATAATCTTGCTTAATTTTAAGCCGACTGGTATTATCAACACGTATTTACTTAGACCCCTGCATGTACCAACGTACGGCTCCGATATTTATCGTCTGAATCGGAAAAACCCTTTATGTGGGACTCTAAAAACTCAATAATACGCTGGCAGTGGGTTGAACCAAAAGCATGTTGATTGATAGAGTACGTGCGTGTTCAAGTTTAGTTTTAAATACCGCAATCAAGACGGTTTCGCTTGTAGCTAGCCGGTTGAGTACGGGTCGTCCGCAGGGAGATGAGAGTCTTTTTCAAAGTGTTTTAACGAGTTAAGTCCGGAAGTTTAGATTTTGTTGTGGTTATCTAAGTGTTAAGTTGATATTTAAAGAGAGCATGTTAGGGTTAGGATTAGGTTAGTTTGAGTTAGGAGTCTCCACATCTTTCGTTGCCCCTCTTAATATCGGTGTTACAGTAATCGGCAACAACGGGGATTAGCACGACTAGGAAGGACTTTGCGAGTATAAGCTAGGCTTTCCAACGCATAAGTCTTCCTTTTGGTGCTTGTCCGTCTGTTCTTGGCTCTTAGCCATAACCTCCGGTTAATTCAACCACAACCGGTCTCACTATGGAATCACCGCTATCATATAGGATAGGGTGCCGTAAGGAGCGGATTGTGGTTCAATTAACGGGAGTCGATTTAAGTTGTTGGGCAAGGAAAGTGTGAGAGAGATTTCCTTCTCTCAAACTTCCCTTATCCTACCCTAACAAGTATAAAACTACTCACACTTTATGATAAGGAAAAACAAAACAAAACAAAAGAGGAAGATAGAAAGAAGGAGATTAGAAGAATACGACTAACTATTTGCGATCTCACCTTGGCGAGGATCGAGCGTAAGTATCATTGTCTTATGAATGATAAAGAAAAAGAGAGAAGAAAGAAACAACAAGAAAATAACAACAACTACTTAACAATTAAAATTACAACAAGCATAAAGATATGGAGACAAGCATGATAATAAAATGGTCTTCTTTATTCATCACTCTTCACTCAAAAGCTCACTACAAGTTTAATGGAGAAGAGGTGAGAAGAGGAAGAAGAGAAACACTAAAACTAGGCAAAATGAAAATACAAGAATGGACCCTTTCCTTCACAAAGTTCTGGGCTATTTATAGGCCAAAAAATGAAAACCTAGGGCAACCACCAGAACACCTGTACAATGACCAAAATACCCCCCAAAACCCTGCGCATGCGGCGCCAGTACGGCCGCGGATCCGCGGCCCTATTGATGAATTGGATCTTGGGCTTTCTTGTGGTCCCCTGGTTTGATGTCCTCTGTTCTCTGGTTCATATATTTTCTGAAAATACTTCCACATTTCTTTCAGAATTTCTGTTGAGGGAAAGGTGGACTTTTTTGTCAAGATTTTGTCATGATTGCCTCGAGCTCCGCGTAGATCTCTTGGATCTTGTGCTACCATTGAGCCTTGTGCCTGAAAACGACATTGATTTGATATTTTGTCTTCCTAAACTGGTATCTGGCAGCATACGGATGAAGAGCGGAGACCGTGTTTTATCTGTGGTTGGCAGGAACCCGGATTTTGTCATGTTTTCCATGAATTTCCCCGTTTTAGAACCGAGAACCTGTATCCTGCAATTGACTAGCAAACACGGTTCAAGAGTATCTACCGATATGCAATTTGATAAAAATTGGGCGGTATGAAAATGCAAAAATCTGATATGAACAAATACCCCCAAACTTATCATTTGCTCGTCCCGAGCAAATCCAATTTATTCACAAAAATTTCCTAACCTCACTTTCGCAGGGAACGCGATTGCACTGAGCATGTGCAACAAGCCGTTAAACCTTTAGGTGTCCCTAGTAGGAGGAGTGTTGTCTCCTGAGGGTTTTCAGCGGATACTACCCACAAAATCCGGTCAAGTTGGTTTTGTAAAATAACTAAGCTTCAAACCCTAAAGTTTTGTTTTTAGAAAATAACAATTCTATAATCCTAAGTCTAGACCATCGAACCTTTATTTTTCACACCTCGCTTCTTATTTAACTACAGATTTTACATGTCTTTACGTGCAGTGCAAATAGTGTCGTTAAGTTCCTGAAAGGTCGAATAAAGTCATCATGTCGCACAATAAAGCCCAGATAACAATTTTAAAAGGATCACATAAGTTTTATAAAGAGTTAAGCATTTTTCAAGTTTCGTTTTCCAGTAAGGTTTCAACTTCAGAATTTCTATCTTCCTTAACAGGAAACTAAGTCGTATTTTTCACTCCACCTTTTTCTTGTTTTCATTTCATACACACCTCTGTGAACGTGCAATAGTCTTTATCAAAGAGTAAAACCTTCATATCTCCGTTAAAATTTTTTTTTAAAAGCCTTTCTTTTATCAAGATTATTCTCACACAAAGAACCGTTAGGAATTTTAACTCGGAGAGAACACATGCTTGACTTTGTTTTAAAACTGAACTTTCTAGGCTTCTTAGCGAGCTTTGGGCCAATGCACCCAAACCAGTTGGTTTTAGGGCATTAGGTGTAGAAACACCCCAGCGGACTTAATTACTCAAGTTACCTAGGTCCAAAAACAAAAGACAGTTTGTCGTGAAAATCCGATGATTTAATACGAACGGAGATATAACCGGCAGTTCAAATATTTTTTTGGATAAAAGACGTGTTTAGTGGGTTTGGTGTGTAATCATTCCAATCAAGTTTTAGATGGGTTATTTCTCAGACTTAGCTCCAATTACGGCATCAATAACATTCCTTCATATTCGCTTTACTTCATAAACTATTCTTGACATTACTTATTTCAGAACAAACCTATTTGATCCTCAGAAAATCATTTATCTGTTTAAAAGTTTAAACATGAAAGACTTGTCATCTAATTCCCAAAATCTTACGACACGTGTAGTGTGATCTAAAGACGTATATCAGCTATAGTTAACTTCAAAGGAGAGTTATCTTTCAGGTTTTCAAAATCCAAACATAAGATTTAGTTATTCCTATTTTTTCAAACAAAAACCGTCGAAATGTTGAATCAAAGTTCTTCCACAAGCTAACTTGACAAAAAAGTTTTTATATTTTTTTACAAAATTTTCAGATTTTTATGGATTTTATGGATTTTAATATGCAGATGCAAAATATACATATGAATGCGAAGGTAAGAAATGCGTACCGAGCGTACCCCCAAACTTAAACTGGACAGTGTCCTCACTATCGTAGCATGAAGAGAGCAGTTGGAAGGTTCAAAATTGTCGGTTAGTGATACACAATTTTTTATTTGTTTTTGTTTTTAAAGAAAAGAAAAAGAATATACACAAATATATACAAAATGGTTTGTACATACCCCCAAACTTATTTAGAACAGTGTCCGCTGTTCTTGGCTGGATAACCGAAGTTTGGAGGTAGGCAGAGGAAGATCATGCAGGGTAAACAGGCTCCTGTAAGAACAGGAGCTCCTCTGTTGGTTCGGCGCTAAGGTACGGTTTGCATCGGTGTCCATTTACCTTGAAGAGTGAACCGTCCTTTGGATTTTCCAAATCCAAAGCGCCCTGCGGATACACATTCCGCACAAAATACGGCCCTTTCCAGCGAGATCGGAGCTTTCCTGGATGGAAATGAAGTCGGGTGTCGTAAAGCAGTACCTGCTGACCAGGTACGAAGGTTTTGCGCAAAAGGTGTTTATCGTGAAACACCTTCGTTCGATTCTTAACGACAACCGTGTTATCGTAAGCCTCATCCCTAAGCTCGTTCAGTTCATTCAACTGCAGCTTCCGATGGCTGCCCGCATCCTCAAGAGACAGATTCAGCTCCTTTATCGCCCAAAATGCGCGATGCTCTATTTCGACAGGTAGGTGGCAGGCTTTTCCGTACACAAGCCGATAGGGAGACATGCCAAGGTCGGTCTTATAAGCGGTTCTAAATGCCCAAAGGGCATCAGTGAGTTTCAGAGACCAATCCTTACGGTTCTTGGAAACCGTCTTCTCCAGTATCTGCTTGATTTGCCGATTTGAAACTTCGACCTGCCCGCAGGTTTGGGGGTGGTAGGGCGTAGAAAGCTTATGATTAATGGAGTATTTCCGCATCAAGGCTTCGAAAGTTTTATTGCAGAAATGACTTCCATTGTCGCTAATGATCGCTCGGGGGTGCCCAAACCGTGAGAAAATGTTTTCTTTAAGGAACCTAACGACAACCTTGTTGTCGTTAGTTCGGCTGGGCACAGCCTCGACCCATTTAGAGACGTAATCAACAGTTAGAAGGATGTACAAGTTCCCAAAAGAGCTGGGAAACGGCCCCATGAAGTCTATCCCCCAAACATCGAAAATCTCCACAACCAAGATCGGTTGGAGCGGCATCTCGTTCCTCCGGGATATCCGGCCCAAGTGTTGGCACCGGGAGCAAGTCTTGCAATAGTCATTAGCGTCTTTGAAGAGTTGTGGCCAGTAGAAACCACATTGCAAGATCTTCTCAGCTGTCTTTCTGGGCCCAAAATGCCCGCCACACGCTTGATCGTGGCAAAATGACAGCACACTCTTGAATTCTTCGTCAGGGACACAACGACGAATAATCTGGTCGGGACAGTACTTGAACAAGTAGGGTTCGTCCCAGTAAAAGTGTTTTACTTGGGATAAGAAGCGAAGTCTGTCCTGACTCGACCATTCGGTCGGTAGTAATCTCGTGGCCAAATAGTTCACAATATCTGCGAACCAGGGTTCGCAAGATACTGTCAAGAGTTGTTCATCCGGGAAAACGTCGTTAATTGGAATTAGAAGCGAAGGCGAAGAAGAAAGTCGTGAGAGATGGTCGGCAACTACGTTTTCACATCCTCTTTTGTCCTTAATGACAAGGTCAAACTCTTGAAGCAAGAGGATCCAACGTATTAACCGAGATTTTGCATCTTTCTTCGCAAAAAGATGGCGCAGAGCTGAATGGTCTGTGTAGACAATGACTGGAGAGCCGATGAGGTAGGGCCTGAACTTTTCTAAAGCAAATACAACAGCTAAGAATTCCTTCTCAGTTGTTGTATAGTTAAGTTGGGCGTCGTTCAGGGTCCGGCTCGCGTAATAGATTACGTGCGGCATCTTGTTGATGTGCTGTCCAAGGACAGCACCAATGGCAAAGTCGGATGCATCGCACATAATCTCGAATGGGTGCGTCCAGTCAGGTGAAGAAAGAACGGGAGCAGAAGTGAGTGAGCGTTTCAGTGACTCGAATGCAGTCACACAGCTCGAGTTGAAGTCGAAAGACGTGTCCTTGGCCAGCAAAAGCGTCAAGGGCCTAGCAATCTTGCTAAAGTCCTTGATAAACCGTCTATAAAAACCGGCATGGCCAAGGAAGGCTCGGATATCTCTGACGCATCGGGGAGGAGGCAGATTGGAAATGACCTCAATCTTTGCTTTGTCAACCTCTATGCCATTTTGCGAGATGATATGTCCTAAGACAATACCTTCGCGCACCATGAAATGGCATTTCTCCCAGTTCAAAGTGAGATTCTTGTCCTTACATCGGGTAAGGACAGCGTCAAGATGCAGCAAACACTCGTCAAAGGAGTCGCCGAAGATGGAGAAGTCATCCATGAAAATCTCCAGAAATTTTTCCACCATGTCAGAGAAAATTCCCATCATACACCGCTGGAAGGTAGCGGGCGCATTGCATAACCCAAAGGGCATGCGTCGATATGCAAACGTGCCGAAAGGACAAGTGAAAGTGGTCTTGTCCTGGTCTTTTTCGGCGATGGGAATTTGATTATAGCCAGAGTAGCCATCAAGAAAACAATAGTACTCGTGTCCGGCCAATCGTTCAAGCATCTGGTCAATGAAAGGTAGCGGAAAGTGGTCTTTCCGCGTTGCGGCGTTGAGTTTTCTGTAATCAATGCAAACTCGCCACCCAGTTTGGGTGCGAGTAGGGATTAACTCGTTCGCCTCGTTGGTTATGACCGTGATGCCCGACTTCTTGGGGACAACATGAATGGGGCTAACCCATTGGCTATCAGAGATAGGGTAAATGATACCACTATCTAGACATTTGACGATCTCCTTCTTCACAGCCTCCTTCATGACTGGATTAAGACGTCTTTGTGGATCCCGGGCTGGTTTGGCATCATCCATCAGATGAATGTGATGCTCAACGATGAGGGGATTAATCCCCTTGATGTCCGCCATGGACCAGCCAAAAGCTTGCCTGTTGCTGTGCAAGACCGCGAGAAGGGCTTTCTCTTGCTCTGGAGCTAGAGAAGCCGAAATGATGACAGGGAGGGTCTCGTTCTCACCTAAGTAAGCATACTTAAGGTGAGACGGCAACGGCTTGAGTTCGAGAGTTGGAGGTGAAATGATGGAAGGCAAGACTGGTGCAAAGGTCTCGAACTCAAAGGACTCCAGCAAAGGTTCAAAATGAGTGTAGGCAACCGAGTCGGATGGTTCAGGTAACTCATCCAGAAAGTCGAAGGATTCAAACTCGGGTTGTGCGCGGCTAAGATCGTTCGAGAACGTGAAACACTCGTATTCGTTATCGGGCGCAGAAACAACAGCAGGTTCGAAGAGAAACGCACTAGTGGCGTCAAGATTATCGTGATCAAACAGAAACTCCTCGAATTCACACTCTTCTGGTGTGATCTCCTGGATCGAGCAGACGTCCAGTATATGAGCATTAGGTTCGGCGGGCTGATTCCCTAACCTAAAAATATTGAGTTCAATCGTCATATTTCCAAAAGAGAGGTTCATTGAACCATTGCGACAATTGATCACAGCATTTGAGGTTGCGAGAAATGGTCGACCGAGTATCACCGGAATTTGATTCCGGGGGTTAGCTACAGGCTGTGTGTCTAATACAATGAAGTCGACGGGGAATATGAAGTCCCCGACTTTGATTAACACATCCTCTAGCTCACCCCTAGGATGGGTGATCGATCGGTCGGCCATTTGGAGAGTGCAGTGTGTGGGTTTCAACTCTCCGACGCCTAATTGCTCGTATACTGAATACGGAAGCAGGTTAACACTGGCACCAAGATCTAATAGTGCGCGGTTGATGTTCTTATCCCCAATGGTAATTGAAATCGTAGGACAGCCAGGGTCCTTCCGTTTTTGTGGTAAAGATTGGGTAAGGGCATCACTCACAGCACTAGCCAAGAAAACTTTCTTGGGTACCTGAGACTTCCTCTTTTTCGTGCACAAGTCCTTTAAGATTTTTGCGTAGGACGGGACTTGTTGGACAGCATCTAAAAGAGAAATGTTAATGTTAACCTGCTTGAATAACTCCAGAATCTTCTCCATTTGAGGATTTTGTTTATTAGACCTCTACCGGTTTGGAAATGGAACATTTTGAAAATTGGTTGAGTCTAATGCTGGAGGAGGAGATTTTGGAGTTGGAACGGATCCCAGAATAGGTGTTTTCGTGGAGTGAGAAGTGGGTCCGTTCAGAGCAGAAGAAGAGGAAGGAGAGCCTTGTGAAGAACGGAGAATAGGCTCAGAAGACGAGGAAGAAGAAGGAGAAGAAGAAGAAGAAGAAGAAGAAGAAGAAGCGGCGGCCGAGGTGTCATCGTTGATTCGCTTGCCAATGTTGTTTTGCAGCATCCTTCCCGATCTCAGTGTAGTCACGGCACTCACATTATGGTTTTGTTGTTCAAGAGCAACATGTGCATTATGTGGGTGACCGGGATTTGGAAGTGGCTGGGACAGGAGCTTCCCCTTCTCTCGCTCGCTCAAGGCCGCGTTCAGCTATGCAATCTGGGCCTCGATGCTCTTGATGCTTTGCCCATGTGCGGCAGTGTGTTGCACTAAAGATTGAATGGAAGACTGGATGTTGGCGGTGGATTGAGTCGATTGTTTAACAAACGCCTCCAGACTTCGCTCGAGCGAGGAAACCTTATCGTTGTTTGACGGAACAAAGTTGTTTGGTGGAAAAGAATTGTTCGGTGCAAAGTTGTTCGTCTGGTTTTGGAAAGGCTGGGGTTGGAAGGGCTGCTGATACTGAGTTTGTTGTTGCGCTTGTTGTTGCGGCGGAGGGGCCCTTTGGAAATTGTTGCCTTGGAATTGATTCTGATTCTGATTCCAGGCGAAATTGGGGTGGTTCCTCCAACCGGGATTGTAGGTGGAAGAGTATGGATCATTCCTCGGTCTTTGCTGGAAGGCAGCATTAACCTGATCCTGTCCTTGCGAGGGTGGATTGTAAGGACACTCTTCGGTCAAGTGAGAAGGATCGGAACAACAAGCGCAGATGGTACGAAGGGGGAGAACAGGGGCAGGAGTAGGAGAAGAAAATTTGCTCTCTATTGCTTCAAGCTTTTTTGTTATTGCAGCCATTTCAGCTCTCATCGCAATAGAGACATCAAGCTGGTGAATTCCTACCCTAGACTGACCGGTAGAAGTGGAGGTAGAAGAAGAAGAAGAAGTCGGTCTGGTGCTCTCCCACTGTAGCGTTTGCTCCGCAAGGTCGTCAAAGAACTGCCATGCTTCCTCGTCAGATTTCGATAGGAAGTGGCCCTGACAGATGGTCTCCAGCAACTGCTTCGTTGCTGGGTTCAGTCCCTCATATAAGGTTTGGCAGAGCTGCCATTTCTCTATACCGTGGTGAGGACACTGAACAAGAAGGTCTTTGTATCGGTCAAAGCACTTCCAGAAGGGTTCAGAAGGAAGCTGGGAGAATTGGTTGATTTCATTTCGAATCCTTGCGGTCTTATGATTCGGATAGAATTTTTTCAGAAACGCTTTAACAAACTCGTCCCAGCTGGTGATTGAGTGGGAAGCGGTGCTATACAGCCATTTTTCAGCGAGATCGCATAAAGTGAACGGAATGACCCGTAGACGTATAGCATCGTCCGACAGCTGGGTGGTTTTCATCATGGCACAGACATTTTGAAATTTATTGATGAAGATATAGGCATCTTCAGATTCAAGCCCATGAAAACGTGGAAGCATGTTGATGAAATGAGGCTTAATTTCAAAGTTGTCCCCATTGGCCGGAGGAAGAGAAAGGTAGGTGGGAAGTGCAGAACGGATGGGGTAGAAACGATCCTGGAGCGCGATTCGCTGCGGCGCTACAACAGGCGGAGGTGGTGGGAGATTGGTCTCCGTAGGAGGTGGAGCCAATCCAGCGGTGGTCAAAGAGATGTTCGGATTAAATCCCGACATCGCGGAAGAAGAGGTTGGTGAAGGTGAAGGTGAAGGTGAAGATGTATGAACAGAATTCGGTCAACGTCGGAGTTGGCCGGCAAAGGAAGGGGTGAAAGAGGAGTGGACGGAGTATCGACTTCAGAGTCGATCGCGTAGTCGGTAGCGACTAACGTAACGCGGACTAGACGGGCGCTAGTGTCCCGAGTCCAAGCGAACATACACTAAACGAGTTTAGTATAGTCAAAGCGGAGAAGGTGAGGGTAAGAAAACGTCAATGGAGAAAGGCGATGGGTGGTGGGTGAAAATGGATTTGGCGACAAAAGGGCAAGTTTTTATAAAAGTTTTTGATTTTTTCTTTTTTTTTCTTTTTTAGAAAGAGATTTACAGAAATATGTACGGAAATACGGCTTAAGCAATCACAAACAAGATATGCACAATCACACCTAGATCTAGGGTAACCTAGGTCTACTAGACCTGCTCCTGAATTTGATTGTCGAAGTTAAACAATGTCGAGAAACGGGCTTAAAAATACACTGATCACGAGGCCAGGTAAGTGCAGAGATAAGGGGAGGTTATCCAACGCTTTCGCGAAGTTCCTTAATTAAATAACCCTTTCTCTTTCGGCGGTTGCGCCTTTAACAATTTCCTAGACACCCCGTAAACAATATACGGTTAAGCGAGGTTCTAAACACGGTTTATCTTCTCCTAATGAGCACGAAGTCCTTAGGGCTGAAGTCTAGTATTTTTTAATTTACAATGGACAATGCATATGCTTTAGTGATTTTTGGGGTCCTGGGAAGGGTGATGAAATCCCCACCCAATCTGGATTGGTTTCAAGCCCCTTAAGTCCATATTAAAGAATGCAAAACAGTAACAAATCAACTGCAAACAATTTTTATTTGCGGCGCAAAGAATCCTGCACAAGAACAGTTTATTGGAAGGGGGAGAAGAGTTTGCGCAAAGAAGGCTGCAGAAAACACAGTTCAGTGGAGTCCAGAGGAGTGGAGAGAGGCAGAGGGACTTACAGAGAAAAGATGGCAGCCCAAGGACACCAAGTGGCCGCGGATCCGCGGCCTAAGCCCTCTATTGCCGCGGATCCGCGGCAGTAAGGAGAGATTGGGCCATCAATTTTGGTGCACGTGCTGTTCTGGGTCTCCTCTGCTTGTCTGGATGTGTGGAATAATAATGTGCTCACTGTATCTGCTCCAGATTTGTTCAGTAGACCGTTAACTTTGTTTTGTCCGTCGCGGTGTAGCCGCGAAATGTGGGTCTATCTTCCCACGTCTTTGGCACTGTACTTGAACTCCGTATTTTCAACGTCCTTGGCGTCGATCTTGAACTTCGTATTTTCCTGCACACTTGCACAAAAAGTAATCAAGAATAACAAGATGGTTTCTTACAAAGTATGTATTTTTTTTCGTTTTTTTTATACTTACAAATTAACCCGAAATTACACAAGGAAATAAACTACCGTCTCCCCGGCAACGGCGCCATTTGATTGATAAATTACGTGCGTGTTCAAGTTTAGTTTTAAATACCGCAATCAAGACGGTTTCGCTTGTAGCTTGCCGGTTGAGTACGGGTCGTCCGCAGGGAGATGGGAGTCTTTTTCAAAGTGTTTTAACGAGTTAAGTCCGGAAGTTTAGATTTTGTTGTGGTTATCTAAGTGTTAAGTTGATATTTAAAGAGAGCATGTTAGGGTTAGGATTAGGTTAGTTTGAGTTAGGAGTCTCCACATCTTTCGTTGCCCCTCTTAACATCGGTGTTACGGTAATCGGCAACAACGGGGATTAGCACGACTAGGAAGGACTTTGCGAGTATAAGCTAGGCTTTCCAACGCATAAGTCTTCCTTTTGGTGCTTGTCCGTCCGTTCTTGGCTCTTAGCCATAACCTCCGGTTAATTCAACCACAACCGGTCTCACTACGGAATCACCGCTATCATGTAGGATAGGGTGCCGTAAGGAGCGGATTGTGGTTCAATTAACGGGAGTCGATATAAGTTGTTGGGCAAGGAAAGAGTGAGAGAGATTTCCTTCTCTCAAACTTTCCTTATCCTACCCTAACAAGTATAAAACTACTCACACTTCATGATAAGGAAAAACAAAACAAAACAAAAGAGGAAGATAGAAAGAAGGAGATTAGAAGAATACGACTAACTATTTGCGACCTCACCTTGGCGAGGATCGAGCGTAAGTATCATTGTCGTATGAATGATAAAGAAAAAGAGAGAAGAAAGAAACAACAAGAAAATAACAACAACTACTTAACAATTAAAATTACAACAAGCATAAAGATAAGAAGACAAGCATGATAATAAAATGGTCTTCTTTATTCATCACTCTTCACTCAAAAGCTCACTACAAGTTTAATGGAGAAGAGGTGAGAAGAGGAAGAAGAGAAACACTAAAACTAGGCAAAATGAAAATACAAGAATGGACCCTTTCCTTCACAAAGTTCTGGGCTATTTATAGGCCAAAAAATGAAAACCTAGGGCAACCACCAGAACACCTGTACAATGACCAAAATACCCCCCAAAACCCTGCGCATGCGGCGCCAGTACGGCCGCGGATCTGTGGCCTGGACCCCACTTTGGCCGCGGATCCGCGGCCCTATTGATGAATTGGATCTTGGGCTTTCTTGTGGTCCCCTGGTTTGATGTCCTTTGTTCTCTGGTTCATATATTTTCTGAAAATACTTCCACATTTCTTCCAGAATTTCTGTTGAGGGAAAGGTGGACTTTTTTGTCAAGATTTTGTCATGATTGCCTCAAGCTCCGCGTAGATCTCTTGGATCTTGAGCTACCATTGAGCCTTGTGCCTGAAAACGACATTGATTTGATATTTTGTCTTCCTAAACTGGTATCTGGCAGCATACGGATGAAGAGCGGAGACCGTGTTTTATCTGTGGTTGGCAGGAACCCGGATTTTGTCGTGTTTTCCATGAATTTCCCCGTTTTAGAACCGAGAACCTGTATCCTGCAATTGACTAGCAAACACGGCTCAAGAGTATCTACCGATATGCAATTTGATAAAAATTGGGCGGTATGAAAATGCAAAAATCTGATATGAACACATGTCAGCGGCATTAGCTGTACGTAACGGCTACCCAGGAACTTGCCGAAAGGAGGGTCGACAATTAAGTACGTCCTTACCCTACTGAGCCTGAATGTGACAATCTCCGTACAGTCCAGTCTCTTCATAAAGGAGTATCGCATATCGGGTTTAGGGGTGGATAACTTTAGATCCCTACTAACCCAATAAGTCGTGTCTTAGTCGAGCACATCACCAACAGATATACTACTGATCAATTATCAATAAATCTTATCCACCCTGGCCACGGATTTCTAGTGATAGCCAACTAAACACAGCACGACATCGACTCCTAATACCAGGAGAGACGAATCCTTGGCAATCGATCACCGCCTCCATGTTGCTCGGGACTGTACCCAACTAAAACCTGTTTACACGACTCCTTTGAGCCATGGTAGGGTTGTAATCAAAGTACAGTGGGAACTCACACGAGACAAATGACGATTTCTGGTCAAAGGACTAACATGTACTCATGCCACCTAAGAACTTCCATTTGACGATAGATATAATACCATCTAGAAGTTCTCGGCAAATCCGTCCGGTGTACACATCTCCAGTGAGCACCTGTATACTATCATAGGTGCACAACACCAATGGCTTATGAGACTGGCCACCGCCCCTCATCGGGGTCTACAAACGTATACACTAGTTTACTCCGAAATATCGATGCTCAGTCTTGATACTCCCACGACTAGGGACATTGAAGGATGTGCCTATGGATAACTGATTGAATGATTCTCGGTGTGTATATAAGAAAAGTGTAAGAAATCACAACTAAAGAAATTTTTGACCGCGATCAATAACGGTGTCAATTGTAGCGTGTTAGCGAGTGTGGATAGTCCACAGGGAAAGTGCTATTCGTTCGAATTTGAATTAGATGAATTGAAAATTAAAAAGAAAAGAAAAGACAATTCAATTCAAGATTTATAAAATTGAAGTTCAAGAATTATCTAGATCTAAATCTAAAATCAAGAAAACATTAAAAATCAAGAATCAAGAATTGATGATATCCAATCCAATTAGTAATTAAGAATCGAAGTGAGGCTCGTACGAATCGATCGAATCTATAGACGTGATGAAAACCATTGATTACGTTTTCTTATCCATCGATGATTTGATGCTAGATCGATGATGATCAACGAGAATTAGGGATTTCTTGCGGAAACTAAGGTTTCATCATCTATCCCTTGTCCTTTCGTTGATTTCATTCACATTCTAGCCTCTAGTAAATTCAAGAATCGATCGTGGATCGCTAATTAAGAGCGAACACAAACAAGAAAGCATCGCTCGAAGCTAGGTCGTCGATTCTTCAATTTGCTAAAGTTTACAAAACTCATATGACTTAAGAATCGTTTCAAGATTTGTAACATCATCATCTATTGATTCTCTCGACTTCTTCACGAGCAGAGTTTTACTAAAACATCATTACAAGAAACACAATCAAGAATTGAGATCTAATCATGATGCAAGAATGTAAAGAAAGCAAGATATAGAAATTTCACCTTTATTTATCAACAATTTTGTTACAATTCTCTCAAGATCTACAATGAGGAAAGAACTCGATCGTTGATTTCGGCTTCGCTCGTCTCCTTGAGTCGCGGATCTCCTTGGATCACTTGCTCCGATGAAGTCCGGCGTCGCTTTCTAAAGGATTGAAGGCTTCTTGCTTGAATTGGTACTCGGTGTTCTTGATTTTGGCTTTGGATTTTGGATTAGGGTTAGGGTTTGGAGGTACAAGTTGTGTAACTCAACTTGTGGGAAGAGATGAAGGAATCAACAACTCAACAACCTTAGAAGCGAAGCCTTAGGGTCCCTTTTATAGCCTTGATTAGGATTAGCTTCCTTTAGAATCTAGGTTTAGTTTAGCTTCCCTTGTAAGCTTGGTAGTTAGGAAGAAGTTTCTAGGCTTTTAGGTAGTTAAGTAGCTTGCTTTGGAAGCTTGAGGGTGCTTAGCTTGAACAAGGAGCCTTGCTGTTCTGGCAGAAACTTCTGGAATTATCTGGAATTTGTTGTGGCTTGAAGAGGTGTGGGACTTGAGAAGAGAAAACTGCAACTGAAATAGGCTGACGTCAACATGACGTGGCTGCGGATCCGCGGCGCCAAGGGCCTTTTGGCCGCGGATCCGCGGCCCAATAGTTGTCTTGGTGCATGTAATTTCTGAGGTTGCTTTGTTCTGGCTTTAGGTACATTTTCTTATATGTTGAATCTCATAATTCTTCCTTGATCACTGCCAGATCTCAATTCTTGGACTTGGCGTATTTTTCTCAGCACTTTTAACTATTTTGGCTCTTTTTCCTGGAATTTCCTGCACAGATTCTCGAGACAAGTGTTGCGCTACATGATCAGTCGAAAATATTGCATATTTTAACCGGCAATTTCCCTATCATCTGCATACATATAGAAGTGTACGGTACCCGTATTCTACATATTAGCAAATCTATCACAGATTATCAGATTACATGTACTAGACCTTAAAACCGGCATTTCTAGGGAAATTGACTGCATTGCATGGCATCGCAATATTTCTATATGTCGCAACCCGTGTTTCGAAGTCTGTGCAGGAAAAGGAAAGCTTGCTCGAACATTACACCGCTCAAAAGATACGTCAACTCACTAATTTCAAATCTGGTATCAACCCAAAGGAGTAATCACAGTTCAGCATATCAGACAAAGCCCTAAACAGCAGTCCAAGACAGCACCAGAAAGTACAAAGCCCAAGCCTCCTCCATGGCCGCGGATCAGCGGCATGGGCTTGCTAAGGCCGCGGATCCGCGGTTGAACAAGGGAATCACCTCTTCAATTTCAGTGCACAACTCCTGTATCAGGGCCTACAGTTCAGAAATGCACTCCAACTTCCAGAAGACTCCAGGGACTTCTACCAGATCAGCAAACACTTTGAGCTTCACTAAATTAGCCTATCATTCTAGAACTTTCCCTAAACCCTAGCTTAAACCCTAAGCTAGTTCCTAACAAACTCTTTCAACAAACTTTGGGAGGGAAACTTCTAATTCAAACCTAAACCTAGAATTTGGGAGTTCTATAAATAAGACCCTAAACTCAAGGATCAAACATCTTAGAAAATCTTAAATCATCATACATCCAAGAGAGGGTGTGATTCATTTCTTAGTTCATTTTAGCCATTCTCTTTCTTCATCCCCTTCATCCTCAAGTCTAGTGAGAGGGCTTGTAGGAAACCCTAACCCTAATTCCAATTGAGATCAAGAATTCCGAGTACCCATTAAGCAAGAAGCCCGACAACCTTTACGAGCGAAGCCGATCTTCAACGGAGCAAGCGATCCGAGCCGATCCACGACTCAAGAAGCCGAGCGACGCCCTATCAACAATCTAGATTCTTCTTCTTGTAGTTCTTGAAGCAAATGTAATCAAAATTGTTGAGATAAATAAAGGTGATATTCTTTTTATCTTGCTTTCTTTAATTTCTGCATCATGATATCTTTACAATTTGTCAATCTTTTATGTGTGGTGATGTGTGAATAAAACTTCACTCGTCAAGGAGTCGAGACGGTCAATAGAATGATGATGTAACATAGCTTTAATCGATTCTTGAGTCCTACGAGCTTTGTAAACCCTAGCAAGTTCAAGAAACGACGACCCATTTTGTTTCGATGCTTTCTTGATTGACATCGTTCAAAATTGGGGAGTTTGGATCGTTTCTTGAAATTGGTAGAGGCTAGAAAAGGAATGATATCGACGAAAGAACAAGGGTTATGAGATGAAACCCTAGTTTCACGAAAAAGCCCCAACTCTCGTCGATCATCATCAATCTAGTATCAATCCTTCGAAGGACAAGAACACGAAATCATCAGATTACATCACGTCTATCGACCCGATCGATTCCTACGAGCCTCTCTTAGATTCTTGACTGTTAATTGGAAAATATTATCGAAACCAAATTCTTGATTGTTTATCAGTTCTTGATTCTTGATTAAACATCGTGACACCTGAATCATTTGATATATTCTTGAATCATGTTTTCTTTTCTTGTCAATTAAGTTTTCAATTCAAGCATATCATTAAAACGAATCGTGCAATCCCTGTGGACGATCCGCACTCACTACAAACTACATCCGACACCGTAGTTTGATTGCGGTCAAAATATTTTTTGGTTGTGAAGTTCTTTATAAATTTTCTGATTACCGACACAAGAAACTGTTTCAATCAAATGGTACCGTTTTAGGAGACCTTTTGAATTGATTCATACTACACAACGGAAAAACGATCAATCAAAATGGCGCCGTTGCCGGGGATCGCGCTAATTCGTTTACATTTTTAGTTTGAAGTGAAAGAATTATTACATTCTACTTCTTGAAATCAAAATTCGTACAAACTCTTATACGTGTGTTGTGATTTGATTGCAAGGAGATCTGGAGCATTATGTGCTGTGGAAAAATTATTTGGGATATACCAGAGAGTAGAGGAAGGTCACAGAAGCATTCTGAAGAAAATTGGTGCAGTGATCTGCACATAGGACCGCGGAAGAGCGGCCAGAACCCACGATTTGCGGCGGTTCCGCGGCTAGGTTGGGGGTTCTCTGGAAAATTTTGCCTGCAGGTGATTTCTGTCTCTCTCCCCTCTCCTCTTTTTAGCTCCAATTAAACCTTTGCTGCAGGATTCTTTGCAAATAATCGCTGCGCCGCAAATTGCAATTAAAATTGTGCGTGATTTTTGTTTCTTGGTTGTTTTGCATTCTAAATACGGAAACTAAGGGGCACGGCCAAATCCAAATTAGGTGGGGATTTCATTACCCTTCCTAGGCCCCGAAAACCACCAAACTTGCATCCGCATTGACCCACATTAACTAAAAGAAATCTAGAGATGACTCTAAGGACTGTCGCGCTCAATTAGGACAGAAGAGGGCCGTGGGTAATTCATTGCTTATCCGCGTTTTCTTGTGGTGCCTAAGGCGAGTGTGTCTAAGGCTAGTGGTTATTAATTAGGCCCACTACTTACGTAGTGGAGTACCTTCCCACTTACATGGCACTCATCCGGCCACAGGGGGACAAAGAGGCAGTGGAGGATTCTATCCCGCGACTTGTCTTTTGGCAGATAGGAGCGGTCTAGAGCCGGACCTAGGTGACCACTAGATTCTAGGGTTTGTGTGCTGCATTTGTTGTGTCGCATCATTTTTTTTCAAAAAATCCGTCCCTTTTTCAAAAGCAAACACCACATTCATTTACCCCTAATTATAAGCCAACGCTGCCACTTGTACTAACCCTTTTTAGTACAAGATAGGATGGACACGGGATTCTAGTGCCCGTTTAGTCCGCGTACCCTTTATCGACTCCGAAGTCGATATTTCTCCATTTACTGTTTTCTTTACCTACTACCACACCCACACCGATGGACCCAAATCCATCAAACTTCTTTAACCCTAATCTGCCGCCGTCCGTTGGTGCGAAGAATCCTCCCCGCATTTCTATCCAGAAGAGATGCTATCCACATAGAGGTCCTCTTTCGACCTGCTTATCCACACCACCAGCCAATGGGGATAACTTTGAAATTAAGCCCCAGTATATCAATCTTTTATCCAAATACCACGGACTCGAGACTGAGGACGCTTACGTTTTCATTACCAAATTTGAAAACGTATACGGAATGATGGGTACGTCACAACTTTCTGTGGATGCGATGCGTCTACGACTTCTTCCATTTACATTGTGCGATATAGCCGAGAAATGGCTATATAACACTACCGCACATTCTATTACAAATTGGGAAGAATTCGTCGCTGCAATCCTTAAGAAATTTTACCCACACCAAAAGACAGCTCGAATCCGTAGCGAACTGAACCAATTTGCCCAGCTCCCTGCT
This sequence comes from Agapanthus africanus, assembly GCA_030015575.1. Lineage (NCBI taxonomy): Eukaryota > Viridiplantae > Streptophyta > Magnoliopsida > Asparagales > Amaryllidaceae > Agapanthus > Agapanthus africanus. The sequence goes on from JASDDO010000031.1 coordinate 665,239,842, forward strand.
GAACCATTCTCTAAATACTTTGAACGTTTCAAGGATCTATTGGTTCAATGTCCTCATCACGGCATCCCGAGATGGGAGCTTTGCCGAATCATATATGAGGGTAGTAACCCTAGCACTAAACAGAGCCTTGAAAACATGTGTCAAGGTACATTTATGACTAAGGATGATGGGGAAGCTTGGCGATACTTAGAAGAGTTCGCTGAAAAATCACTACAGTGGGAGAGTGGAACCCAACCATTGAATAGGGGTGGCGTACACCAAATAGATGTGTCCATAGGTGTTCGAGCTGAAATGGCAGCAATGCAAAAGAAGCTCGACGCTATGGAACACAAATTTTCTGCAGCCTCCCTAAACCCAATGTCACTCCCCAAAACTGTTTGTGGGTGCTGTTCTGATCCGTCACATTTAACGAAAGAATGTCCATTAAACTCTGCGTTTCAAGGTCACGAGCAATCTAATGCCGCATTTCAAAGACCTCGAAACGATCCATATTCTTCCACGTACAATCAGGGTTGGAGGAACCACCCGAATTTTGCTTGGAACCAAAATCAATCTCAAAACACGGTTCCAAACACGAATAATTTTCAAAGGGCTATTCCTCCACCACAACAGCAACCCCTCCAACTCACTCAGCACCCCTACCAGTCACAAAATTTCCAAAACCAGGGCAACAATCCTGCACAGTCTAATCCTATGCAGTTGTCCTGTGCTGACGATTTCTCTCAAATCACACAAACCATGAAATCACTTTTATCAAATTTCATGGACGTTTCAACTGAGGTTAGATCTTCCGTCAGTGAGATAAAGAAAAACTCAGCGTCACAAGCTGAGAGTATCAGATCGATGGAAGCTGAAATTGCACGCCTAAAAGCTGAAATGAGTGCGAGAGAAAAAGGGAAACTTCCCTCTCAACCCCTACAGAATCCTGGGCATTACAATGTAAATGCCATCACAACGTTGAGATCGGGAAGAGTGCTGAATAATCATGTCGGGGAAGATATTGATAATACTGAAAATCATATCAACACCCCGGCTGAGACCTTTCCACACACACACACTTCTCCTCCTGATCCTTCTTCTTCTACCAAACCATCTTCTCATAAGCCTATTCTCCATTTCCCTTTAGGCTCGACACCTTCTCCCAACCCTTATAGTTCTCCACAGACGGTCCCCACACCTTTTTTGGGACCTCGTCTACCCCCTTTCCTTCTCCTATGATGGACCCTGCGCTTATTGCGAAAGCTCCTTACCCGAACCGGTTAAGGGGTAACAGAACGAGTCATCATATGGAGAAAATTATAGAAATGTTTAAACAGGTTAACATCAATATCCCTCTCCTCGATGCAATTCAACAAGTCCCCGCTTATGCGAAAATTCTTAAGGACTTGTGCACTAGGAAGAGGAAGACTCAAGTGCCGAAGAAGGTCTTCATGTCTAATAATATCAGCACTGCTTTTATTCCCCAGCTACCAAAGAAACGAAAGGACCCAGGATGTCCTACAATATCGATTTCGATTGGGGGTAAAAACATAAATCGTGCTCTTTTAGACCTTGGCGCGAGTGTTAACCTGCTCCCTTATTCTGTTTATGAGCAACTAGGGATTGGAGAGCTGAAACCTGCTCATTGCACTCTCCAGATGGCAGACCGATCTATCACCAAACCAAGGGGTGAATTAGAGGATGTGTTAATAAAGGTCGGGGAATTTGTTTTCCCTGTAGACTTCATTGTGCTCGACACACATCCTGTAGCAAACCCCCGCGGCCAAATTCCGGTGATTTTAGGTCGTCCTTTCCTTGCCACTTCCAACGCTGTTATAAACTGTAGAAACGGTTCAATGAACTTATCATTTGGAAATATGACCATTGAGCTAAATATCTACAAAGTTGGAAGTCAGCCATCAGAACCCTCTGCTCATATTTTAGATGTGTGCTCTGTCCATGAGATCGCTCCCGATAGTTGTGGAGCTGAGGAACTTTGCTTTACTGATCTCGATGACATTACCACATCTCTGTTTGACTTTGCACAAGATCTTAGTGAGGACACTTTACCTGCACTTGAGTCCTGCTCTTCTGACTTTTCTCCACCCGAGTCTGTATCTTTCACAGGCTCTGAGCTTCTTTGTAAATCCAAAAATCATTCAATGATACCTCCTTCTATCATCTCTCCGCCTGAATTAGATCTAAAAATTTTACCGTCTCATCTTAAATATGCTTATTTAGGTGAGAAGGAGACTTTACCAGTTATAATATCCGCTTCTCTTGCATCAGAGCAAGAGAATGCACTTTTATCGGTATTAAGATCTAACAAAGAGGCATTTGGTTGGAGTATGGCGGACATCAAAGGGATTAGTCCCTTGATAGTTGAACATCATATACATGTGATGGATGATGCCAGACCAACCCGAGAACCACAGAGACGGTTGAATCCCGTCATGAAGGAGGCGGTCATGAAAGAGATCGTCAAATGCTTAGATAGTGGTATTATATACCCCATCTCCGATAGCCAGTGGGTGAGTCCTATACATGTCGTTCCTAAGAAATCCGGCATCACAGTTATCACCAATGAGGCGAATGAGTTGATTCAGACACGCGCCCAAACTGGGTGGCGTGTATGCATCGATTATAGAAAACTCAACGCTGCTACGAGGAAAGATCATTTTCCTCTACCATTTATTGATCAGATGCTGGAACGCTTAGCAGGACGACAATACTATTGTTTTATGGACGGATAATCAGGCTACAATCAGGTCCCCATCGCCAAAAAGGATCAAGATAAAACCACTTTTACTTGTCCTTTTGGTACTTTTGCTTACAGTCGCATGCCCTTCGGGTTATGCAATGCTCCCGCTACCTTTCAGCGGTGTATGATGGGGATATTCTCTGATATTGTAGAGAATTTCCTGGAGATCTTTATGGACGACTTCTCAATTTTTGGAGACTCTTTTTCCGAATGCCTTGCGAATCTTGACGCTGTTCTTACTCGATGCAAAGAGAAGAACTTGACTTTGAACTGGGAAAAATGCCATTTTATGGTCCAAGAAGGAATTGTCCTTGGACATGTCATTTCACAGAAAGGCATTGAGGTTGACAGAGCTAAGATAGATGTCATTCAAAACCTCCCTCATCCCCAAAGCGTCAAAGATATTCGCTCTTTCCTTGGCCACGCGGGCTTTTATAGGAGATTCATTAAGGACTTTAGCAAAATTGCTAGACCTTTAACTCTTCTCCTTGCCAAGGATACGACCTTCCATTTTGACTCGGATTGCGAGACAGCTTTCGACTCACTTAAACACTCACTCACTTCAGCCCCCGTTTTATCATCACCAAACTGGGACTACCCCTTTGAGCTAATGTGTGATGCATCTGATTTTGCAGTAGGTGCAGTCTTAGGACAGCACATTGAAAAGATGCCACACGTGATTTACTATGCTAGTAAGACCCTGAATGATGCGCAAATCAATTATACAACCACAGAAAAAGAACTTTTAGCGGTTGTATTTGCATTAGAAAAATTCAGGCCTTACTTAATCGGCTCACCTATAGTTGTGTATACTGACCCTTCCGCTTTAAAACATCTTTTGGCGAAGAAAGATGCAAAAGGTCGACTAATACGTTGGATCCTTCTTTTACAAGAATTCGATCTTGTTATCAAAGATAAGAAAGGATGTGAAAACGTAGTAGCTGACCACCTTTCACGCATCGTTTCTTCCCCTGTGACCCTGCCGATCAATGACTCGTTCCCTGACGAACAACTTGAGCGTATCCACTGAACCATGGTTCAGGGATATTGTGAACTATCATGCCACGGGACTGATACCCAGCGATTGGTCGAAACAGGACAAATACCGCTTTCTATCCCAAGTAAAACACTTTTACTAGGACGAGCCCTATTTGTTTAAATATTGTCCTGATCAGATCATTCGCCGGTGTGTCCCGAATGAATAGTTCAAGAGTGTTCTTTCATTTTGTCATGATCAGGCCTGTGGGGGTCACTTTGGTCCTAGAAAGACAGCGGAAAAGGTTTTGCAATGTGGATTTTATTGGCCGACCTTATTCAAGGACGCATTTGAGCATTGCAAAACCTGTACACAATGTCAGTATACGGGTAGAATATCCCAGAGGAATGAAATGCCTCAGCAACCCATTCTGGTTGTTGAAATGTTCGATGTTTGGGGCATAGATTTTATGGGTCCTTTTCCCAACTCCTTTGGGAATCTGTACATACTGCTGGCGGTTGATTATGTCTCAAAGTGGGTAGAAGCCATTCCAAGTCGCACTAATGACAAGAAAGTTGTCATTAAGTTCCTAAAAGAGAATATCTTCTCGCGATTTGGACACCCATGTGCTATTATTAGCGATAATGGGACACACTTCTGCAACAGGTCTTTCGAGACTCTGATGCGGAAATACTCAATCAACCACCGACTATCTACACCCTATCACCCCCAAACAAGCGAGCAGGCTGAAATCTCAAACAGACAAATCAAACTTATCCTGGAGAAAACTGCTGCTAAAAATAGAAAAGACTGGTCGACCAAATTGACGGATGCTCTTTGGGCATTCAGAACTGCATATAAAACCGACCTAGGGATGTCTCCATATAGGATAGTGTTTGGAAAAGCATGTCATTTACCCGTCGAGATAGAACATAAAGCATTGTGGGCTATAAAAGAAATAAATTTTGATTTAAACCTTGCTTGCAACTTTCGGAAGCTGCAACTTAACGAGCTAAGCGAACTCCGCGATGAAGCTTATGATAATGCTGTAATCACAAAGAATAGGACTAAGGTTTTTCACGATAAAAACATTTTAAGGAAAACATTTTCACCTGGTCAACAAGTCCTTCTTTATGATTCACGATTACACCTTCACGCGGGTAAGCTCCGATCTCGATGGAAGGGACCTTTTATTGTGCGGTCTGTATACCCGCACGGGGCAGTAGAAGTTGAAAATGTTAAAAACGGCACTATTTTCAAAGTAAATGGACATAGACTAAAGCCGTATTTTTCCACTGACCCCACGGAGGAGCTCTTGTTCTTACAAGAGCCAGTTTATTTGGATTAAAATTCCTCCGTCTCACCTTCATATCCTGTATATCATTGCATCATCTTTTGAATGAAGGTGAGTGAAAAGAATAAGTTTGGGGGAAGTTCTTCACTTATATATTTTGCCCCCACTAATAATTCCTCCCAGACTTACAGGTTTTGTAGATATAACTGTCGGCAACAGTGAGGACACTGTTGAAAACAAGTTTGGGGGAGGATTGTGCTTATTTTTGCATCATTTGCATATCATCTGCATAAGCACAAAACATTTCTTTTAAAAATCTATAAAAATTGAAAAAATTTCAAAAACCCATAAAAATTTAAAAATTTTCAAGTATAAAAATAATTTTAATATTTATACTTTTTTGTATATAAATAAGATAATGAAAGTTTAGATAGTGAACAATTACATCCATGAGATTAGAAAAATTTAAGAAAACTAAGAAAATTAGAAGCTTTCTTATACGAACTAGTAATAAGTAGTTATGAGCCGTTGTCCCAAGGGTTAGTAAGATGAAGGACGTCACTAATCTGAGGATAAAAATAAGTCTGAAAAATAGTTTTTATTCTGGAAGCCAAACATTTTGAACGTTGCTACCCTGCTATTCGCACTTACACACGTCTTAAAGCCTGGGATAGTAGAGGATACCTTGAAATGCTCTTGTCTTAAAGCCGATGAATAAAAAGAAAATATTTTGAAAGTGGTGAGAAAAATAGACACTGGTTTTGTTATCACAAAGGGAAATAATAAAAAAATATATAGCAAGGGTGCCTTTTCACCTAGTGCCCTAAGGCCAACTGGTCTGGGAGTCACTGCTATACCTGAGGTGGTGCAAGACGAGGAAAATACACCAAGCATGCAAGCACAGGAGTAATCGGTCGGTTAGTACCTCAAGAAGTATTAACGGTCGCATGAAAGTGTGTGAGCAATTTCGTTTATCAAAAAGTACTGAGGCTGATGGGCAAGAGTACGATAGCTTGAATTGAATTCTCCGGGTGTAGGGATGTCCTTTACACACACGCAGGGTGATATGATCGATGTTTTGGAAGAAAGATAGGAATGAAAAATAAGACGATATTTTATTGAGGGAGGACGTGATTTCTAACATCTTTTCATGACCATTAAGATAGGGCTCATGACAACCGAAAAGCTAGCTTAGTTGGAAACCCTAATTTTCAAGGCTTTTCTTTTACAATTCTTTTCTTTAAAAGTAATATTCATGATCTTGCTTTTATTATTGGATTTTGTGGGTGCAATCCGCTGAAAACCCTCAAGAGACAACACTCCTCCTACTAGGGACACCTAGAGGTTTAAAGGCTTGTTGCACATGCTCAGTGCAATCGTGTTGCCTACGAAAGTGTGCTAGTTAGTTTTTCTCTTTCTTTATTTTCTCCTTCTCTTTTTAATAAAACATTCGCTCGAGACGATCGAAATTAAGTTTGGGGGTATTTGATCAGTCGAAAATATTGCATATTTTAACCAGCAATTTCCCTATCATCTGCATACATATAGAAGTGTACGGTACCCGTATTCTACATATTAGAAAATCTATCACAGATTATCAGATTACATGTACTAGACCTTAAAACCGGCATTTCTAGGGAAATTGACTGCATTGCATGGCATCGCAATATTTCTATATGTCGCAACCCGTGTTTCGAAGTCTGTGCAGGAAAAGGAAAGCTTGCTCGAACATTACACCGCTCAAAAGATACGTCAACTCACTAATTTCAAATCTGGTATCAACCCAAAGGAGTAATCACAGTTCAGCATATCAGACAAAGCCCTAAACAGCAGTCCAAGACAGCACCAGAAAGTACAAAGCCCAAGCCTCCTCCATGGCCGCAGATCAGCGGCATGGGCTTGCTAATGCCGCGGATCCGCGGTTGAACAAGGGAATCACCTCTTCAATTTCAGTGCACAACTCCTGTATCAGGGCCTACAGTTTAGAAATGCACTCCAACTTCCAGAAGACTCCAGGGACTTCTACCAGATCAGCAAACACTTTGAGCTTCACTAAATTAGCCTATCATTCTAGAACTTTCCCTAAACCCTAGCTTAAACCCTAAGCTAGTTCCTAACAAACTCTTTCAACAAACTTTGGGAGGGAAACTTCTAATTCAAACCTAAACCTAGAATTTGGGAGTTCTATAAATAAGACCCTAAACTCAAGGATCAAACATCTTAGAAAATCTTAAATCATCATACATCCAAAAGAGGGTGTGATTCATTTCTTAGTTCATTTTAGCCATTCTCTTTCTTCATCCCCTTCATCCTCAAGTCTAGTGAGAGGGCTTGTAAGAAACCCTAACCCTAATTCCAATTGAGATCAAGAATCCCGAGTACCCATTAAGCAAGAAGCCCGACAACCTTTACGAGCGAAGCCGATCTTCAACGGAGCAAGCGATCCGAGCCGAGACACGACTCAAGAAGCCGAGCGACGCCCTATCAACAATCTAGATTCTTCTTCTTGTAGTTCTTGAAGCAAATATAATCAAAATTGTTGAGATAAATAAAGGTGATATTCTTTTTATCTTGCTTTCTTTAATTTCTGCATCATGATATCTTTACAATTTGTCAATCTTTTATGTGTGGTGATGTGTGAATAAAACTCCGCTCGTCAAGGAGTCGAGACGGTCAATAGAATGATGATGTAACATAGCTTTAATCGATTCTTGAGTCCTACGAGCTTTGTAAACCCTAGCAAGTTCAAGAAACGACGACCCATTTTGTTTCGATGCTTTCTTGATTGACATCGTTCGAAATTGGGGAGTTTGGATCGTTTCTTGAAATTGGTAGAGGCTAGAAAAGGAATGATATCGACGAAAGAACAAGGGTTATGAGATGAAACCCTAGTTTCACGAGAAAGCCCCAACTCTCGTCGATCATCATCAATCTAGTATCAATCCTTCGAAGGACAAGAACACGAAATCATCAGATTACATCACGTCTATCGAAACGATCGATTCCTACGAGCCTCTCTTAGATTCTTGACTGTTAATTGGAAAATATTATCGAAACCAAATTCTTGATTGTTTATCAGTTCTTGATTCTTGATTAAACATCGTGACACCTGAATCATTTGATACATTCTTGAATCATGTTTTCTTTTCATGTCAATTAAGTTTTCAATTCAAGCATATCATTAAAACGAATCGTGCAATCCCTGTGGATGATCCGCACTCACTACAAACTACATCCGACACCGTAGTTTGATTGCGGTCAAAATATTTTTTGGTTGTGAAGTTCTTTATAAATTTTCTGATTACCGACACAAGAAACTGTTTCAATCAAATGGTACCGTTTTAGGAGACCTTTTGAATTGATTCATACTACACAACGGAAAAACGATCAATCACTACACAAAGATAATGCGATGCAATGATAAACACTCAATTTCCCTTAAAATGTTGGTTTTAAACTATAGCTCAAGTAATTTGGTATTTTACGGATGTTTTGCTAATATGTGCTATATTAATACTGAACACTTATAGATGAGTGCAAATGGCAGGGAAATTGACGTGTTAAAAATGCAATATTTTCGACTGATCAAATTCCCCCAAACTTATTTTCGGTCGTCTCGAGTGAACTGTTTTACTAAAAAGAGAAGGAGAAAATAAAGAAAAAGAAAAACTAACTAGCACACTTTCGTAGACAACACGATTGCACTTAGCACGTTCAACAAGCCTTTAAACCTCTAGGTGTCCCTAATAGGAGGAGTGTTGTCTCATGAGGGTTTTCAGCGGATTGCACCCACAAAATCCAGTAATAAAAGGAAGACCGTGAATATTACATTTAAAGATAAGAATTGTAAAAGAAAGACTTTGAAAATTAGAGTTTCCAACTATACTAGCTTTTCGGTTGTCATGAGACCTATCTTAATAGTCATGAAAAGATATTAGAAATCACATCATCCCTCAATAAAACATCGTCTTTATTCTTAATTCCTATCTTTCTTCCAAACATCGATCATATAACCCTACGTGTGTGTAATAGACATCCCTACACCCGGAGAATTCAATTCAAGCTATCATACTCTTGTCCATCTGCCTCAGTACTTTTTAATTAATGAATATTTAGATGAATTTGCTCACACACTTTCATGCGACCGTTAATACTTCTTGAGGTACTAACCTACCGATTACTCATATGCTTGCTTATACGTGTATTTCCTCGTCTTGCACCACCTAAGGCTTAGTAGTGACTTCCAGACCAGTTGGTCTAAGACACTAGGTGATGAGGCACCCTTACTATATTTTTTTATTGCGGCCTTGGCGATAACAAAACCAGTGTTCATTTTTCTCACCATTTTATATTTTATTCATTTTTTTATTTCCTTCATACTTTGGCTTTTAGACAAGAGCATTTCAAGGTATCCTCTACTATCCCGAGTTTCAAGACGTGTGTAAGTGCGAATAGCAGGGTATCAACGTTCAAATGTTTGGCTTCCAGCATAGGAACTATTTTTCAGACTTATTTTTATCCTCAGATTAGTGACTTCCTTCATCTTACTAACCCTTGGGACAACGACTGATAACTACTTATTACTAGTTCGTTTAAGAAAACTTCTAATTTTATTGGTTTTCTTAAATTTTTCCAATCTTTTGGATGTAATTTTGCACTATCTAATCTTTTATTACATTATTTATGTACAAAAATATTTTTATTTTAATTTTTTTGAAATTTTTTAAATTTTTATAGATTTTCAAAATGTTTTGTGCTTATGCAAAGTGATATGCAAATGATACGTAAATAAGCACAAACCTCTCCCAAACTTGTTTTCAACAGTGTCCTCACTGTTGCCTTCTACTAGATCTCGAAAACCTGTAAGCTTGGGAGGAAATTTATTAACGGGGGCAATATATTTAAGTGAAAACCCTCCCTCAAACTTATTCTTGGCTCACCATTTTGTGTAAAAATTTTCTTTTCAAGAGCCAGATTATACCCCCCCAAACTTGAGTTAAACAATGTTAATCTTTGAAAATCACATGAGGGGGTCAAAAAATTATTGGTCGATGCCAAGCTTTGCAAAGACCGAAGGTCAACACCAATCATTCGAAAATTTTATCAATGTAGTGCAACAGTTGGTGGAATAAGAAGTAAGGAAATGGTAAGTGGTGGAATAGAATGTGTTTGCGTCTCGTTTTAGAGAGACGATGCAGTGTATGTGAAGGATTACTCGCATTCTTTTTACAGTTCAAAAGAAGGGGTGGAGGTTCAATTTCGTTGATTGGGAGATGATTCATCTCAACACCCGTATCTTTCAAAAATGCGAGTTCATCAGCGAAGATTTCCTCAAAAATCCCATCAATACCCCGAAGAATAATGTCATCACAAAGTGCGGGGTGATCTTCAGACTCCAAAAACAGTTCATACTCAGTGTTAGTTGTTGACCCTGACAACTCGGTGGAAGAGTCCGTATGTGTATGATTCATAGTTGGGTCAAACAACAACATATGAAAAGAGTCAAGATCAGTATCATGAGGATCGTCAAATTCGCTGCTGTCGACATCCATTAATTCGACAGAACATGCTTGAGCAATAGGTTCGGCGGGTACACTTCCCAACTTGTAAATGTTCATCTCAATTGACCTATTCCCGAAGGATAGGGTCATAGAACCATTACGACAGTTGATGATAGCATTGGAAGTGGCAAAAAAGGGGCGACTAAGAATCACCGGAATTTGATTCCGTGAGTTTGCTACAGGCTGTGTATCAATTACAATAAAGTCCACAGGGAATACAAATTCCCCGATTTTTATTAACACATCCTCTAGTTCACCCCTAGGTTTGGTGATTGATCAGTCAGCCATCTGGAGAGTTATGCTCGAGGGCTTTAACACTCCGATGCCTAGTTGCTCATAGACTGAATATGGAAGCAAGTTAACACTAGCGCCAAGGTCTAGTAGAGCACGGTTGATGTGTTTTTCCCCAATAGAAATGGAAATCGTAGGATAGCCAGGATCCTTACGTTTCCTCGGTAATTGTTGGGGGAAAGCCGTGTCTACAGTTTTTGACATGAATACCTTTTTGGGCACTTGTGTCTTCCTCTTTCCAGTGCACAAGTCTTTAAGAACTTTCGCATAAGAGGGGACTTGCTGTATAGCATCTAGAAGAGGGATGTTTATGTTAACCTGTTTAAACATTTCAGTGACCTTCTCCATTTGTGAACTCAGTGTGTTTCCCCTTAACCGATTCGGATAAGGAGCTAGAGCAATAAGATCGGGGTCCAACATTGGAGAAGATCGTGTGGGCGGGAACGATCTAAGAATAGGAGTGGGGATCATTTTCGGTGTGGGCTGAGGTGTCGAGCCTTGAGGAAAACGGAGAATAGGCTCGAAAGAAGGTGGTGGGGTAGAAGAACTAGGGTCAGAATTAGAAGTAGAAGTGGAAGGAAAGGTCTCAGCCGGGGTATCATCGATAAATTTTTCGGTATCATCAATCTCTTCCCCAACGTGATTGTCAAGCACTCTTCCAGATCTCAACGTGGTGATTGCATTCACATGATGTGAATAGCCAGGATTGGGTAAAGGTTGAGCTGGAAGTTTCCCTTTCTCTCTTGCACTCATTTCAGCTTTTAATTGTGCAATTTGTTCTTCCATCGATTTAATATTCTCATTTTGAGAGACAATGATCTTCATCACATTATCGAAGGAAGATTGCATTTTTGTCGTCCCTTGGATGGATTGTTTCATGAAAGTATCCAAGGTTTGTGCTAGTGCAGAGGTATTATCAGTACCGGCTAATTGCAAAGAGTTTTCATGTGGTGCAAAAGTGTTGGCCGGATTTTGAAAGTTTTGTGCTTGGAAGGGGTGCTGACTCAATTGAAGTGGTTGCTGTTGTGGTGGAAGAGCCCTTTGGAAATTGTTTTGGGTTGGAACCGTGTTTTGATTTTATGATTGGTTCCAAGCAAAGTCAGGGTGATTCCTCCAACCCTGATTATATGTGGAAGAAAATAGATCATTTCTAGGTCGTTGTTGGAAAGCAGAATGGATATGCTCATGACCTTGAAACGGAGAATTCAATGGACATTCTTCCGTCAAATGAGAAGGATCAGAACAGCATCCACATACAGTTTTGGAAAGTGACATTTGATTTAGGGCGGCGGCTAAAAATTTGTTTTCCATAGTCTCGAGTTTCTTTTGCATCGCTGACATTTCAGCTCTAACTCCTATGGAAACATCCGATTGGTTATTTCCACCCCTAGACGATTGACTCACACCCTCCCACTGCAAAGATTTTTCAGCGAAATCTTCTAGGAATTTCCAGGCTTCCCCATCATCTTTGGTCATGAAAGTGCCTTGACACATGGATTCAAGGGTCTGTTTTGTGTTAGGATTAATGCCCTCATATATGATTCTGCACAGATCCCATCTAGGGATTCCGTGATGTGGACATTGAACTAACAGATCCTTAAAGCGTTCAAGACACTTCGAAAATGTTTCATTTGGAAGCTGGGTGAATTGATTTATTTCGCTACGGACTCGAGCTGTTTTATGATTGGGGTAAAATTTCTTTAGGAATGCTTTTACGAATTCTTCCCAGTTTGAAATGGAATGTGCGGTTGTGTTATAAAGCCACTTCTCGGCTATATCGCATAAGGTAAATGGGAGAAGACGAAGACGCATAGCATCCACAGAAAGCTGTGAAGTACCCATCATAGCGCATACATTTTCAAATTTGGTAATAAAGACATATTCGTCTTCAGACTCGAGACCGTGATATTTGGGTAGAAGGTTGATGTATTGGGGTTTTATTTCAAAATTTTCCCCGTTGGCTGGTGGAATGGAGAGACAGGTCGAAAGAGGACCTCGCATAGGATAGCACCTCTCTTGGAGAGAGATGCGGGATGGATTCTGCGCACCTGTGGACGGCGGCAGAGTAGTGGTAAAGAAGTTCGATGGAGAAGCATCCTTCGATGTGGGAGTGGTGGTGGATAAAGAAGTAAATATAGAAATACCGACTTCGGAGTCGATCGGGGGAGCGCGGACTAAACGGGCACTAGAATCCCGTGTCCAGCCTATCTTGCACTAAAGGGTTTAGTACAAGTGGCAGCGTTAATATAATTAGAGAAAATGTGGATTGGTGTTTGTTTTGAAAAAGATAAGGATTTTTGAAAAAATGATGCGAATCACAACAAATGCACAAGCAAAAGCCTAAGTCTAATGGTCACCTAGGTCAAGTCTCTAAACCGCTCCTAACTGCCAGAAGACAAATTGCAGGATCAATCCTCTACTGCCTCTTTGTCTCTCCTGTGGCCAGGTAAGTGCCAGGTAAGTGGGAGGTTCTCCACTACGTAAGTAGTGGGCCTAATTAAGTAACCACTTGCCTTAGACACACTTGCCTTAGACACCACAAAAGAAACGCGGATAAACAATAGATTACCTACAACTTTCTCTTGTCCTAAGTGAGCGCGATGGTCCTTAGAGTCATGTCTAGATTTCTTTTAGTTAATGAGGGTAATGCGGATGCAGTTTTGTGATTTTCGGGGCTTAGGAAGGGTAATGAACTCCCCACCTAATCTGAATTTGGCCGTGCCCCTTAAATTCCGTATTAATATGCAAATAACCAAGAATCAAAACAAGCACAATTTTTATTCGATGCTGCGAATTTTTTGCAAAGAAACCTGCAGAAAATTGTTATTGGAGCAGATGAGGAAGGAGATAAGAAAGTGAGGGAGTTACCTGAGAATTTTTGAACGGTGATACTTCTTTTCCGCCACGGATCCACCGCGGGAAGCTACTATTGCCGCGTAAATGCGGTTGAATGAGGAGATCACTGCACAAGCTTTCTAGGCACTGCTTCTGTTCACTTGATGAACTCTCTGGAATATTCAGAAAAAAATTTCTCAAGCTCCACAGATTCCCGATTTTCTCGCAACAAATCACAACGAATCGTTTAGTGTTTACGTGAATTTATATTTAAAAATTTTGATGGAATAAATTTTTCAACTCAAATTTCAAAAACGAACAAATCAGCACACGATCCCCAGCAACGGCGCCATTTGATTGAATGATTCTCGGTGTGTATATAAGAAAAGTGTAAGAAATCACAACAAAAGAAATTTTTGACCGCAATCAATAACGGTGTCAATTGCAGCGCGTTAGCGAGTGCGGATCGTCCACAAGGAAAGTGAGATTCGTTCGAATTTGAATTAGATGAATTTAAAATTAAAAAGAAAAGAAAAGATAATTCAATTCAAGATTTACAAAATTGAAGTTCAAGAATTATCTAGATCTAAATCTAAAATCAAGAAAACATTAAAAATCAAGAATCAAGAATTGATGATATCCAATCCAATTAGTAATCAAGAATCGAAGTGAGGTTCGTAGGAATCGATCGAATCTATAGACGTGATGAAAAGTATTGATTACGTTTTCTTATCCATCGATGATTTGATGCTAGATCGATGATGATCAACGAGAATTAGGGATTTCTTACGGAAACTAGGGTTTCATCATCTATCACTTGTCCTTTCGTTGATTTCATTCACATTATAACCTCTAGTAAATTCAAGAATCGATCGTGGATCCCTAATTAAGAGCGAACACAATCAAGAAAGTATCACTCGAAGCTAGGTCGTCGATTCTTCAATTTGCTAAAGTTTACAAAACTCATAGGACTTAAGAATCGTTTCAAGATTTGTAACATCATCATCTATTGATTCTCTCGACTCCTTCACGAGCGGAGTTTTACTCAAACATTATAACAAGAAACACAATCAAGAATTGAGATCTAATCATGATGCAAGAATGTAAAGAAAGCAAGATATAGAAATTTCACATTTATTTATCAACAATTTTGTTACAATTCTCTCAAGATCTACAATGAGGAAAGAACTCGATCGTTGATTTCGGCTTCGCTCGTCTCCTTGAGTCGCAGATCTCCTTGGATCACTTGCTCCGATGAAGTAAGGCGTCGCTTTCTAAAGGATTGAAGACTTCTTGCTTGAATTGGTACTCGGTGTTCTTGATTTTGGCTTTGAATTTTGGATTAGGGCTAGGGTTTGGAGGTACAAGTTGTGTCACTCAACTTGTGGGAAGAGATGAAGGAATCAACAACTCAACAACCTTAGAAGTGAAGCCTTAGGATCCCTTTTATAGCCTTGATTAGGATTAGCTTCCTTTAGAAGCTAGGTTTAGTTTAGCTTCCCTTATAAGCTTGGTAGTTAGGAAGAAGTTTCTAGGCTTTTAGGTAGTTAAGTAGCTTGCTTTGGAAGCTTGAGGGTGCTTAGCTTGAGCAAGGAGCCTTGCTGTTCTGGCAGAAACTTCTGGAATTATCTAGAATTTTCAGTGGCTTGAAGAGGTGTGGGACTTGAGAAGAGAAATCTGCAACTGAAATAGGCTGACGTCAGCATGACGTGGCCGCGGATCCGCGGCGCCAAGGGCCTTTTGGCCGCGGATCCGCGGCCCAATAGTTGTCTTGGTGCATGTAATTTCTGGGGTTGCTTTGTTCTGTCTTTAGGTACATTTTCTGATATGTTGAATCTCATAATTCTTCCTTGATCACTGCCAGATCTCAAGTCTTGGACATGGCGTATTTTTCTCAGCACTTTTAACTGTTTCGGCTCTTTTTCCTGGAATTTCCTGCACAGATTCTCGAGACAAGTGTTGCGCTACACAAAAATAATGCGATGCAATGATAAACACTCAATTTCCCTCAAAATGTTGGTTTTAAACTATAGCACAAGTAATTTGGTATTTTAAGGATGTTTTGCTAATATGTGCTATATTAATGCTGAACACTTATAGATGAATGCAAATGGCAGGGAAATTGACGTGTTAAAAATGCAATATTTTCGACTGATCAAATTCCCCCAAACTTATTTTCGGTCATTTCGAGCGAACTGTTTTATTAAAAAGAGAAGGAGAAAATAAAGAAAAAGAAAAACTAACTAGCACACTTTCGTAGGCAACACGATTGCACTTAACACGTGCAACAAGCCTTTAAACCTTTAGGTGTCGCTACTAGGAGGAGTGTTGTCTCCTGAGGGTTTTCAACGGATTGCACCCACAAAATCCAATAATAAAAGGAAGACCGTGAATATTACATTTAAAGATAAGAATTGTAAAAGAAAGACTTTGAAAATTAAAGTTTCCAACTATACTAGCTTTTTGGTTGTCATGAGCCCTTTCTTAATAGTCATGAAAAGATATTAGAAATCACATCATCCCTCAATAAAACATCGTCTTTATTCTTCATTCCTATCTTTCTTCCAAATATCGATCATATAACCCTACATGTGTGTAATAGACATCCCTACACCCGGAGAATTCAATTCAAGCTATCATACTCTTGTCCATCTGCCTCGGTACTTTTTAATTAATGAATATTTAGATGAATTTTCTCACACACTTTCATACGACTGTTAATACTTCTTGAGGTACTAACCGACCGATTACTCATATACTTGCTTATACGGTGTATTTCCTCATCTTGCACCACCTAAGGCTTAGCAGTGACTCCCAGACCAGTTGGTCTAAGGCACTAGGTGATGAGGCACCCTTGCTATATTTTTTTATTGCTGCCTTGGCGATAACAAAACCAGTGTTCATTTTTTTCATCATTTTATATTTTATTCATTTTTTTTATTTCCGTCATACTTTGGCTTTTAGACAAGAGCATTTCAAGGTATTCTCTACTATCCCGAGTTTCAAGACGTGTGTAAGTGCGAATAGCAGGGTATCAACGTTCAAATGTTTGGCTTCCATCATAGGAACTATTTTTCAGACTTATTTTTATCCTCAGATTAGTGAGTTCCTTCATCTTACTAACCCTTGGGACAACGGCTCATAACTACTTATTACCAGTTCGTTTAAGAAAACTTCTAATTTTCTTGGTTTTCTTAAATTTTTCCAATCTTTTGGATGTAATTTTTCACTATCTAATCTTTTATTATCTTATTTATGTACAAAAATATTTTAATTTTTATTTTTTTTGAAAATTTTTAAATTTTTATAGATTTTCAAAATGTTTTGTGCTTATGCAAAGTGATATGCAAATGATGCGTAAATAAGCACAAACCTTCTCCAAACTTGTTTTCAACAGTGTCCTCACTGTTGCCTTCTACTAGATCTCGAAAACCTGTAAGCTTGGGAGGAAATTTATTAATGGGGGCTATATATTTAAATGAAAATCCTCCCCCAAACTTATTCTTGGCTCATCATTTTGTGTAAAAATTTTCTTTTCAAGAGCCAGATTATACCCCCCCCCAAACTTGAGTTAAACAATGTTAATCTTTGAAAATCACATGAGGGGGTCAAAAAATTATTGGTCGATGCCAAACTTTGCAAAGACCGAAGGTCAACACCAACCATTCAAAAAATTTATCAATGTAGTGCAACAGTTGGTGGAATAAGAAGTAGGGAAATGGTAGGTGGTGGAATAGAATGTGTTTGCGTCTCGTTTTGGAGAGACGATGCAGTGTATGTGATGGATTACTTGCATTCTTTATACAGTTCAAAAGAAGGGGTGGAGGTTCAATTTCATTGATTGGGAGATGATTCATCTCAACACCCGTATCATTCAAAAATGCGAGTTCATCAGCGAAGATTTCCTCAAAAGTCCCATCAATACCCCGAAGAATAATTTCATCACGAAGCGTGGGGTGATCTTCAGACTCTAAAAACAGTTCATACTCGGTGTTAGTTGTTGACCCGAACAACTCGGTAGAAGAGTCCGTATGTGTATGATTCATAGTTGGGTCAAATAACAACATATGAAAAGAGTCAAGATCAGTATCATGAGGATCGTCAAATTCGCTGCTGTCGACATCCATTAATTCGACAGAACATGCTTGAGCAGTAGGTTCGGAGGGTACACTTCCTAACTTGTAAATGGTCAGCTCGATTGACCTATTCCCGAAGGATAGGGTCATAGAACCATTACGACAGTTGATGATAGCATTGGAAGTGGTCAAAAAGGGGCGACCAAGAATCACCGGAATTTGATTCCGTGAGTTTTCTACAGGCTGTGTATCAATTACAATAAAGTCCACAGGGAATACAAATTCCCCGATTTTTATTAACACATCCTCCAGTTCACCCCTAGGTTTGGTGATTGATCGGTCAGCCATCTGGAGAGTTATGCTCGAGGAATACGAATATCCCACTTAAACTTAAGGCCAATTATTGCGGTATCACGTATCCACCGCTCGTGTGCTACGAATACCCAACTTCTTTACTAATCAGTTTCATTAACTATGTTTGCGAAACTTACTGTGTTCGAGAAACAGCCTCAGTGAGTGGATCTGCTACAATGTTCCAACTTCATCTCTCTATATCTCAACTTTGCGGAAATCAACATTCTTCCAAACTGACCGATACCCCGCCCCAAGAATTTGTCTGGATACTTGATGGGACAAAGTTCATAAATGAACAACTCCATCCAACAAACTTCTTGGGCTGTATCCTCTGTTGAGTCATAACCAGTATGCTGCACCATGATTACCTCAGTATCCTTATTAGAATACTATCGAATATACTAATCCTCAGAAGAGGCTAAACTCAAAACTCTGACAGTATCTCTGTCATTCATGTCACATTGGAAGCCTAAACAGATAACCTCCTCCCAGAGGAGGCTGCCATTATCTTATACCAGAACATCCTCTTATGTTCATAATAGGTTCCTTTTGTTTCTCCAGAATTGGATTAAAATCTGCTTTCTACAGCAAGTGCATAAGCAATATCTGATGTTGTACAAGACATTGTATTATTGACTTAATTGCCTAAGTAAATGATATGTCATTCATACCAGTCTCTCTCTTCACAGTCTAGAAGACATCCCTTTTAGAAAGGGTGACTCCAATACCTGTGGGTACACCACCACGCCAAGAATCGTCCATTCTAAAATACTTTTAGAATGCTGTCTAAGTACCCGATTTGGGAATTTTCCAAATCTAGATCCAAAACCGTAAATCTAGTTAACAGAATCCCTGATACATAATCTATCTGGTTTTGTACAAGACATTGCACGGTTGACTTAATTGTCTAAGAAAATGATATATCATTCATGTCAGTCCCTCTCCTCATCAGTTTAGGAGGCATCTCTTTAGAGAGGGTGACTCCATCACCTGCGGGTACACCACTACTCCAGGAGTCGTTCATTCTAAAATACTTTTAGAATGTTGTCTAAGTACCCGATTGAGAACTTCCCAAATCTAGATCTAGTCACCAAAATTCCTGATATATTATCCATATCCAACTTAGAGAATACACAATGTGACAACCAAAATTTGACCGATTGTAATATAGGAGTATCACTTTCTATCTGGAGTATGTCATCTAAATCCTGGGATAGTACTCCCTATACCCTTCTTACTAGGTTCATCTATTGTTTTGATAAAGTCAATGACCTTGGCTTTCACATAAAAATAGACGATCCATCTCCGCTATCCATGGTTTAGTCTACGAACAGACACAAGCAATTTGCACACCCTCCGCTGCTCCCACTGATTACGATAACCATCTGGTAGAGTCATATACACGTGCACTTCCAAATTCCCATTTGGAAAGACGTTATAGTCATCCACCTGCTAGATATCATGGCCAAAAACTGCATCAGTGACAAGTCATATCCATATGGACTTCAATATAGACATTGAAGTAAAAGTCACATCACAATCCACAACGGATATTTGATGAAAAAATTTTACAACAAGTCTGGCCTTATTAGGTTGGTACCTTTCCACCTGCATGGATCTCGAAAGATCTACTTGCTCCTAATGGGTTTTACCCCTTCAGGAGAACTCAGCAAAGTCTAAAATCCATAATTTGTTGAAGTGCATGGAGTCGATCATGGGTATGAAGCATATGGTCACTTGGAAGTTACCACTTCTTATGACCTGCTAAGAACTAGAAGGGTCATTATCGCCATGATGCTGACCATCCTGTCGCCGTCTACGAGAAAAATGAAGTACATGTTCATCTCATAATTTTGCATTATTATATTCCCCATTCTTATTCATTTTAGAAATAAATAGGTGCTTTTGATCCATGTCTTCTAAATAGTTGCAAGTTACAGGTTCTGAGAACAATACAGTGAAAATGGTGAAAAGACGCTACAAAAGTGAGACTACGACCAAAAAATAGAAGAATCTTTATCATGCCTACAGTTTGAGGGACAAACGAAGATCAATGAACAGTTCAATTGCACAAGGTACGAAGGCAGCATAAAGATTAAAGACTTCAACGCGAAGCAAATGGTGAAAGTCCACAACATTCTGCACTGTAGAAATCTGGGAGAAAATAGAAGATATTCTGAGAAACCAAGTGAAGAAACCAGAAGTAAAATGCAACATGAAAGATACCTGAATATTTGAGACAGAGACCCCACCATACGGCCGCTGATTCGCGGCCAAGCATGGTCGTTTATCTAAACCAGACTTTGTGGTCCCTAGGCTAGACAAGTGGGGAAAGGTAATTTTAAAAGGCCCGTCTCACGGTGATTCGTGAGCGGATCCCTCCTTTCTTTACTTGTGCTTACCTGGCCACAATTGGCGGTGAAGAGGCGATTTGAGGATCTCACAACTTACCCTTTGGAACAGTTAGAAGCAGTCAGTTGACCTAGGAGACCCTAGATCTAGGCTTGATTGTGCATATTGTGATTGCTTGAACGTGTGACTAAGCTTCTTATAAAAATCTTTTTGCAAAAAGCTCCTTATAAAAAAACACAAAACAGAAAATTTTTACAAAAAAAAACTTGCCAACTTTTGTCGCTAGAAACCCACTTGCACCCCACTCGCACCCACTTTCCTCTCATTGACGTTTTCTTACCCTCACCTTCTGTTTTTACTTTTTGACTACACTACACCTCTTTAGTGTATGTCCAGTTGGACTAGGGACACTAGCGCCCGTTTAGCCCGTGTCTCGTTAGTACCGACAGACGAAACATTCGACTCCGAAGTCAAAATTCGCTCCACTTCCTTACCTTCATCTTCTTATTCTTCATCTTCTAAGGAGATGTCGGGATTCAATCCTAACAACCCCGTACCTGCGGGATTGATTCCACCTCCACTAGGTACGAATAACCCACCCCACCCTCCTGTTGAAGCGTCCCAACGAATCGCGCTCCAGGATCTTTTCTATCCCATCCGCACCACACTTCCCACTTGTCTTTCACTTCCACCGGCTAATGGGGATAACTTTGAGATTAAACCTCACTTCATCAACATGTTGCCCAAATTTCACGGGCTGGAATCCGAAGATGCTTACATCTTCATTAATAAATTCCAGAATGTTTGCACAATGATGAAGACCGCACAACTTTCTGATGATGCTATAAGGCTACATGTCATTCCATTCACTTTATGTGACCTAGCTGAAAAATGGTTATATAGCACAGCATCACATTCGATAAAAAATTAGGAAGAGTTTGTTAAGGCTTTTCTATAAAAGTTTTACCCACAACACAAGACCGCGAGAATTCGCAACGAAATTATTCAATTTTTCCAGCTTCCTTCCGAACATTTTTGGAAGTGTTTTGAAAGATTTAAGGACCTCCTTGTTCAGTGCCCTCACCACGGTATCGAAAATTGGCAACTTTGCCAAACTTTATACAAAGGACCGAACCCAGCAACTAAGCAGTTATTGGAAACCATTTGTCAAGGTCACTTTCTTACAAAATCAAGCGAGGAAGCTTGGCAATTTCTCGACGATCTTGCTGAACAAACACTTCAGTGGGAAAGCACTAAGACCACCTCATCTACTTTATCAGGTCAGTCTAGGGCAGGCATACATCAACTTGATATGTCGATTGCAATGAAGGCCGAAATGGCTGCACTTACGAAAACGTTAGAAGCAATTGAGAGCAAATTCTCATCGCTTTCTCCGGCCCCTGCTTTACCCCCACGCACAGTTTGCACTTGTTGTTCGGATCCATCCCATCTAACTGAAGAGTGTCCTTACAATCCACCTATTCAAGGACAAGATCAAGTCAATGCGGCCTTTCAGCAGAGACAAAGAAATGATCCATACTTTTCGACTTATAATCTTAGTTGGAGGAGCCACCCAAATTTTGCTTGGAATCAAAATCAATAACAATTGCAAGGCAACAACAACTTTCAAAGGCCGCCTCCACAACAACAAATCCTCAACAAACTCAATATCAGCAACCTTTCCAACCCCAACCTTACCCAAACCAAATGAACAATTTTGTACCCAACAACTCTTATCCTCAAAATAATTTTGTTCAGCCGAATAACGATAAGGTTTCCTCACTAGAACGAAGTTTGGATGCGTTTTTTAAACAATCTACACAATCCTCATCAAGGTTGGAGACTTCCATTCAATCTTTGGTGCAAAACAGTGCTTCACATGATCAAAGCATCAAATCAATTGAGGCCCAAATTGCACAACTAAATGATGCGTTAAGCGAGCGAGAAAAAGGAAAGCTTCCGTCTCAACCATTGCCAAATCCCGGTCACACACACAACGCACATGTTTCTTATGAACAACAAAATCATAATTTAAATGCTGTGACCACGTTGAGATCTGGAAGAGTGTTGCACAATAATGTGGGTATTAGTGATAAAACCCCGGCCGCCGCTTCTTCTTCTTCTTCATCTTCTTCGTCAGAGCCTGTTCTTCATTCTTCACAAGGCTCTACTTCTTCTAATTCGAACGGACCCACATCTCACTTCCCGAAAACACCAACACTGGGGTCAGTTCCAACTCTGCAATCTACTCCACAAACATTGGACTCGACAAATTTTCAAAATATTCCATTTCCAAACAGGTTGAGATCCAATAAACAAACTCCACAAATGGAGAAGATCGTGGAGTTATTCAAACAAGTTAGCATTAACATACTTCTCTTGGATGCAATCCAACAAGTCTCTTCTTACGCTAAAATCTTAAAGGACTTATGCACCAAGAAGAGGAAGTCTCAGGTACCCAAGAAAGTATTCTAGCTAGTGCCGTGAGCAATACTATTAACCAACATGTACCTTTGCCCCAAAAACGAAAGGACCCTGGCTGTCCTACAATTTCAATAACAATTGGGGATAAGAACATAAATCGCGCACTTTTAGATCTTGGTTCCAGTGTTAACTTGCTTCACTATTCCGTTTATGAGCAATTAGGCGTTGGAGAGTTGAAACCCACTCATTGTACTCTCCAAATGGCCGATAGATCCATCACCCATCCTAGGGGTGAGTTAGAGGATGTGTTAATTAATGTAGGGGACTTCATATTCCCCGTTGATTTCATTGTTATGGACACACAGCCTGTGGCTAACCCACAGAACCAAATTCTGGTGATCCTCGGTCGACCATTTTTGGCCACTTCCATTGCTGTAATCAACTGTCGTAACGGCTCTATGACTCTATCATTCGGGGAGATATCAAGTGAGTTCAACATTTACAAGATATGATGTCTGCCCCCCGAGCCTAATGCTAGTATACTTGATGTTTGCTCGATCCAAGAGATCACGCAGGAGGACTGTGAGCTCAAAAAATTTATGTTCGATCAAAGTAGTTTTGACGCCACTAGTGCGTTCCTCCTTGAATCTGACACAGTTTTCACAACCGATAACGATTATGAGTATTTCACTTTTTCGTACGATTTTGAAGACTCACCACCCGAGTTTGAGTCCTTTGAATTTTCGGATAAGTTAGTTGAACCATCCGACTCGGTTGCTTACACTCACTTCGAACCATTGTTGGAATCCTTCAAGTTCGAGACAGTTTCACCAATTTTAGCTTCAATTGTTTCTCCTCCAAAACTCGAACTTAAGCTATTGCCGTCTCACCTTACATACGCTTACTTAGGTGAGAATGAGACCCTTCATGTTATCATCTCGACCTCTCTAGCCCACGAGCAAGAGAAAGCCCTTTTAATGGTCTTACAAAATAATCGGCAAGCTTTTGGCTGGATTGTGGCGGACATCAAGGGGATTAGTCCCCTCATAGTTGAATATCATATACATATGATGGATGATGCCAAGCCAGTAAGGGATCCACAGAGACACTTCGAAGATTTTGTAGTTAATCAACCTCCACCTATAGAACTTGAACCGCCACCTTTTCTTCTCATAAAATACGAGAATGGCAATATTCCACTCATTTCTGATCATTCACATTCTCGTTTTTATTTATCATCACCTCTTATCTCCTCACATTCACATTCACGCAAACCCTGTCCACACCACTTATCTCTTCCCCACTTCTTCTTGGCTCTACATAACATGTTCTTCCACCGACCTATATTTTATATTGATAAATTTTTCAAATGGTTGGTGTTGACTTTTGGTCTTTGCAAAGCTTGGTATTGACCAATAATTTTGAACACCCTCTTTAAAAGCTTAACATTATTTAACTCAAGTTTGGGGGGGATATAATTTGGCTTTCAAGAATAACATAAAAAATTAAATTTTGAAATTAAATTTTTTTTTTGTATTTTTGTAAATTTCCAGTTTTAATAAAATAAAAATAAGAAAAAAGGGGAGTGCCGATAATTTTTGACCCTCTTGGTGTGGCATGACAGTAAGGACACTGTCAAGTTTAAGTTTGGGGTGTGCTCGGTAAGCTTTCTTCCTTCGCATTCCAATGTATATTTTTGCATTTACATACTTATTTTAAAACCCATAAATATTGAAAAAATTTAAAAATTATAAAAATTAAAAATCTCAATTTTGGCCATAATTGACTTATGTTTGACAAGACGGTTAACTATCTAGGAAAAACTAGATCCTAAACTTAGTAAATTAAAAACCCTAAAAATAACCTTTCTTAAAATTTAATGGTAGAAAATATATGTCCTTGTAGTTTACTTAGAAATAAGCAAATTTTGAGTTCACTTCTTGGGCTAAGTCAAAATATAGGAAGAGTATCGAAATTTTTATTGAAGTTTAAGTCTGAAAAATAATTCCTAAGCTCAAGTCTAAATTTTGAAAATATATACCCTACAACTTGGACAAACACGAACCTTGAAACTTGGAATAGTAGAGGATACCTTGAAATGCTCTTGTCTAGAATCCTTAGTCTGAAGGAAAATAAAATTATGAGTGTGAATAAAGAGATATTAAAAAAAATGAACACTGGTTTTGTAATTACTGCGTAAAATAAAAAATATATAGAGAGGGTGCTTTATCACCTAGTGCCTTAGACTAACTGGTTTGGGAGTCACTGCTAAAACCTTAAGTATTACAAGACGAGGAATTACGCCTTAATGTGCAAACACATTTTGTAATCGGTCGTTAGTACCTCAAGAAGTATTAACGGTCGCATGAAGGATGTGTGAGCAATTTCATCTAAAAATTCACCAACTAAAAGTACTTTGGACGATGGACAAGAGTATAAGAGCTTGACTTAAATTTCCAAGTGTAGAGGTGATACATACACACACGTAGGGGTATATGATTGGGGTTTGGATGAGAGATAGGAATGAAAAATGGGACTTATATGTTTAGTAGAGATGATAAAAATTCCCAAGTTGAGATGGAACCTTAGAAGGAAAACTCAAAAGATGCTAAAAGCTAAATAAATTTACAAAACATATACAATCTTAAGTTAAATGATAAGGAAGTGTGAAAAATACGGGTTAATAATTTCTGAGTTGAAGATAATAGAATTTCTTGCTAAAACACCAAATTGAAGAATGAAAGTCAATAGGCCAAATTGATTGGATTTTGTGGGTAGTATCCGCTGAAAACCCTCAGGAGACAACACTCCTCCTACTATGGACACCTAGAGGTTTAACGGCTTGTTGAACGAGCTCAGTGCAATCGCGTTTCCCTGCGAAAGTGAGGTTAGGCTTTTTTCGAGAATAAAGTAGTTTTGCTCGGGACGAGCAAAAGATAAGTTTGGGGGTATTTGTTCATCTTATAATTTTGCATTATTATATTCCCCATTCTTATTCATTTTGCAAATAAATAGGTGTTTTTGATCCATGTCTGCTAAATAGTTGCAGGTTACAGGTTCTCGGAACAATACAGTGAAAATGGTGAAAAGACGCTACAAAAGTGAGACTACGACCAACAAATAGAAGAATCTTTATCATGCCTACAATTTGAGGGACAAACAAAGATCAATGAACAGTTCAATTGCACAAGGTATGAAGGCAGCACAAAGATTCAAGACTTCAACGCGAAGCAAACGGTGAAAGTCCACAACATTCTGCACTGTAGAAATCTGGGAGAAAATAGAAGATATTCTGAGAAACCAAGTGAAGAAACCAGAAGTAAAATGCAACATGAAAGATACCTGAAAATTTGAGACAGAGACCCCACCATACGGCCGCGGATCCGCGGCCAAACATGGCTTATGGCCGCGGTTCCGCAGCCGTACTAAGCACGTGTCGGTGCAAAATGTCGGTGGGTGGCGGTGCGTTGACCAGGCTTCTCAGGGTATTTTTGTAAATTTAGATATGGATCAGATGTAAACCCTAGGGTTTCTATTCTCTATAAATAGGAACCCTAGAGTTCTTTTTGGAGCATGCCTCTTTTTATTTATCTAATTTAGAATTTTTCATTCCCCGGAAATGTTTGAAGGGTGCATCAAATAAAAGTAAGTTTTTCTTTATCTTGCCTTAGTTTAATTTCTTTTCTGCCCTAGTTATTTAGATAACAATTTTATTTATCTGCCGTAGTTGTTAAATTAAAAATCATAAAAATGAACTCGTTTATCAATTCCCTAATGAGTGAGTAGTTCCTCACTTGTTAGGATTAGGAATGGGAAAGGTTTGAGAGATGAAAATCTCTCACCCATTTCTTGCCCGTTATACATTTTAAATAAGACTCTATGCATACATACACACACCGCTCACTACGGCACCCTATCCCATGAGGTAGCGGTGATACCATAGTTAAAGACCGGTTGTGTATGATTTCCATGGAGGTTAGGGTAAGAGTTAAGAAAGGACAGACAAGGACCTAGAGGAAGAAACCTAGTTTCTTCCCGATCGTGCTAATCCCCTTTGTTAATTATTACCTTAGCACTTAAATAGTTCTTAAAAGCGGTGAGACATATTGACTTTCCAAACTTAACCTAAACCTAACCCTAGCAAGGTTTTAATCCTAATCTAAATCAACTTTAGTTTTTATTGATAATCAAATCAACTACAATTGGAATTAACTAGTTAGAACAACTAGAAAATACACCAAATTCCTGTGGACCAACCCGTACTCAACCGGCTAGCTACCAAGCGACACCGTTCTTGATTGCGGTAAATTCTTTGATAACAAATAGCGTAAGCGTAAAACTACATAACAATCAAATGGCGTCGTTGCCGGGGATGGCGTAGTTATTTTCTTTTTGTAATTTCGGGTTGATTAAAAATTAAAAAAATCCTTAAAACTGAAAATTTTAAAAATATAAAAAATTTATCATCTTGTTATTTTTTGAAGGGTTTTTGTTTGAATTGTGCAGGATCGAAGAGATGAACAGATTAAGATCTGGAAAAATCCAGTGAGCAAAACAGCAAACAGCAGATTTGAATAAACAGATGAGAACCACAACAGAGAAACAGAAGAATTTTTGGGAACTGAACCGACTAGTTGACCGCGGAACCGCCGCAGATAGCACCCTTTGACCGCGGAACCGCGGCGCCTTGGCGACATCAGCACGTGGAAAACCCTCTGTAAGCTCTCTTTTCTTCTCTGTAACCCCCTGATATCCTCTAAAAAAATTCCTGCAGGGTTCTTTACGCAAGAACTTCTCTCCCTTCTCCAATAACTTGATCTTGTGCAGGATTCTTTGCGCCGCGATAAAAGAAAAAAAAATTGGAAAGTTTTTTGTGTATTTTACTGCTTTGCATTTTTAAAACTGACTTTAAGGGGCTTTAACACCAATCCAGATTGGGTGGGAATTTCATTACCATTCCTACGATCCCAAAAATCACAAAAAGCACTTTGCATTAACCATCGAGTTAATTAAAAAAGATTAGACTTAGCTTATAAGGACTGTCGAGCTCAATAAGACAAAGGAATAGTTGTAGGCATCGGTCGTTTATCTAAACCAGACTTTGTGGTGCCTAGGCTAGACAAGTGGGGAAAAGTAATTTTAAAAGGCCCGTCTCACGGTGATTCGTGAGCGGATCTCTCCTTTCTTTACTTGTGCTTACCTGGCCACAATTGGCGGTGAAGAGGCGATTTGAGGATCACACAACTTGCCCTTTGGAACAGTTAGGAGAAGTCTAGTTGACCTAGGAGTCTCTAGATCTGGGCTTGATTGTGCATATTGTGATTGCTTGAACGTGTGACTAAGCTTCTTATAAAATTCTTTTTGCAAAAAGCTCCTTATAAAAAAAACACAAAACAGAAAATTTATCCAAAAAAAAAAAAAAGCTTGCCAACTTTTGTCACTAGAAACCCACTTGCACCCCACTTGCACCCACTTTTCTCTCATTGACGTTTTTTTACCGTCACCTTCTATTTTTACTTTTTGACTACACTACACCTCTTTAGTGTATATTCAGTTGGACTAGGGACACTAGCGCCCGTTTAGTTCGTGTCTCGTTAGTACCGAATGACGAAGCTTTCGACTCCGAAGTCGAAATTCCCTCCACTTCCTTACCTTCATCTTCATATTCTTCATATTCTTCATCTTCTAAGGAGATGTCGGGATTCAATCCTAACAACCCCTTACCTGCGGGACTGATTCCACCTCCACTAGGTGCGAATAACCCACCACACCTTCCTATTGAAGCGCCCCAACGAATCGCGCTCCAGGATCTTTTCTATCCTATCCGCACCGCACTTCTCACTTGTCTTTCACTTCCACCGGCTAATGGGGATAACTTTGAGATTAAACCCCACTTCATTAATATGTTGCCCAAATTTCAAGAGATGGAATCCGAAGATGCCTACATCTTCATTAATAAATTCCAGAATGTTTGCGCAATGATGAAGACCACACAACTTTCTGATGATGCTATAAGGCTACGTGTCATTCCATTCATTTTATGTGACCTAGCTAAAAAATGGTTATATAGCACAGCATCACATTCGATAAAAAATTGGGAAGAGTTTGTTAAGGCTTTTCTAAAAAAGTTTTACCCACACCACAAGACCGCGAGAATTCGCAACGAAATTATTCAATTTTCCCAGCTTCCTTCCGAACTTTTTTGGAAGTGTTTTTAATGATTTAAGGACCTCCTTGTTCAGTGCCCTCACCACGGTATTGAGAATTGGCAACTTTGTCAAACTTTATACGAAAGACTGAACCCAGCAACTAAGCAGTTGTTGGAAACCATTTGTCAAGGTCACTTTCTTACAAAATCAAGCGAGGAAGCTTGGCAATTTCTCGACGATCTTGTTGAACAAACACTTCAGTGGGAAAGCACTAAGACCGCCCCATCTACTTCATCAGGTCAGTCTAGGGCAGGCATACATCAACTTGATATGTCGATTGCAATGAAGGCCGAAATGGCTGCACTTACGAAAAAGCTAGAAGCAATCGAGGGCAAATTCTTATCGTCTTCTCCTGCCCCTGCTTTACCCCCACGCACAGTTTGTGCTTGTTGTTCGGATCCGTCCCATCTAACTGAAGAGTGTCCTTACAATCCACCTGTCCAAGGACAAGATCAAGTCAATGCTGCCTTTCAGCAGAGACAAAGAAATGATCCATACTCTTCGACTTATAATCCTGGTTGGAGGAGCCACCTAAATTTTGCTTGGAATCAAAATCAACAACAATTCCATGGCAACAACAACTTTCAAAGGCCTCCTCCACAACAACAAGCCCCTCAACAAACTCAATATCAGCAACATTTCCAACCCCAACCTTACCCAAACCAAATGAACAATTTTGTACCCAACAACTCTTATCCTCAAAACAATTTTGTTCAGCCGAATAACGATAAGGTTTCCTCGCTAGAACGAAGTTTGGATGCGTTTTTAAAACAATCTATACAATCCGCAGCAAGGTTGGAGACTTATATACAATCTTTGGTGCAAAACAGTGCTTCACATGATCAGAGCATACAATCAATTGAGGCCCAAATTGCACAACTAAATGCTGCGTTAAGCGAGCGAGAAAAAGGAAAGCTTTCGTCTCAACCATTGCCAAATCCCGGTCACACACACAACGCACATGTTGCTTATGAACAACAAAATCATAATATAAATGCTGTGACCACGTTGGGATCTGGAAGTGTGTTGCACAATAATGTGGGTATTAGTGATGAAACCCCGGCCGCCGCTTCTTCTTCTTCATCATCTTCTTCTTTTTCATCTTCTTTGTCAGAGCCTGTTCTTCATTCTTCACAAGGCTCTACTTCTTCTAATTCGAACGGACTCACATCTCACTTCACGAAAACACCAACACTGGGATCCGTTCCAACTCCGCAATCTACTCCACAAACATTGGACTCAACAAATTTTCAAAATATTCCATTTCCAAACAGGTTGAGATCTAATAAACAAACTCCACAATGGAGAAGATCGTGGAGTTATTCAAACAAGTTAGCATTAACATACCTCTTTTGGATGCAATCCAACAAGTCCCTTCTTACGCTAAAATCTTAAAGGACTTATGCACCAAGAAGAGAAAGTCTCAGGTACCCAAGAATGTATTCGTAGCTAGTGCCGCGAGCAATGCTATTAACCAACCTGTACCTTTGCCCCAAAAACGAAAGGACCCTGGCTTTCCTACAATTTCAATAACAATTGGGGATAAGAATATAAATCGCGCACTTTTAGATCTTGGTTCCAGTGTTAACTTGCTTCCTTATTCCGTTTATGTGCAATTAGGCGTTGGAGAGTTGAAACACACTCATTGTACTCTCCAAATGGCCGATGGATCCATCACCCATCCTAGGGGTGAGTTAGAGGATGTGTTAATTAAAGTAGGGGACTTCATATTCCCCGTTGATTTCATTGTTATGGACACATAGCCTGTGGCTAACCCACGGAACCAAATTCCGGTGATCCTCGGTCGACCATTTTTGGCCACTTCCAATGCTGTAATCAACTGTCATAACGGCTCTATGACTCTATCCTTCGGGAAAATATCAAGTGAGTTCAACATTTACAAGATAGGATGTCTGCCCCCCGAGCCTAATGCTAGTATACTTGATGTTTGCTCGATCCAAGAGATCACGCAGGAGGACTGTGAGCTCGAAAAATTTCTGTTCGATCACAGCAGTTTTGACGCCACTAGTGTATTCCTACTTGAATCTGACACAGTTTTCACAACCGATAACGATTACGAGTGTTTCACTTTTTCGGACGATTTTGAAGACTCACCACCCGAGTTTGAGTCCTTTGAATTTTCGGATGAGTTAGTTGAACCATCCGACTCGGTTGCTTACACTCACTTCGAACCATTGTTGGAATCCTTCAAGTTCGAGACAGTTTCACAAATTTTAGCTTCAATTGTTTCGCCTCCAAAACTCGAACTCAAGTTATTGTCGTCACACCTTACATACGCTTCCTTAGGTGAGAATGAGACCCTTCCTGTTATCATCTCGGCTTCTATAGCCCTCGAGCAAGAGAAAGCCCTTTTAATGGTCTAACAAAATAATCGGCAAGATTTTGGCTGGACTATGGCGGACATCAAGGGGATTATTCCCCTCATAGTTGAACATCATATACATATGATGGATGATGCCAAGCCAGTAAGGGATCTACAGAGACACCTCGAGGATTTTGTGGTTAATCAACCTCCACCTATAGAACTTGAACCACCACCTTTTCTTCTCATAAAATACGAGAATGCAAATATTCCACTCATTTCTGATCATTCACATTCTCGTTTTTATTTATCATCACCTCTTATCTCCTCACATTCACGTTCACGCAAACCCTGTCCACACCACTTATCTCTTCCCCACTTCTTCTTGGCTCTACATAACATGTTCTTCCACCGACCTATACTTTACATTGATAAATTCTTCAAATGGTTGGTGTTGACTTTGGGTCTTTGCAAAACTTGGTATTGACCAATAACTTTGAACCCCCTCTTTAAAAGCTTAACATTATTTAACTCAAGTTTGGGGGGAAATAATTTGGCTTTCGAGACTAACAAAAAAAATAAAAATTTGAAAATAAATTTTTTTTTGGGTATTTTTGTAAATTTCAAATTTTAATAAAATAAAAATAAAAAAAGGGGAGAGTGCCGACAATTTTTGACCCTCTTGGTGTGGCATGACAGTGAGGACACTGTCAAGTTTAAGTTTGGGGGTGTGCTCGGTAAGCTTTCTTCCTTCGCATTCATATATATATTTTTGCATTTGCATACTTATTTTAAAACTCATAAATATTGAAAAAATTTGAAAATTATAAAAATTGAAAAATTCAATTTTGGCCATAATTGACTTAAGTTTGACAAGACGGTTAACTAGCTAGGAAAAACTAGATCCTAGACTTAGTAAATTAAAAACCCTAAAGATAACCTTTCTTAAAATTTAACGGTAGAAAATATATGTCCTTGTAGTTTACTTAGAAATAGGCAAATTTTGAGTTCACTGCTTGGGCTAAGTCAAAATAAAGTAAGAGTATAGAAATTTTTATTGAAGTGTAAATCTGAAAAATAATTCCTAAGCTCAAGTCTAAATTCTGAAAATATATACCCTACAACTTGCACAAACACGAACCTTGAAACTTGGAATAGTAGAGGATACCTTGAAATGCTCTTGTCTAGAATACTTAGTATGAAGGAAAATAAAATTATGAGTGTGAATAAGGAGATATAAAAAAAAATGAACACTAGTTTTGAAATTACTTAAGGCTGCGTAAAATAAAAAATATATAGCGAGGGTGCTTTATCACCTAGTGTCTTAGACCAACTGGTTTGGGTGTCACTGCTAAAACCTTAAGTAATACAAGATGAGGAATTACGCCTTAACGTGCAAACACATTTTGTAATCGGTCGTTAGTACCTCAAGAAGTATTAACAGCCGCATGAAGGATGTGTGAGCAATTTCATCTAAAAATTCACCAATTAAAAGTACTTTGGACGATGGACAAGAGTATAAGAGCTTGAATTGAATTTTCAAATGTAGGGGTGATAAATACACACACGTAGAGGTATATGATTGGGGTTTGGATTAGAGATAGGAATGAAAAATAGGACTTATATTTTTAGTAGAGATGATAAAAATTCCCAAGTTGAGATGGAACCTTAGAAGGAAAACTCAAAAGTTGCTAAAAGCTAAATAAATTTACAAAATATATAGAATCTTAAGTTAAATGATAAGGAAGCGTGAAAAATACGGGTTAATAATTTCTGAGTTGAAGATAATAGAATTTCTTGCTAGAACACCAAATTGAAGAATGAAAGTAAATAGACCAAATTGATAGGATTTTGTGGGTAGTATCCGCTAAAAACTCTCAGAAGACAACACTCCTCCTACTAGGGACACCTAGTGGTTTAACGGCTAGGTGCACGAGCTCAGTGCAATCGCGTTTCCCTGCGAAACTGCGGTTAGGCTTTTTTCGAGAATAAACTAGTTTTGCTCGGGACGAGTAAAAGATAAGTCTGGGGGTATTTGTTCATCTCATAATTTTGCATTATTATATTCTCCATTCTTATTCATTTTGAAAATAAATAGGTGCTTTTGATCCATGTCTGCTAAATAGTTGCAGGTTACAGGTTCTCGGAACAATAATGTGAAAATGGTGAAAAGACGATACAAAAGTGAGACTACGACCAACAAATAGAAGAATCTTTATCATGCCTACGGTTTGAGGGACAAACGAAGAACAATGAACAGTTCAATTGCATAAGGTACGAAGGCAGCACAAAGATTCAAGACTTCAATGCGAAGCAAACGGTGAAAGTCCACAACAATCTGCTCTGTGGAAATCTGGGAGAAAATAGAAGATATTCTGAGAAACCAAGTGAAGAAATCAGAAGTAAAATGCAACATGAAAGATACCTGAAGATTTGAGACAGAGACCCCACCATACGGCCGCGGATCCGCGGCCAAACATGGCTTATGGCCGCGGTTCCGCAGCCGTACTAAGCACGTGTCGGTGCAAAATGTTGGTGGGTGGCTGTGCGTTGACCAGGCTTCTCAGGGTAGTTTTGTAAATTTAGATATAGATCAGATGTAAACCCTAAGGTTTCTATTCTCTATAAATTAGAACCCTACAGCTCTTTTTGGAGCATGCCTCTTTTTATTTACCTAATTTAGAATTTTTCATTCCCTGTAAATGTTTGAAGGGTGCATCAAATAAAAAGTATGTTTTTCTTTATCTTGCCTTAGTTTAATTTCTTTTCTGCCCTAGTTATTTAGATAGAAATTTTATTTATCTGCCGTAGTTGTTAAAATAAAAATCATAAAAATGAACTCGTTTATCAATTCCCTAATGAGTGAGTAGTTCGTCACTTGTTAGGGTTAGTAATGGGAAAGGTTTGAGAGATGAAAATCTCTCACCCCTTTCTTGCCCGTTATATATTTTAAATAGGACTCTATGCATACACACACACACCGCTCACAACGACACCCTATCCCACGAGGTAGTGGTGATACCATAGTTAAAGACCGGTTGTGTATGATTTCCATGGAGGTTTGGGTAAGAGTTAAGAAAGGATGGACAAGGACCTAGAGGAAGAAACCTAGTTTCTTCCTGATCGTGCTAATCCCCTTTGTTAATTATTATCTTAACACCTAAATAGTTCTTAATTAGGGCATAAAAAGCGGTGTGACATATTGACTTTCCAAACTTAATCTAAACCTAACCCAAGCAAAGTTTTAAACCTAATCTAAATCAACTTTAGTTTTTATTGATAATCAAACCAACCACAATTGGAATTAACTCGTTAGAACAACTAGAAAATACACAAAATCCCTGTGGACCGACCCGTACTCAACCGGCTAGCTACTAAGCGACACCGTTCTTGATTGCGGTAAATTCTTTAATAACAAATAGCGTAAGCGCAAAACCACATAACAATCAGTACCTCTCAGTTGGCTAAGGTCACCTATTTAATCTGCAGAGCGGTTAATGGTTTGTCAAGTCCAATTGAATCCTTAGCTTCTCCTAAATTTTCGGTAACTGTTTAGGGTTCTAAAATCACTTCCAATTCTACCATACTCCCACTAATTTCTTTTACAAAAAGATTCCTTTTATAAAATGGTGGTGAGTCAAGAACAATGTAACTATTGATCTTGAAAATGGTAGAGACAAAATCCTAGTGAATGCTTGGAATAATCCTCAAACCGCCATTACCGAAGCGTACCTTAAGTTTGTCCGGACTCAGCTTTTAAACAGAAACCGGATAACTCTATATCTCAACAATCTCAAGATATGTAACCATTCTATGTCCAAATAGAATCAAAACACTAATTTAGATGAAACCAGATTCAAATGTCATGCAGTTGTTTCTAGTGCATATCACATAATAGAAAATGGCCAATACAACATTACTCATCAAGGGACACACCCACGGATGAGTAACCTGCGAGAGAATCAAGTTGTTTATATTACTATGATGGAATTCTTAGCAAAATTATCTACATCTTCGATCACCTTGAAAAATCCTGATACTTCCAACGTATGGTTCTCTATTTTATTCTTATACCTATAAACTTCTCAAAATCTTTGGATCTTGCATTAAAACAAATGCGTGTCTAAAATTAGAGAACTCATAGGTAATCCTGAACGAAATAAGAGTACCAACCCCTTGTCCCGAAGAACACTGGAAAATATACATTTTCATGTATAAATCCCAAGAGTATACTAACTCAAATTCTGTGTTTTGTAAATTGAAAACTGTATCTTGGTTAAGAATATCTTACACCGTTATTCAATACACCTTATCTTATCCTCAACTGATAAAGGTAAATGTTTATAACACAATTTTTAAAATGTATACCTCACTTTATAAAATAAAGGTACATATATTTCCTTTTAAAATTTGGTGCATAACAACGGTTATTCAAAACCAAATATTTGTTGTTAGGCAAAACCAGACGATTTAATCTAATATCACCAATTGCAATGAATTCTGATATTGAGGATCGGATCGCCCATTTCCTAATATTCTACTTCTACTCATCATCTGTAACACCATACAGTGTGAGATCCAAATCCGGTAAATACATACCCTGGAGTCAGAATTGATTGGGAAAATAGTTCTCGGTAACAAGTACACAGAAAATCTGAATTATAAATGTTTCAAGGTGGTAGCCGAGTATTCCTAGTAATGCCTATTCCATTATCCAGATTCATGACAGTAGCCGCAATTTCCATTGCTCTCACTTCAATCTTTTTATATGTCTCAATATCTTACCTTCTGCACATCGCACTTAGGCTAATTGATTTTCTTTCTTGCCTACCTTTCGGCACCAGTCTAAGGTTTGGAAGAAGTCTATCCAATAAGCGTAATAGGTATACTCTCCCAATATAATGAGCTCTCGCAACCTAACAGAAGGTAAAGGGAAGAGACAACCGAATAATCATATTCAATTTCTCCAGAACCTGTGGCCATTCTCTAGTAAACTAACTTCTTCGAGTTCGTATGTAACCATACGATGGTCCTTCTAACCAATATGAATCATCGTAGTGATACGAAGTGTTCTGACGAAATGCAAAGGGAAAAGTAGGAGTAGCTGAGACATATGTGACTTTGTCGCGAATCAAGACAATCCAAAGCCCATGAGTGTAAGAAGGCTCGGTTAACTTGGTTCATGAGTTTTTAAGGTAAGTCATGGGTCGATGTACCAGAGAGAGAGAGAGAGAGAGAGAGAGAGAGAGAGAGAAGAAAAACTCAACATGCACTCTATCAAGAATAGATTGGTTATTATTTTATCTAATCGGGATGGCTTCCACTGTTTCCTTGAATTCTCCTTCAAACCCTAAAAGGAGAACTAATCAGGATCATGTACACTTTACAAGTTTGCTAACCATTCAGCTAGACCGGTGTTGGTACTCTGAGGGAGGTCCCCCGTGCTTTCGCACGGACCCAATTAATAACCTCGTTTCCATAAAAGCGTCATCTCGTTAACACTTTCTAGACACCTAATAGGTTAGCTAATTGTGAAGTGAAAAATCTCCCGAGCAGTAATACGTACTCATCAGTGGGAATCGAAACCCAACTATCATCGTGTGATAACTTTGACAGAAGCTGGCCAAAATTACCATACTCTAGAAGGTATGCGCAAACTTGGCAAGTTTCCCGTATGTTCGAAATTCCGGATATGGTTTTTTCCCCTAGGATCCAAGTGACCTTGATAAGGTCAACAAGTCAAAGGGTCCTAGTCAAGTTCAACCCATCATTATCTTAATTACATTAGACTCACCCGCATAGACCTTTTACAAGGCTAAAAATGTCGAACGACTTTCCTAACCAATCCACATATCCATGCGACAAAAAAGTATTACAAAGCTACCGCATACTATTCCTTGACAAGGTCAATAAACACAGCACAAATACTAAGCAATACTAATCTGAAATGGCGGAGGGCTACGGATGGCTTTTGGCGAAAAACCTTTAACGTAATGAACTTGATATCGTTGAAGGAACTTGAGTGGCTTTGAAATGGACTGGTTTAAGCTCCTCTTTTTAAAACTAGTGACAAAAACCTTTTCTTAAGAGCGAACTCCCAGTAAAGGAATCAAGGCTCTTCCCTTATAGAATGAGGTGTGGAATATTTCTAACCAAATACCTCTATGCAAAACAAAAGAATACAACTATGAGTTTTGAAGATGTTACGATCTGCTTCCCAAAATATATAAATACGGTACGTGACAAAGCCAACCATGCTACATATGGCAAGGAATGATCCTTCTATAGTTATATTACGACTGTCAATCAGATATCAAGAACAGTAAACTACTAAATCTATCTATCACATGTCCAATAGCCACAAGAACAATATCTGGAAAAGATAGCGGAAGCAATAAAGATCTAAGAAATAACTAATCCACATAAGAGCCATATCAATGAGATGGTCCTCCCTGATCGGCGATCCGGTCGAATACTCACATGCTATGTCAAGTATCTGGGCCATGCAAAACCCAGACATCAGTGCATCATAAATATCAAAATAATAGTAATAACCAGAATAGGATGATATAATTAAACATAAGTGAAAATAATAAACACAGGTGTAAAACAATGAGCTATAGGTATGTTATGTGTATCCTAAAGCATGTGCTTCTAGGTTATCTATTCTACAAGTCTTTGAAACCAATTAATAGAATCGTCGATGTAACTCAACAGTATCCCGTGCATGCCCAGGATCACAGTTAAGACCATCGGGGATGAATCTGAGACATGCCACTAAGTAGTAAAAGCAGGGTATCACTTACAGACGAATGATGTCAGCATCATCATTCCGAGGCCGAAGCCTGTATCGACTGATCAGTCTCTGGAAAGTATCGAACTGTTGAGTTATAAATCAGGTTTCATTATTGATCTCCCTTTACCCCCAGGTTTTTTGTTCAAATCGGGTATTGATGATATCAATCTAATGCCAACACAGGATCAAGCAGGTAAAGGTCTTTTCTATGTAGATAACAAGTAACGTCCATCACGACAATAAGTCAGGATTGTCAGCATTAGTAATAATCTAAGTAACGGGTCTAGTAATGTCTCGTGAACATGTCAGGCAGTGTGTATTAAATAGGATAAATACTTAACAGAAAACAGTAATCGGTGTATTAAAACACTGTAGAAATAACTAATGTATATTATCTATTTTGTAAGGTATAATTAATCTATATATATATATACATACTTATTTTTAATAACATTTTACCGTTTGTTACTGGATATACTGTAGTCTAGGTAAAGGATAATAAAACGGCAGTGAAAATTATAATAAAATTATAAGAAACTTGCATGCAACGAGATAAAGCTGTTATTGGTATGAATACAGATTGATGCTATAAAACTATAGATTGATAATACTTGCTAAATATTAAAATACATGTACTATAAATAATTATATAAATATTGATATAAGAAAAGTAGCATGTTGCAAGTTTAGAAACTTACCTCGGAAAAAACGGTTGATGTGCAGGCGATGGCGTCAATAGGTTGATGGACTATTGCTATACAAAGAATCAAAAGACATTGGCGTCCGCAATAATAAAGGTGTGTAGCAGCTCGGCACGACACGACACGGTGCGTGAAACGGCACGACACGGTGCTGGGCCTTGCGGTGATATGGGGCTGATGCAATGGTGGCACACAAGTGGCATGAGCAGAGCATGAAGCGGGCATAGCGTGGCATAGGAGCAGAGCACATGGCATGACACGGTATGGGTACGGTGATGACACGGTCATGTCATAGTCTGGGTACAGTGATGACACGGTCATGGCATGGTCTGGGCACTGTGCATGGTCTGGTGGTGGTCTGGCCTGGGTATGGTGCATGGTCTGGTGGTGGTCCGGTCTGGGTATGGTGGCGGCATGGTGATGATGGTGGTCTGGAGATGACATGATGGTGGTCTGGTGGTGACATGGTGATGGCATGGTGATGGTCTGGTGGTGAGATGGTGGTGGTTTGGTGATGACATAATGGTGGTCTGGTGGTGGCACGGTGATGACATGGTGATGGCACGGTGGTGGTACGAGGGGAGTTGGGGAGAGAAACAAAAGAGGAGAGAGTGGGAGGATTATATATATATTTATATATAGTATTTGTTTATAGATAATATCAAATTACTCCAAATATTACCCGAATCTAATCAAAAAATATAGTTTTGAGAATAAAATACATACGCAAAAATTTTGGCCATAATGCAATAATCTGGTATTAAATACATATACCCCCAAATAAAATTTAAATAAATATACATAAAGATTTACTAAATATTTTGTTGTTTATATCTTAGAATTTTACAATAATAGATAAGAGCAACAAAAAAATATGGGGTGATATGCCATGCAAAATTAATTAGAAAAATATTATTTATTTATATCTTGTACTATAAATAAATATGTACAGATTTAAACATATATAAAGTATATATAGTACTCGATTCACGTAAATACACCGTACTAGTAAATATTTGATATAATCTCGAATCATATCGGGTTTCAAACATGTGGGTCAGGTCGGATAACGACTACTACTACTTGAATCATTCGCAACCCAATAGCAAAGGAATAAAAGATTTTTAAAGAAAGACTTAAAATACCAAATTATATTGTATAAACGTACTAGGGTGTTACATTTACCCAACTACAAAAGAATTTCGTTATCGAAATTCACGGAACAGGAAAAAGACAAGAAGATACAGATCTAAGAAAAGAGGTGTAGAAACTTTTGTCGAATCTCATCTTCACGTTCCAAAGTAAATTCTCCATGCGAACGATTCCCCCATGAAACGTGTACTTATGGGATTACTTTATTCTTGAGAACCATTTTCTCCTCGATCCATAATAGCCATTGGTCGCTCTTCATACGTTAAATCTTCTCTTACTGTCGTTCCGAGTGATTTAGGATGTGTGTCTCATCTTGAACATACTTGCGGAGTTGAGATACATAAAACATGTCATGAACACCCGCCAAGAATGGTGGTAAAGCCAATCGATAAGTTACCTCTCCAATACGCTCGATGATATCAAAAGGCCCCACGAAATAAAAACTAAGCTTGCCGCGATTACCAAATCAGATTACTCCTCTAGTCGGTAATATCAAGAACACAAGATCACCAACAGCGAATTCCAAAGGTCTTCTACCAGTATCAGCCCAACTTTTCTGTCGATCATGTGCCACCTTCATATGATTACGGATCAAGTTAACTTTCTCCAAAGTTTGCACAATGAGATCCGGTCCCAACAAACTTCGTTCTCCAATATCGTCCCAGCAGACAGGCGAGCAACACTTACGATCGTACAATACTTCAAATGGAGCCATCTGTATAGTCGCCTGAAAGCTGTTATTGTAAAAAAACTCTACTAAATGCAAATGATCCTCCCACGAACCCTTAAAGTTTAACATGCACGCTCTCAACATATTTTCAAGAGTTTGGATCGTCCTCTCAGACTGTCTGTCTATCTGTGGATGATAAGGCGTATTAAACTTCAAACAAGTTCCTAAACTCTCCTGTAAACTCCTCCAAAAGTGTGATAGGAACCGAGTATCATGATCAGAAATGATACCAACAGGTACTCCATGCAATCTCACAATTTTCTATATGTACCTCTCTGCCAACACCTCCATCGACTATGAAATGAGATGCCATGGTCAATCGATCGAAAATCATCCAAACTGCGTTATTGCACGTTGGACTCCGTGGTAAGGCTATCACGAAATCCATAGTTATATATTCCCACTTTTATTGTGGAATCGGAAGTGGTTGCAACAAACCAGCTACCCTTTGATGTTCAGCATTGACTTGCTGACACACTAAGCACCTCGATACATAGCGAGCAATCTCACTTTTCATGCTTTTCCATCAGAAATGTTGTCGCAAATCTCTATATATTTTCATGCTTCCCGGATGTACTGAATATGCGGAACTATAAGCCTCCTTCATGACTTCTTCATGAACATCTCTTTTAGGCACACACAAACGACTTCCATATCTTAACAAGCAATCTTCATGAATCAACAAATCTGTTCGAAGTCCCGCTTTCACTTGTTCTCGAAACTTCTGCAATCTAGAGTCATGCGACTGTGCCGCCTTAATGCTATTGATCAAGGATGACTGTACTTGCAACTGTATCAACTGTCTTGAAGAATCTGGTAGTACGATCTCCAACTCGAATCACTGAAGTTCAGTTATAATCTCTCTTTGTGCAGTCAATATCCGTATCGCTGGCAACCTACTTACAGCATCAGGAACTACAATAACTTTCCCCAGATGGTACTTTAGATCAAGATCATAGACAACCATCAGCTCTAACCATCTACGTTGCCTCATGTTGAGCTCCTTCAGTATGAACACACACTTTAGGCTCTTGTGATCCGTAAACACTTCAACTCTTTCACCTAATAAGTAGAGTCTCCAAATCTTTACCGCGAAAATCACTGCTGCTAGCTCTAAATCATGAGTTGGGTAGTTCTTCTCATTGGTCTTCAATTGTCTTGACGCATACGCTATAACCTTCCCATGCTGCATCAGAACACATCCCAACCCTTTCCCAGCTGCGTCTCTATGAATAACCAGACCTCCGGAATCATATGGTACTGTCAGAATAGGATTGGTTATCAATCTTTGCTTTAGCACTTCAAATGCTGATGCACACTTCTCAGTCCACGCGAACGGTACCTCCTTACGTGTTAGCTTGGTCAGTAGTTCTGCTATCCCGGCGAAGTTCTCCACATACCTTCTATAATATCCAGCAAGCCTAAAAAAACTTCTAATCTCCCCCATATTTTTTGGAATTAGCCAATCATGAGCAGCTGCAATCTTTTCGGGGCCAACTGCAATCCCATCTCCGGATACAACATGACCCAAGAACTTCACTTCTTCAAACCAAAACTTACACTTGCTCATCATAGCATATAATTCTCCTTGTCTCAACGTCTATGGTGCGACTCTCAAGTGTTCTTCATGCTCTTCTTTGCTTCTCAAATAGACCAAAATAACATCAATGAATACTACCATGAACTGATCTAAAAATGGAGAAAAGATCCGGTTCATCAAGTCCATAAATATCGTCGGTGCGTTAGTAGCTCCAAATGGCATCATTAAATACTCGTAATGCCCATATCGAGTTCTAACACTGTCTTGCAAATGTGTTCTTCTTTCACCCGAAATTGATGATACCCTGATTGTAAATCCAACTTCGAAAATACTCTTGCGCCACGAAGTTGATCGAATAATTCGCTTATGCGAGGGATTGGGTATTTATTCTTAATAGTCACCAAATTTAACTCTCGATAGTCGATGCACATTCTCCGTGTGCCATCTTTCTTCTTGACTAGAAGAACTGGTGCTCCCCATTGTGAACCACTACTACGATTCCAACCCTTCTCTAATAACTCAGAAACTTGTCTATTTACCTCTTCCAGTTCCACTGGTAATATCGGATAAAAACTTTTGAATTAGCGATACTACAGGAATAAGATTAATCATGAACTCCACATCTCGTTTTGACGGTAAACTCAAGATATCCATGAACACATCCATGAAATCCTGAACTGCTATCAGTGCTTTATCTGCAACTTGTTTACGAATTTCACCTTTCGGCACACACACAAACAATTCTTTTCAACATGAATTTACAGTTCTGTTCTACGGCTCGTGGGTTAACAGCTAACCACACTCCCACTGCACTACTCTGATAAACTGAGGCGGGACATCAGAACATCTTTAATAAAAACATTTTACATCTGATCTGTCTTGAAGCAGTCCGTACTACTTCAATCATCATATGTTCTCCTGTGTTTTTCCTTGTTCTTCGAAACACAAATAGATTGGTTCTTACGGGACAAGAGGAAAGATATAATGTGGTTGCTGGATTCAAGCTCGCGATAAAACAAAAACTCATAAGCAATAATGTCGAGTGGAAATAAGGTAATACAAGACCATAAGTCAAGAAAATGAATCAAAATAGGACTCCAGATTACCTAAATAGAGTACCGCATTGTAACCATACCGCGGTACATAGTTATAACTACATAACTCCATTCAAGTCGCCCTAATCTTAATATCAAAATCGAAAGAATAAGATGAAAGAAATAATAAGGAACCAAAAAGATTCAAAGCCGAGATGCAATATCATTTCCATATCGTCAAGATAAAATAGTTAAGGGAAAGATAAGATTCAAGAATTTGAATGATAAAACAATAATGTGGCAGCACATGTTCCTAAAATTCTGGGTTTCCTGGTTAGCGCATTAGGTCAATACCCAACTACAAAAGAACCAAACCCGACTAATCCTAAAACCTATGGCTCGGATACCAACCAAAACCTTGTCACCTTTGGATTACACTAATGCCCTGGCCAGCATCCGTGGCCATTTGCGGAACAAAATTTTTTATAACGTTTTAAACGGCGCTAGAATAACCCTAAACTGGATCTACCATAAACCTAACTAACATGTAAAAGAGTTCTATCTACTATGAAAGAAGTTTATACCAAGAGGCTCAAGTCCTTCGGGTCTTCACTCCTCTCCTTTAGTATGCTCCTGGTAGCCTCCATGATCGGCTTGATTGTTTGTCTCCTTGCGTCAAAGATGATCCATCCGAGAGTGTCTACTTTAAGCTCCTACCTCTAAACCGAGGTAACTAAGTTACTTAGTATGCTAATGTAAGTAGCCTATATTATGTAGAGAAAGATAATGGATTGATTTTTCTCGCTAACCCTAGGTTTCTCAACACATGATACTATTAGGGTTTTGAGGAAGAAGAACATGAAGCTTGAGGAGATGAGAGTGCAGTAGAGAGCATGAATGAAGAATGGCTAAGTGTTGTGAACTAATAATGCAAACCAATAATGCCACAAAAAATATATTCACAACACAAAATATCAAGCATACACAAATAGTAAACCATGAGTCACCCTATGAGTCATTACATGAGTCACCAAGTAGCCATGCATCGTTTAATACAAATAAACACCTCATACCTCCACCTCATTAACCATTTAACCTAAATAGTTAAAACAATAAAGAGGTGTCTTCATCTAGAAGCATCTTGCAAATTTATAAGAATACCAC
The DNA here is from genome assembly GCA_030015575.1 of Agapanthus africanus. Taxonomy (NCBI): domain Eukaryota; kingdom Viridiplantae; phylum Streptophyta; class Magnoliopsida; order Asparagales; family Amaryllidaceae; genus Agapanthus; species Agapanthus africanus. The sequence continues at coordinate 665,284,394 of JASDDO010000031.1, forward strand.
TCACCGTATATACATATCCGTATCCTTATTCCGAAAAATACGAATATAAAGAAACAAAATTAATCCAAGAATATAATCCTAGGATCCGGCTTAAACCAAAGCCCGCTAGTATTATCTGCCCGAACATTGATTAGTCGAAAATATTGCATCTTTTAGCCAGCAATTTCCTCATCATTTGCATTCATATAAAAGTGTTCGGCATTCATATTTCACATATTAGCAAATATGTCGCAAAATATCAGATTACATGTGTTAGACCTTAAAACCGGCATTTCTAGGGAAATTGACTACATTTCATAGCATGGCATCATTTCTATATATTGCAACCCGTGTTTCGAAGTCCGTGCAGGAAAATCAGAAGCTTGCTCAAATTTACACTGCTAAAAGATACGCCAACTCAAGGAATTGGAATCTGGTAATGATCTAAAGGGTATTCAGGAATTCAACATATCAGAAAATACAGAATAAGTCATAAGAAGCCAACACTAAAAATATGTAGCCCCAAGGAGCCCAAATGGCCGCGAAACCGCGGCCTAAGCCGCCTTGTGCCGCGGTTCCGCGGCGGCTTGTCGACGTCGCAACTTCAGCTTTGCACCACAACTTCTATCTCAATGCCTACGGCTCAGAATGACACAACAATTTCCAGAAAGCCCCAGAACCTTCTGCCAGATCAGCAAGCTTTGGGATCAACACTAAACTAGCCTTGTATTCTAAAAACTTCTCCCTAAACCCTAGCTTAAATCCTAAGCTAAGCCTAACTAACTACTTCTAGAAGTCTTTCAACAAACTTTTGGAGGGAACTTTTATTTCAAACTCAAGGCTTAGTGTTTGGGAGATCTATAAATAAGACCCTAGGCTCACTTGTAAAAAAGAGATATTCAATTCATTCATTGAAATTGATTGATCCATTCACTCTCTTTCTTCATTTTCTTCTTCCACAAGTCTAGTGACAAGGCTTGTGTGAAACCCTAACCCTAATTCCAATCAAAAGCCAAGATCCCGAGTACCCCATCAAGCAAGAAGCCTTGCAACCTTTTATGAGCGGAGCCGATCTTCAACAGAGCAAGTGGTCCAAGCCGGCCCGCGACTCACGGAGCCGAGCGAAGCCAAATCGACAATTTAGTTCTTCCTCTTGTAGTTCTTGAGCGACTGTAATCAAATTGTTGATATAAATAAAAGGTGATATTCTTTTATCTTGTTTTCTTTAAATTCTTGCATCATGATTCGATCTCAATTTCTAGTTGTAGTTCTTATTGTGATGTTTGAGTAATACTCCGCTCGTCAAGGAGTCAAGACGATCAATAGAAGGATGATGTAACATATCTTAAATCGATTCTTGAGTCCTACGAGTTTTGTAAACCCTAGCAAGTTCAAGAACCGACAACCCAGTTCGTTGCGATGCTTTCTTGATTGATATCACTCGAAATTGGGGAGTTACGATCGTTTCTTGAAATTGCTAGAGGCTAGAATGTGAATGATATCGACGAAAGAATAAGGGTTAAATGATGAAACCCTAGTCTCACGAGAAAGCCCTAACTCTCGTCAATCATCATCGATCTAGTATCAATTCTTCGAAGGACAAGAACATGATATCTTGAGATTACATCACGTCTATAGATCCGATCGATTCCTACGAGCCTCATTTAGATTCTTGACATTTGGTTGGAAATATCATCGAAACCCGATTCTCGATTGTTTATCATTTTCTTGATTAGATTAGTGACACTTGAATCAATCGATAAAATCTTGAATAATGTTTTCTTTTCCTTTCGATTAACTTTTCAATTCAAACAAATCAAATATAAAAACGAATCGCACAATCCCTGTGGACGATCCGCACTCTCTTACGATCTACAACCGACACCGTAATTGATTGCGGTCAAATATATTTCTTTGATTGTGAAATTTTATTCAATTCTCTAATTACCGACACAAAGAAACTTATTCGCTTTATTCAATTTACACAGTCTCGAATTTCTTTTCAATCAAATGGCGCCGTTGCCGGGGATCATTTGATTTACTTACACAATCGGAAATTTATAAAAATAAAATGGCGTCGTTGCCGGGGATTACGCGCTAATTCGTTTCATATTAAAGTTTGAATTGATAGATTTATTCCATTATAATTTTTTAGATCAAAATTCGTGCAAACCCTAAACGATTTGTTGTGGTTCATTGCAAGGAAACCTGGAGCTGTTTGGAAATTGAAGAAATTTTTTGGAAAATTCCAGAGAGCTGGAGTTATCAACAGGAAGCTTCTGTTGAATTTTGGCGAAGTGATCAGCACATTGGACCGCGGAAGGGAGGTGGGAGCCTCCAATTGCGGCGGAACCGCGGCTAGTTTGAGGCTTCTCTGTGAAAATTTTGCTTCAGGTAATTTCTTACCTTCTCCTCTCTCCTCTTTTTAGCTCCAACTAATAATTTTCTGCAGGATTCTTTGCAAAAATCGCAGCTCGCAAATTGCAAAAGTAAATTTGTGCGTGATTTTGTTTCTTGGTTGTTTGCATTCTAAATACGGATATTAAGGAGCACGGCCAAATCCAAATTAGGTGGGGAGTTCATTATCCTTCCTAGGCCCCGAAAATCACAAAACTTGCATCCGCATTGACCCACATTAACTAAAAAATATCTAGAGATGACTCTAAGGACCGTCGCGCTCACTTAGGACAGAAGAAGGCCGTGGGTAATTCATTGCTTATCCGCGTTTTCTTGTGGTGTCTAGGCAAGTGTGACGAAGGCTAGTGGTTATTAATTAGGCCCACTACTTATGTAGTGGAGTACCTTCCCACTTACCTGGCACTTACCTGGCCACAGGGGAACAAAGAGGCAGTGGAGGATTCTATCCTGCGACTTGTCTTTTGGCAGTTAAGAGCGGTCTAGAGCCGGACCTAGGTGACCACTAGATTCTAGGGTTTTGTGTGCTGCATTTGTTGTGTCGCATCATTTTTTCAAAAATCCGTCCCTTTTTCAAAGCAAGCACCGCATTAATTCATTACCCCTAATTATAAGTCAACGCTGCCACTTGTACTAACCCTTTTTAGTACAAGATAGGCTGGACACGGGATTCTAGGGCCCATTTAGTCCGCGTACACATTATCGACTCCGAAGTCGATATTTCTCCATTTACTTCTTCTTTACCCACTACCACACCCACACCGATGGATCCGACTCCATCAAACTTCTTTAACCCTAATCTGCCGCCGTCCGTTGGTGCGCAGAATCCAACCAGCATCTCTCTCCAGGAGAGGTGCTATCCACTTCGAGGTCCTCTTTCGACCTGCTTATCCACACCACCAGCCAATGAGGATAACTTTGAGATTAAGCCCCAGTACATCAACCTTTTACCCAAATTCCACGGACTCGAGACTGAGGACGCTTACGTTTTCATTACCAAATTTGAAAACGTATGCGCAATGATGGGTACGTCACAACTTTCAGTGGATGCAATGCGTCTACGACTTCTTCCATTTACATTGTGCGATATAGCTGAGAAGTGGCTATATAACACTACCGCACACTCTATTACGAATTGGGAAGAATTCGTCGCTGCATTCCTTAAGAAAGTTTACCCATTACAAAAGACAGCCCGAATCCGTAGCGAACTGAATCAATTTGCCCAGCTCCCTACTGAACCATTCCCTAAATGCTTTGAATGTTTCAAGGATCTATTGGTTCAGTGTCCTCATCACGGAATCCCGAGATGGGAGCTTTACCGAATCATTTATGAGGGCATTCACTCAAACACTAAACAGAGCCTTGAAAACATGTGTCAAGGTACTTTTATGACCAAGGATGATGGGGAAGCTTGGAAGTATTTAGAAGAGTTCGCTGAAAAATCACTACAGTGGGAGAGTGGAACCCAACCATTGAATAGGGGTGGCGTACACCAAATAGATGTGTCCATAGCTGTTCGAGCTGAGATGGCAGCAATGCAAAAGAAGCTCGACGCTATGGAACACAAATTTGCAGCAGCCTCCCTAAACCCAATGTCGCTCCCCAAAACTGTTTGTGGGTGCTGTTCTGATCCGTCTCATTTAACGGAAGAATGTCCATTAAACTCTGCGTTTCAAGGTCACGAGCATACAAATGCCGCATTTCAACGACCTAGAAATGATCCATATTCTTCCACGTACAATCAGAGTTGGAGGAATCACCCGAATTTTGCTTGGAACCAACAACAACAATCTCAAAACACGGTTCCAAGCCAGAATAATTTTCAAAGGGCTCTTCCTCCACCACAACAGCAACCCCTTCAACTCACTCAGCACCCCTATCAGTCACAAAATTTCCAAAACCAGGGCAACACTCCTGCACAGTCTAATCCTATGCAGTCGTCCTGTTCTGACGAATTCTCTCAATTCACTCAAACCATGAAATCAATTTTATCAAATTTCATAGAGGTTTCGACTGAGGTTAGATCTTCTGTCAGTGAGATAAAGAAAAACTCAGCGTCTCAAGCTGAGAGTATCAGATCGATGGAAGCTGAAATCGCACGCCTTAAAGCCGAAATGAGTGCGAGAGAAAAAGGGAAACTTCCCTCTCAACCCCTACAGAACCCTGGGCATTACAATGTAAATGCCGTCACAACGTTGAGATCGGGAAGAGTGCTGAACAATCATGTCGGGGAAGGTATTGATGATATTGAAAATCCTATCATTTACACCCCGGCTGAGACCTTTCCACACACACACACTTCTCCTTCTGATCCTTCTTCTTCTACCACACCACCTTCTCGCGAGCCTATTCTCCATTTCCCACTAGGCTCAACACCCGAACCCAACCCTTATGGTTCTCCACAGACGGTCCCCACACCTCTTTTGGGATCTCGTTTACCCCCTCTTCCTTCTCCTATGATGGACCCGGCGCTTATTGCGAAAGCTCCTTACCCGAATCGGTTAAGGGGTAATAGAACGAGTCCTCATATGGAGAAAATTATGGAAATGTTCAAACAGGTTAACATCAATATCCCTCTCCTAAATGCGATTCAACAAGTCCCCGCATATGCGAAAATTCTTAAGGACTTGTGCACTAGGAAGAGGAAGACCCAAGTGCCGAAGAAGGTCTTCATGGCTAATAATATCAGCACTGCTTTTATTCCCCAGCTACCAAAGAAATGAAAGGACCCAGGATGTCCTACAATATCGATTTCTATTGGGGGTAAAAACATAAATCGTGCTCTTTTAGACCTTGGCGCAAGTGTTAACCTCCTTCCATATTCTGTATATGAGCAACTAGGGATTGGAGAGCTGAAACATGCTCACTGCACTCTCCAGATGGAAGACCGTTCAATCACCAAACCAAGGGGTGAACTAGAGGATGTGTTGATAAAGGTCGGGGAATTTGTTTTCCCTGTAGACTTCATTGTGCTCGACACACAGCCTGTAGCAAACCCCCGGGGCCAAATTCCGGTGATTCTAGGTCGTCCTTTCCTTGCCACTTCCAACGCTGTTATAAACTGTAGAAACGGTTCAATGAACTTATCATTTGGAAATATGACCATTGAACTAAATATCTACAAAGTTGGAAGTCAGCCATCAGAACCCTCTGCTCATATTTTAGATGTGTGCTCTGTCCATGAGATCGCTCCCGATAGTTGTGGAGCTGATGAACTTTGCTTTACTGATCTCGACGACATTACCACATCTCTGTTTGATTTCACACAAGATCTTAGTGAGGACATTTTTTCTACACTTGAGTCCTGCACTCCTGACTTTTCTCCATCCGAGTCTGTATCTTTCACAGGCTCTGAGCTTCTTTGTAAATCCAAAAATCACTCAATGATCCCTCCTTCTATCATTTCTCCGCCCGAATTAGATCTCAAAATTTTACCGTCTCATCTGAAATATGCTTATTTAGGAGAGAAGGAGTCTTTATCGGTTATAATTTTCGCTTCTCTAGCATTAGAGCAAGAGAATGCACTTTTATCGGTATTGAGATCTAACAAAGAGGCGTTTGGTTGGAGTATGGCGGACATCAAAGGAATTACTCCCATGATAGTTGAACATCATATACATGTGATGGATGATGCCAGACTAACCCTAGAACCACAGAGACGGTTGAATCCCGTCATGAAGGAAGCGGTAATGAAAGAGATCGTCAAATGCCTAGATAATGGTATTATATACCCCATCTCCGATAGCCAATAGGTGAGTCCTATACATGTCGTTCCTAAGAAATCCGGCATCACTGTTATACCAATGAGGCAAATGAGTTTATTCAGACACGCGCCCAAACTGGGTGGCGTGTATGTATTGATTATAGAAAACTCAATGCTGCTACGAGGAAAGACCACTTTCCTCTACCATTCATTGATCAAATGCTGGAACGCTTAGCGGGACGAGAATATTATTGTTTTATGGACGGATACTCAGGGTATAATCAAGTCCCCATCGCCAAAAAGGATCAAGATAAAACCACTTTTACTTGTCCTTTTGGTACCTTTGCTTACAGTCGCATGCCCTTTGGGTTATGCAATGCTCCCGCTACCTTTCAGCGGTGTATGATGGGGATATTCTCTGATATGGTAGAGAATTTCCTGGAGATCTTTATGGACGATTTCTCGATTTTTGGAGACTTTTTTCCTATTGCCTAGCAAATCTTGACGCTGTTCTTACTCGTTGCAAAGAGAAGAACTTAACTTTGAACTGGGAAAAATGCCACTTCATGGTCCAAGAAGGAATTGTTCTTGGACATGTTATTTCACAGAAAGGCATTGAGGTTGACAGAGCTAAGATAGATGTCATTCAAAACCTCCCTCATCCCAAAAGTGTCAAAGACATTCGATCTTTCCTTGGCCATGCGGGCTTTTATAGGAGATTTATTAAGGATTTTAGAAAAATTGCTAGACCTTTAACTCTTCTCCTGGCCAAGGATACGACCTTCCATTTTGACTCGGACTGCGAGACAGTTTCGACTCACTTAAACACTCACTCACTTCAGCCCCCGTTTTATCATCACCAAACTGGGACTACCCCTTTGAGCTAATGTGTGATGCATCCGACTTTGCAGTAGGTGCATTCTTAGGACAGCACATCGAAAAGATGCCACACGTGATATACTATGCTAGTAAGACCCTGAATGATGCTCAAATTAATTATACAACCACAGAAAAAGAACTTTTAGCGGTTGTATTTGCATTAGAAAAATTCAGGCTTTACTTAATTGGCTCATCTATAGTTGTGTACACGGACCATTCCGCCTTAAAACATCTTCTGGCGAAGAAAGATGCAAAAGGTCGACTAATACGTTGGATCCTTCTGTTACAAGAATTCGATCTTGTTATCAAAGATAAGAAAGGATGTGAAAACGTAGTAGCTGACCATCTTTCACGCATCTCTTCTTCCCCTGTGACCCTGCCGATCAATGATTCGTTCCCTGACGAACAACCCTTGAGCGTATCCAATGAACCATGGTTCAGGGATATTGTGAACTATCTTGTCACGGGACTTATACCCAGCGATTGGTCAAAACAGGACAAATACCGTTTTCTTTCCCAAGTAAAACACTTTTACTGGGACGATCCATACTTGTTTAAGTATTGTCCTGATCAGATCATTCGCCGGTGTGTCCCGAAAGAAGAGTTCAAGAGTGTTCTTTCTTTTTGTCATGATCAGGCCTGTGGGGGTCACTTTGGTCCTAAAAAGACGGCGGAAAAGGTTTTGCGATGTGGATTTTATTGGCCGACCTTATTCAAGGACGCATTTGACTATTGCAAAACCTGTACACAATGTCAGTACAAGGGTAGAATCTCCCAGAGGAATGAAATGCCTCAGCAACCCATTCTGGTTGTTGAAATATTCGATGTTTGGGGCATTGATTTTATGGGTCCTTTTCCTAACTCCTTTGGGAATTTGTACATACTGCTAGCGGTTGATTATGTCTCAAAGTGGGTAGAAGTCATTCAATGTCGCACTAATGACAGGAAAGTTGTCATTAAGTTCTTGAAAGAGAATATCTTCTCGCGATTTGGACACCCACGCGCTATCATTAGCGATAATGGGACACATTTCTGCAACAGGTATTTCGAGACTCTGATGCGGAAGTACTCAATCAACCACCGACTTTCTACACCCTATCACCCCCAAACAAGAGGGCAGGCTGAAATCTCAAACAGACAAATCAAACTTATCCTGGAGAAAACTGTTGCTAAAAATAGAAAAGACTGGTCGACCAAACTGACGGATGCTCTTTGGGCATTCCGAACTGCATATAAGACCGACCTAGGAATGTCTCCATATAGGATAGTGTTTGGAAAAGCATGTCATTTACCAGTTGAGATAGAGCATAAAGCATTATGGGTTATTAAAGAAATAAATTTTGATCTAAACTTAGCTTGCAACTTTCGGAAGTTGCAACTAAATGAGCTAAGCGAACTCCGCGATGAAGCCTATGATAACGCTGTGATCATAAAGAATAGGACTAAGGTTTTTCATGATAAAAATATTTTGAGGAAAACATTTTCACCTGGTCAACAAGTCCTTCTTTATGATTCACGACTACACCTTCACGCGGGTAAGCTTCGATCTCGATGGAAGGGACCTTTTATTGTGCGGTCTGTATACCCGCACGGGGCAGTAGAAGTAGAAAATGTTAAAAACGGCACCTTTTTCGAAGTAAATGGACATAGACTAAAGCCGTATTTCTCCACTGACCCCACGGAGGAGCTCCTGTTCTTACAGGAGCCAGTTTATTTGGATTAAAATTCCTCCGTCTCACCTTCTTGTCCAGTATATCATTGCATCATCTTTTGAATGGAGGTGAGTGAAAAGAGTAAGTTTGGGGGAAGTTCTTCACTTATATATTTTGCCCCCACTAATAATTCCTCCCAGACTTACAGGTTTTGTAGATATAGCTGTTGGCAACAGTGAGGATACTGTTGAAAACAAGTTTGGGGGAGATTTGTGCTTATTTTTGCATCATTTGCATATCATTTGCATAAGCACAAAACATTTCTTTAAAAATTTAAAAAAATTTCAAAATCCATAAAAATTTAAAATTTTCAAGTATAAAAATAATTTTAATATTTACACTTTTTGTATATAAATAAGATAATAAAAGTTTAGATAGTGAACATTTACATCCATGAGATTAGAAAAATTTAAGAAAACTAAGAAAATTAGAAGTTTTCTTATACGAACTAGTAATAAGTAGTTATGAGCCGTTGTCCCAAGGGTTAGCAAGATAAAGGACGTCACTAATCTGAGGATAAAAATAAGTCTGAAAAATAGTTTCTATTCTGGAAGCCAAACATTTTGAACGTTGATACCCTACTATTCGCACTTACACACGTCTTAAAGCCTGGGATAGTAGAGGATACCTTGAAATGCTCTTGTCTTAAAGCCAAAAGTATGAAGGAAATTAAAAAAAAAATGAAATAAAGAAAATATAAAGTGGTGAGAAAAATAGACACTGGTTTTGTTATCACCAAGGGCAATAAAAAAATATATAGCGAGGGTGCTTCTTCATCTAGTGCCCTAAGGCCAACTGGTCTGGGAGTCACTGCTATGCCTTAGGTGGTGCAAGACGAGCAAAATACACCAAATAAGCAAGCACATGAGTAATCGGTCGGTTAGTACCTCAAGAAGTATTAACGGTGGCATGAAAGTGTGTGAGCAATCTCATCTAAATATTCATTAATTAAAAAAGTACTGAGGCTGATGGGCAAGAGTATGATAGCTTGAATTGAATTCTCCGGGTGTAGGGATGTCTTTACACACACGCAGGGTTATATGATCGATGTTTGGAAGAAAGATAGGAATGAAGAATAAGACGATGTTTTATTGAGGGAGGACGTGATTTCTAACATCTTTTCTTGACCATTAAGATAGGGCTCATGACAACCGAAAAGCTAGCTTAGTTGGAAACCCTAATTTTCAAAGCTTTTCTTTTACAATTCTTGTCTTTAAATGTAATATTCATGATCTTTTCTTTTATTATTAGATTTTGTGGGTGTAATCCGCTGAAAACCCTCAGGAGACAGCACTCCTCCTACTAGGGACACCTAGAGGTTTAAAGGCTTGTTACACGTGCTCAGTGCAATCGTGTTGCCTACGAAAGTGTGCTAGTTAGTTTTTCTCTTTCTTTATTTTTTCCTTCTCTTTTTAATAAAAAGTTCGCTCGAGACGATCGAAATTAAGTTTGGGGGAATTTGATTAGTCGAAAATATTGCATCTTTTAGCCGGCAATTTCCTCATCATTTGCATTCATATAGAAGTGTTCGGCATTCATATTTCACATATTAGCAAATATGTCGTAAAATATCAGATTACATGTGTTAGACCTTAAAACCGGCATTTCTAGGGAAATTGACTGCATTTCATAGCATGGCATCATTTCTATATATTGCAACCCGTGTTTCGAAGTCCGTGCAGGAAAATCAGAAGCTTGCTCAAATTTACACTGCTAAACGATACGCCAACTCAAAGAATTAGAATCTGGTAATGATCTAAAGGGTATTCAGGAATTCAACATATCAGAAAATACAGAAGAAGTCATAAGAAGCCAACACTAAAAATATGCAGCCCCAAGGAGCCGAAATGGCCGCGGAACCGCGGCCTAAGCCGCCTTGTGCCGCGGTTCCGCGGCGGCTTGTCGACGTCGCAACTTCAGCTTTGCACCACAACTTCTATCTCAATGCCTACAGCTCAGAATGACACAACATTTTCCAGAAAGCCCCAGAACCTTCTTCCAGATCAGCAAGCTTTGGGATCAACACTAAACTAGCCTTGTATTCTAGAAACTTCTCCCTAAACCCTAGCTTAAACCCTAAGCTAAGCCTAACTAACTACTTCTAGAAGTCTTTCAACAAACTTTTGGAGGGAACTTCTATTTCAAACTCAAGGCTTAGGGTTTGGGAGATCTATAAATAAGACCCTAGGCTCACTTGTAAAAAAGAGATATTCAATTCATTCATTGAAATTGATTGATCCATTCACTCTCTTTCTTCATCTTCTTCTTCCACAAGTCTAGTGACAAGGCTTGTGTGAAACCCTAACCCTAATTCCAATCAAAATCCAAGATCCCGAGTACCCCATCAAGCAAGAAACCTTGCAACCTTTTATGAGCGGAGCCGATCTTCAACAGAGCAAGTGGTCCAAGCCGACCCGCGACTCACGGAGCCGAGCGAAGCCAAATCGACAATTTAGTTCTTCCTCTTGTAGTTCTTGAGCGACTGTAATCAAATTGTTGATATAAATAAAAGGTGATATTCTTTTATCTTGTTTTCTTTAAATTCTTGCATCATGATTCGATCTCAATTTCTAGTTGTAGTTCTTGTTGTGATGTTTGAGTAATACTCCGCTCGTCAAGGAGTCGAGACGATCAATAGAAGGATGATGTAACATATCTTAAATCGATTCTTGAGTCCTACGAGTTTTGTAAACCCTAGCAAGTTCAAGAACCGACAACCCAGTTCGTTGCGATGCTTTCTTGATTGATATCACTCGAAATTGGGGAGTTACGATCGTTTCTTGAAATTGCTAGAGGCTAGAATGTGAATGATATCGACGAAAGAATAAGGGTTAAATGATGAAACCCTAGTTTCACGAGAAAGCCCTAACTCTCGTCGATCATCATCGATCCAGTATCAATTCTTCGAAAGACAAGAACACGATATCTTGAGATTACATCACGTCTATAGATCCGATCGATTCCTACGAGCCTCATTTAGATTCTTGACATTTGGTTGGAAATATCATCGAAACCCGATTCTCGATTGTTTATCATTTTCTTAATTCTTGATTGATTAGTGACACTTGAATCAATCGATAAAATCTTGAATCATGTTTTCTTTTCCTTTCGATTAACTTTTCAATTCAAACAAATCAAATATAAAAACGAATCGCACAATCCCTATGGACGATCCGTACTCGCTTACGATCTACAACCGACACCATAATTGATTGCGGTCAAATATAATTCTTTGATTGTGAAATTTTATTCAATTCTCTAATTACCGACACAAAGAAACTTATTCGCTTTATTCGATTTACACAGTCTCGAATTTCTTTTCAATCAAATGGCGCCGTTGCCGGGGATCATTTGATTTACTTACACAATCGGAAATTTATAACAATCAAACATCATACGTGCACAAGTACACGTATGTGATCTAACCCTACCGTAAAACAATACGGCCTCTACATCTTTTCGCCCGAAGCAGAGAAACCCTCTATGTGGGACTCTAAAGACTCGACAGTACGCCGGCAGTGAGTTATTGGATAAATCCATAACGACAAGCACGTCAGCGGCACTAGTTGTACGTAACGGCTATCCGGGTACTAGTTGAAAAGGAAGGCCGACGAGCAAACTCATCCGGATCCTTACTGAGCCTATCTGTGACAATATCCGTATAGTACGGTCTCTTCGTCTAAGAGTATCGCATACCGGGTGTAGGGGGTGGTATACATCAGACCCTAATAACCTGATAATTCATGCTGATGCGGCTTAGGACCAATCCGGGAAACTACTGATCAACCTATTAGTAAATCCCAACTGCCTTAGCCAAGGTATTATGGTCCTGACCAATCAAACACAGTGCGATATCGACTCCCAATACCGGGAGAGACGAATCCCCAACAATCGCCCATTGCCTTCATATGGCTCGGGACTGTACCCAACCAAAACCTGTTTGCATGACTAAGTGGAGTCATGGTAAGGTAGTAATCAATGCACAGTGGGAACTCGCACGAGACAAATGACGATCTCAGGTCCGAAGACTAACCTGTACACATGTCACCTGAGAACTTCCATATGACGATAGGTATAGTACCATCTGGAAGTTCTCGGCGAGTCCGTCCAGTGTACTCACACTTAGTGAGCACCTGTATACGATCTTAGGTGCATCAGACCAATGGCTGCGGACCAACTATCGCCCCTCCTCAGGGTCTAGAAATGTATACACTAGTCTACTTTGGAGTATCAATACCCAGTCTTGATACTCACACGACTAGGGACCATTTAAGGATGTGCTTATGGCCTACCATGCTCCCACAACTATGATCGCCATCATAACGCAGGTAGTCAAGCAAGATCCTATGGGCTTTATCAACATGTAACCTCTATATGTAATACCGAGTATAATATATGCACATGTTAAGATATAGTCAAACCATAATAGTATACTACTGTATCAATTCTTTATCAATATGTGCAAGCTGGATAAAACATCAATAGAAACAAATACACATATCTTGATAAAGAAAACTCAAGTAATATAATATATAACTGAGGAAGAATGTCTTGTACATACATATCCCCAGCATCCACATGTATACATATACAATAATGGCCTCCAGGGCTTACATATCCAACAATCTCTCACTCGCACTAGAGGCTAGTAATTGGCGTACCGAATACCCAACGTCTGCTCTAAGGCCAGCTGTTGGCATACCGCATACCCAATATCTTAAAAATTCATTCGAACTACGCTTGAGGGAAGGCCTTTGTAAATGGATCCGCCGTGTTTTCTTTTGTATCCACTCTCTGGACCTCGATCTCCTAGCAATCTATGATCCCGCTGATCAGGTGATATCGCCTTAAGATGTGTCTGGATTTCTGATGAGACCGTGGTTCCTTCGCTAAAGCTATATCCCTATTGTTATCAAAATACAGAGGTATCAGATCAACAATGGAAAGAACTACCTGAAGTTCAGTAATGAACTTTTTCATCCAGACTGCTTCTTTTGGGGCATCTTTCGCAGCAATGTATTCAGCCTCCATCGTCGAGTCTGCGACGATGTCCTGTTTGGAGCTCCTCCAACACACCTCCCCTCCGTTGAGGGTAAACACAAAACCCGAGACAAACTTGTTGTTATCCTTGTCACTCTGAAAGCTTGAATCGGTAAAGTACTCGACCTTGAGGCCTCCATTACCGTATACTAAGAACATCTCCTTGGTCCTTCTCAGGTACTTGAGAATGTTCTTTACAGCCGTCCAATGATTCTTACCCAGGTTTGACTGATACTGGCTCACCACGCTAAGCGCATATGCTACATCTGGTCTGGTACACAGTATCGCATAAATTATAGATCCTACCACCGAAGCGTAGGGTATAATTCTCATGTGAACCCTCTCCTCATCTGTCTTGGGAGACATCTCTTTAGAGAGGGCGATTCCGTGCAAAGCGGGTATATTACCGCGCTTGGAATCTTCCATACTAAATCCCTTTAGTACGGTCTCTATGTACCTGGACTGCGAAAGTCCCAATAATCTCTTAGATCTATCTCTATAGATCTTAATCCCCAGAATGTATGAGGCATCACCCAGGTCCTTCAGGGAGAACCTTTGTGACAAGAACAGCTTGAACGATTGTAGTATAGGAATATCATTTCCTATCAAGAGAATGTCATTCACGTACAAGACTAGGAATACGACAGTTCATCCTACAATCTTCTTATATATACATGGCTCATCCTCGTTCTTGATGAATTCAAAGTCTTTGATTGTTTCATCAAAACAGATGTTCCAGCTCCGCAATGCCTGCTTTAATCCATAAATGGATTTAAGCAACTTGCACACCTTCCCACTTGTCCCACTGTCTACAAAACCTTCTGGCTGATCCATTTAACGCACTCTTCCAAACTTCCGTTTAGAAAAGCCTTTTTTACGTCCATCTGCCAGATCTCATAGTCATGGAAGGCAGCAATGGCAGGTAGGATCCGAATGGATTTGAGCATAGCCACTAGAGAAAAGGTTTAGTTATAGTCCACTCCTGGTCTTTGACGAAAACCTTTTGCAACAAGTCTAGCCGTATAGGTTTCCACATGCCCATCTACACCAAACTTTCTTTTGTAGATCCATTTGCATCCAACGGGTTTTACCCCAGGTGGAGCAATATCCAAGGTCCACACTTTATTAGTGTACATGGAATCAATTTCGGATCGCATAGCATCCAGCCATTTATCAGAATCCCTACTGATAATGGCCTGCCTGAATATAGTAGGACCATCTTCTTCCAAGATGCAATCCTCTCGATCCCCGTCTATGAGAAAACCGTAGTATCTCTCGGGTGGATAAGAAATTCCACTAGATCTGCGGAGTGGCTGAGGTTCGTCCGGGATTATTGAATTCTCTGGTTCTACCAAATCCTCGGTTATAATTTGTCCCTTTGGAATTTCTTCCAGTTCTACCACGCTCCCACTAATTTCTTTTGCAAGAAATTGCCACTCTAAAAAGGTGGCGTGCTGAGCAACAAACACCTTCTGTTCCTCGGAGTGGTAGAACATATATCCATTTGAATGCTTGGGATATACTACAAACTTACATAAAACTGACCATGCCTAAAGTTTGTCCGGATTCTAGTTTTTAACATAGGCCGGACAACCCTATATCTTAACCCGTTTAAGACATGGTTTTTTACCACTCCATATTTCATATGGAGTCTTAGGCACGGACTTAGATGGAACCTGATTCAATAAGTACGCTATTGTTTCAAGCGCAAGTCTCCAAAATGAAAAAGGCAATTCTAAATTACTCATCATGGAGCGAACCATGTCCAATAGGGTACGGTTCCTCCGCTCCGATACACCGTTGTGCTGTGGTGTATACGAAGGAGTAAGCTGAGAAAGAATACCATTCTCTTTCAGAAAGCCCCATAATTCCATACTTAAGTACTCCCCTTCTCTATCGGATCAGATGATCTTGATACTTTTTCCAGTCTGGTTCTCTACTTCATTTCTAAATTCTTTGAATTTCTCAAAAGTTTCATATTTGTGTTTCATAAGATACATATATCCGAACCTAGAGAGATCATCAATGAATGTGATGAAGTACACGAACCCACCCCTTGCATGTATAGACATCGGACCACACACATCGCCGTGTATGAGTCCCAAGAGCTCTGTTGCTCTTTCTCCATGTCCGGTGAATGAAGATTTGGTCATCTATCCTTTGATACAGGACTGACAAGTTTCATAAGATGAAAATTCGAACGAATTCAAATATCCATCTTTATGCAACTTACTTAGTCATTTCTCTCCGATATGACCAAGTCTACAATGCCACAAGTAGGATTCGTTCACTTCTAAACTCTTCCTCCTGCGTGTGTTTTGTACATTGAAAACTGTGTTTTGATTTAGAACATAGATACCATTACACAGTGTACCTTCTGCAACCAATACATGATTAAGGTAAATGTTCATGATATTTCTATCATGAACAAACTTATATCCATCTTTATCAAGTAAAGAAACCGATATGATATTGCAAACCATGGAAGGTATATAGTAGCAATTGTTCAAAATCATAGTATTTCCTTTTGGCAACACTAAGTGATATTCACCGATGGCTGCAACATCAACTTGTGCTCCGTTCCCTACTCTGAGGGACATATCACCATGTCCAACCATTCTACTTTTTCTCATTCTCTGCAATAAATTACAGATATGATATCTTGATCCAGTATCTAGTACCCAGGAGGTACGACTGACAAAAAATAGTTCTCAATAACAAAAACACCTAAAGAAGACGTAATAGTGTGCTTCTTCTTTGTTGGGGTCATCAAAGTATTCATGCAATCCTCTTTCTCTTGCTCATACTCATGACAACTGTCATAGTTTAAAGCCGAACCGACGTTCCCCGGTCCCGAATAAGAATTCGGATCGGTCAAGCGATACATTTTATTATCTTGATTAGGGCGTGAAATGGTTGCTACCTGGAGAGAGAGAAAAGAAACACTTAGCGTGCGCTCTTGCAAGATTAGATTGGTTATTAGTTTATCTAATCAGGATGGCTCCCACTGTTTCCTCGAATTCTTCATCAAACCTTTAAAAGGAGAACTAGTCAGGATTAATCGCACGTTACAATACTTGCTTAACCTTTCGGCCAAGCTAGTGTTAGTACTTCGAGGAAGGTTTTCCAACGCTTTCGCGAAGTTCCTTAATTATATAACCTCTTTTCCGTGGAGAACACCGTTCTAGACACCTACTTGGTTTATAACATTGATTGTTAAGTGAAATAATCTCCCAAGAGTAATCCTACTCATCAGTGGGATCGGGATCCAACTATCATTATGTGATGACCTAGATAGAATCCACTCTAGTCACCACACTCCAGAAGGTATGCTAAACCTGCAAGTTTCCTGTATATTTGAAACTCCCGATGTGGTTTTTGCCTCTAGGACCCAAGTGACCTTGACGAGTAATCAACAAATCAAAAGGTCCTAATCAAGTTCAACCTGTCGTTATTCGGGATTGCATTAGACCCACCCGCATGATCCTTGACGAATAATCAACAAAATTATGCGACTGTCCTAACCAATCGCATTTATCTATGCAACAGGGAATCATTACTTAGCTACTGTTCACTGCGCCTTGACGAATAATCAACAAGCACAGCACGAATACTAATTACTAATTTTTGGAACGACGGAGGGCTACGGCTGGGTTTTTGGAGAAAAACTCGTTAACGTAATGAATTTAATATCGTTGAAGGAACCTGAGCAGTTTTCAAAAGGAGTGGTTTAGGCTCCGCTTTTGAAAACTTCTGGTTTCGAAAAAACCGAGTAATCTACAGTATAAACTTTTGCTAAAGAGGCCACTCCCCGCGAAGGTATATCGGCTCTTGCCTCGTGGAATGAGTTGCTGGATATTCATAACCGAATACCATAATGCAAAGTGAAAGAATATAACTATAGTTTTTCGAAATTTTGTTCCAACAACGTCTTTTTAGGTTTCTTTTCTTGTATTAATCAAAATTAATGTGGTCCTATCAATTAACCTATCACACCAGAAAAGAACGAAATACAATGTACGTATATACTATCTGCATTCGCCACGGGGCCCCGTCATGCACCGTTAGGTTACTTAACTAAAGGCAAAGCGGGGGCTAGACTAGCGCGGGTGCAAAACATATATAACATCTACTAGTATATATATAACTATATATAACATTCGTCCCAGGCATAATACTAAGCAACATCACAGATCAACAACAAGTAACACAGAATGGTGGATAATCTTGGAGCCTCGAATTTCATTTGAGCCGCAAATAAAACCCGACGTTCCCGATCGTGTGGATAGCCCGTGCAATGAAAACTTAGACCCTTACGAGCGCGGTAAGTTACCAGACAATCCCAGAAGTGAGGCAACCCCAATCAAAAAAGTGAATGGGCTACCCAGCACTTCACGAGATCCTGTAACTTGAGCGCCCCTCCATGGGTCAAACTATACCCCCTACGAGTGCGGAGAATAGCCCGTCAATTCTAGAGTGAAGCCCCCTCCGTCTCAACGCCAAGAGATGTGGGCTTGTTTCCATCTAGTACCCGGCTATTCGTGCACTCCACCACGGGGTAATCCTAGTACAGAAAAAAAAATATGTACAATGGTGACATCGACCTCAACCCGGTCGTACCCCAAAAAATAATATACAATCCGGCAAAGACGGCAGTCCACATGTCGGACGCTCGTCCCACAATATGAATATACAAATGAATCTCAACTGTACATCTATCATTACACCGCAAGCTATCCACCACGACAATGCAACCATAACCACAGCACAAACACAAAATATCAACATGAATGCCATGTTCATAAACCCGTCTAATAGAACATATAGCAATTTAGATGGGTTATACCACTCAAATGACATTCACGTTCGCAATTAGAAGCGTATGTACTGAAACTTATAAACGGCGTTAAAATAATGACTTCGAAATACTTCATTTTACCCCAAACACAAAGATAACAGAATATCCAGCCTGGGCAAAATCAAATATATCCTGAAACCCTAAATCCAAGTGTTATAGAATACTAAACAAAAACGAGCAATTTCCTGCACTGTAAAACCATCCAGGGCGGCCAAAAATTGATTCTTGTCGGCAAAGTTTTGAAATTTATGCTTCGTTTTTCTCTAGTGTTCTAGTTGTCACAAGAGTAGTCTTCTGCAATTGTTTAAAAAAAAATTTGAAGACCTTTTAAATTCGACAGAAACTTGAATATTTCACGGATTGTTTTGGAGTTGTTTCGGTTTCATTACTTTAAAATCATTTAAAACTACTAGTATAGGGTTTATGGGCTGGCTCTGATACAATGTTGGGTTACACTAACGCTCTGGCCATCATCCGTGGCCGTCTGAGGAAAAAAATTTTATAACATTTTAAACAGGCGCTAGAATAACTCTAAATCGGATCTACCATAAACCTAACTAGCATGTAAAAGAGATGTATTTACTATGAAAGAAGTTTATACTAAGAGGCTCAAGTCCATCGGATCTTCACTCCTCTCCTTTAGTATGCTCCTAATGGCCTCCATGATCGAGCTTGATCGTCTGTCTCCTTATGTCAAAGATGATCCACCCGAAAGTGTCTACTTTGAGCTCATGCCTCTAAACCGAGGTATCTATGTTACTTAGTATGCTAATCTGAATAGCTTAGATGATGTAGAGAAACTGATGGAATGATTTATCTTACTAACCCTAGGTTTCTCAACACATGAGACTTTAGGGTTTTGAGGAAGAAGAAGATGAAGCTTGAGGAGTTGAAAGTGTAGTAGAGAGCATGAATAAAGAATGGCTAAGTGTTGTGAACTAATAATGCCACAAAAAATATCTTCACAATACAAAATATCAAGCATACCCAAATAGTAAACCATGAGTCACCCCATAAGTCACTACATGAGTCACCAAGTAGCCCTGCTTCATTTAAAACAAATAAACACCTCATAGCTCCACCTCATTAACCATTTAACCTAAATGGTTAAAACAATAATGAGGTGTCTTCTTCTAGAAATATCTTGCACAATTATAAGAATACCCCTCACCGTATATATATAACTGTATCCGTATTCCGAAAAATATGAATATAAAGAGACAAAATTAATCCAAGAATATAATACTAGGATCCGTCTTAAACCAAAGCCCGCTAGTATTATACGCTCAAACATCATATGTGCACAAGTACACGTATGTGATCGAACCCTGCCGTAAAACCATACGGCCTCTACATCTTTTCGCCCGAAGCAGAGAAACCCTCTATGTGGGACTCTAAAGACTCGAAAGTACGCCGGCAGTGAGTTACTGGATAAATCCATAAGCACAAGTACGTAACGGCTATCCGGGTACTAGTTGAAAAGGAAGGCTGACGAGCAAACTCATCCGGATCCTTACTACGCCTATCTATGACAATATCCGTACAGTCCGGTCTTTTCGTCTAAGAGTATTACATACCGGGTCTAGGGGGTGGTATACGTTAGAAGACGAGTGATGGGGGCGGAGACGACAAGGAAAGTGAGGAAGAAAAGAGCGGGAGAGAGAAAACAGAGAGACGGAGAGAGTTGATTTCCTTATTCTTTTTTTTCCTTTGTTTAAAAAGTAAATATAAGTTGCATATATATATATATATATATATATATATATATATATATATAGTTTAGTGTATGTAATATATTATATTTTAATATAAAAATTAATTGTATAAAAGATAATATCAATTTTCGAGCCGTCTCCACAAAAATCTCATTGATAAATATACATATAGGAATAATAATACATATATGTAACCTATTTAACCATAATGCAGGAAATATAATTTAAATATAGTCTACCCTTTACCAAAGATTTAACAGGATTTTAAATAATTTTAAATCTAATAAATATTTGGTATCTAAATTCTATTAGATTTAAGCGTAATAGATAAAAATTAAAATAAAAAATGATGTGCTTAACCACATGATGATAATTAATATATATACATATATATACATATACATATATATATATATATATATATTATCTCTAATGTGTGGCTACCAGAAGATATGTGTTGATTTATACATTATATGTGTGTGTGTGTGTGTGTGTGTGTTATATACTAGATTCTCATAAATTTAGTTTACTGATAAATATTAAATAAAAATATCATCTAGCACCATAATGGGTATTAACATGCGGGTCGGGTCGGATAACCCCTTCCACTATTCAAATTATTCGCAACCCAATTGATAAATAAAACAAGTCTAAACATACTAATTAATATCGTACGATCTTTCAGGGGTGTTACATCGGATCCCTGAAGCACATTACGAAAGAGAACTGTTCAGTCAAAAATATTGCACATTTGATTGAACATTTTCTTTACTTTTGTTAAGTATTTAAAGTTGTTTATTGTAAGTATGGAACATATGTGGGTTTATCTGCAAGATACTGTTTATCATATGTTTATATATTATAATTAATATTATGAAGGAAAATATATGCATATAATATTTATATGATATTTTGATAATTTAAATATGTATATCATATCAAATATTTCTAACTATATTCTTAAGATTTAATATCATATAAAATGTTTAGGATAATATCTCAAAAATATGCCAAATATTACTAACATTATGAATTGAGATATTGTGCAGATATTAGCCCAGGTCTAGAATCAAGGAGATCCGGGTTAAATCAAGATGTCGGAATCGAATCTGCCAAAATATTGAAGAAAATCATGAGATCTAGCAGGGGCAGAGACTCAGAGCATTATTTTCATAATATAGACATCTAGAGAATCTCCAAAACTGATACCAAAACAACAGGAAAAAACCCAAAACCTAATTTTACAATTCTGCGGCGTAAAGGCGGCAAAAGGTGACATCTGCGGCAGATCCGCGGCAGTTTGGTGGAGTTGGGATGTGATATTTTGTAGTATGGATCTTAACAGCATATATTCACTCAGGGCACCTAGGGTTTCTGATTTTGGGACTATTTAAAGGACCGAGAGCTTCAGAAGAAAATTATTTCGAAATAGATCACTAAAATCATCACCTAATAGATCACTGACAAGGTCAAGAGATCCAAGACAGGTCCACGAATTGACGTGATCAATCAACGCATCATCTACTTCCTACGAGACAGAGATCAGGAGCATAAACTATGGTTCTTGTACTCTAAATTTGACAGATTTGTAAATTATAGTTGATTAATAAAAAGGTAGATCATTAATTTAGTTCTTTACATTTTACTTTCTACATTTAATTTCTGCATTACTTTCTGCATTTACATTATGATCTCCTTCTCTATCTTCTCTTCTATCTCAACCATGCGTGAGTAATTCTACGCTTGATAGGGTTCGTAGTATTAGGTTAGATCAATAGATGATAAAATCTCTTAACTTCTTTTATATCTTTTAAAGTTTATAAACTTTAGCAAAACAATTGTTAACATCCTTATCGGACGCGCTACCAATTTATTGATAGTCTCGACCGCGATTCGAGATTAGATTAACACTTGTTTTGGTAAAGATTAAACATGAATAGAGGTCAATGAAAAGATAAGGGTTAAGAGTGGGAACCCTATTCCCTCAAAAAATCATAATCTTCATTCATCACTATCGATCTTGTTTTAAATCTATTACAAAATAAAAGGTTCAACAAACCCTACAAGCCTCTTCTTCATAAATTCTACATCCATGTTCAACATAGATCTAAAAACTATTCTCCTTATTTTTAATTAACTCGTATAAAGCAAGTAAAATGTTCTACGTTTCCCTAAGAATGACCCGTACTCATCTCGGCTAGCTACGAGTGACACCGTTATTGATTGCGGTTACTTTACTTTACAAAACAATTCTTCAAAATACATAATCAATCAAATGGCACTGTTTTTGTGATTTGTTGAGTCAAGTCTTAAGTCCGACTTTTTTCAAAACAAGCCTTTTTATATCTTTCTCATACATGCTAGCACGTGCACTAAACCCACTTAGTGCATGATCGGCTGGACACAGGGTTCTAGTGCCTGTCTTGTCCGCATTTCTGCAATCGACTCCGAAGTTGGTACTTCTTCATCTTCTATTTCCCCTCCACCCACCACATTGACCGAGATGGATGGTTCTCCATCAGATTTTAACAATACCACCCTGCCACCGCCCGTAGGTGCGCAAAATCCACCGTGCATCTTTCTTCAAGAAAGATGCTACCCGATACGCGGTCCCCTTCCTACTTGTCTATCTATTACACCAGCCAATGGGAATAATTTCGAAATTAAACCCCACTTCATCAACCTGTTGCCTAAATTTCACGGGCTTGAATCCGTAGACGCATACATTTTTATAACCAAATTTGAAAACGTATGCGCAATGATGGGCACTACACAACTTTCTGTAGATACTATAAGATTATGTCTTCTCCCTTTTATCTTGTCTGATCTAGCATAAAAAATGGCTTTATAACACTGCCGCACACTCTATTGCCAAATGGGATGAATTCGTTATAGCAATCCTTAAGAAATTTTATCCAAATCATAAGACCGCCCGTGTTCGAAGCGAGATTAACCAGTTTACCCAACTTCCCAACAAACCATTTTGGAAATGCTTTGAATGGTGTAAAAATCTTCTTGTCCAATGCCCTCATCACGGAATCAATAGATGGGATCTTTGCCGAATTATATATGAGGGTGTTAATCCAGTAACAAAACAGATGCTTGAAATCATTTGTCAATGCCATTTCATGTCTAAAGACAATGGTGAAACTTGGTAAATTCTGGAAGATCTCGCCGAACAAACTTTGCAGTAGGAAAGCGTTAGACCAACTTCATCTAGGGTAGGTATCCATCAGCTCGACGTTTCCATCACAGTGAAAGTCAAAATGGCCACGATGCAAAAGAAACTCGAAGCTATAGAAAAAAATTTCGTCAGCCTCCCTAAACCAAGTTACGCTCCCCAAAACTGTGTGTGGTTGATGTTCTAACCCATCACAACTAACGGAAGAATGTCCTTTGAATCCTCCATTTTAAGGTTAAGAACAAACTAATGCTACTTTTCAGCAACGACCTAGAAACGACCTTTATTCTTCCACATACAATCAGGGATGGAGGAATCATCATAATTTTGCTTGGAACCAAAACCATGCTCAAACTCAAAATACATTCCTAAGCCAAAATAACTATCAAAGACCTCCTCCACAGCAACAGCAATCACCACAACAGAGTCAGTACCCCTTTCAACCACAAACTTTTCAAAACCCGGCCAACAACTTTGATCCTTATAATAATATTTCAACGGCTGGTACCGATAAAACCTCTGCGCTCGAACGTAAATTAGAAACGTTCATTAAACAATCCACGCAAACGACGGCTAATTTTACGTCTTCTATCCAAATATTAGTACAAAACACCGCTTCCTACAGTAAAAGAATAAAATCGATAGAAGCACAACTTGCACAGTTAAATGCCGCGATGAGCGAGAGAGAAAAAGGGAAACTTCCATTTCAACGTTTACCAAATCCCGGCCACTCACAAAGCGCGAATATCATCCTTCAAAATCATAATGTGGGTGCCGTAACTACGTTGAGATCGAGAAGAGAGTTGAACAACCAAGTCGGTGAACAGGTTGATGTTGATGATATTAATGAAATCCCGGCTTCTACTTCTACTCCTCCTTCGTATAGTCCACCCTCTCCTTCCGAGCCTATTCTCCATTCTTCCCAAGGCTCAAACCCTCAGCCTACTTCCTTGAGTCAACCTCAAACGATCCCAACTCTAATTCTGGGATCCATTCCAGCCCCACAAACTTCTCTAATATTGGACCCAACGCTTATTGATAAAGTTCCTTTTCCATATAGGTTGAGGGCTAACAAACAAAGTCCCCCAATAGAGAAGATTGTGGACATCTTTAAGCATGTTAACATAAATATTTCTCTCCTAGATGCTATCAAACAAGTTCCGTCATATGCGAAAATTTTAAAGGACTTGTGCACTAAGAAGAGGAAAACTCAAGTACCTAAAAATGTTTTCTTAGCGAGTAATATGAGCAATTCTCTTACCCAATTAGTGCCCACGAAACGTAAGGACCCCGGTTGTCCTACAATATCTATAACCATTGGGGATAAAAATATCAATCGTGTTCTACTCGATTTAGGTGCTAGTGTTAACTTTCTTCCATATTCTATTTATGAGCAATTAGGGATAGGAGAGTTGAAATCTACGCATTGCACTCTCCATATGGCCGATCGATCTATCACCCAACCTCGGGGTGAGTTAGAGGACGTGTTAATCAAAGTTGGGAATTTATATTCCCTGCGAACTTTATAGTTATAGATACACAACCTGTAGAAAACCCACGGAACCAAATTCCGGTGATTCTAGGTCGACCATTCCTAGCAACGTCAAATGCGATAATCAATTGTCGTAACGGTTCTATGAACCTATCCTTCGGGAAGATGACAATTGAGCTTAACATCAACAAGTTAGGAAGTCAACCATCAGAACCCTATACTCATGTGTGCTCTGTCGAAAAGATAGCTTCCGACAGTTGTGAATTCGAAGACCTTCACGATACCGATCCTACTATTTATTATATACGTGAAGACCCTTCTGTCGACAAGTCCATACCTATGTCTAAACCCTTTGACTTGTCGAATGATTTAATCAAGCTATTCGAGTATCATGACTTCCTTTCCGATAAGACTAGCATTTGGAATATCGAGTTTTGAAGACATTTTCGCTGATGAACTCGCACTCCTAGAAGACTTGGGAGTTGTGAAGAATCAACCTCCACCTAAAGAAGTTGAGCCGCCACCCCTTCTTCTTATCAAAAATGAGAATGCAAGTAGTGCACCATCACCGTTTCTGTTAGGGTCAAAATTTGCACCCCGGTTGACCGAGTCAAAGTCAAGGTCAACCCCCAAGCTAGGTGGGCCCAAGCCCAGGTCAAGCGGGCCTATGCCCAAGTCGAGCCCGCGGCCAGCCTCTTCCATGCCAAAATATAGATCATGTAATAAATAATTTTTTATGTAATTTTTTATACATGAATGTATGCAAAATGGGCATAAAGCCAATATTTTGTAAGCCCATGGTTTGTGTGCAAAAAAGAAATGGCACATGAGCCATGGGATGGGCAAAATGCCATTTTATAAAGCCCAAGGGGCTATATATAAATATGTAAGCCTATATAAGGCAACATGATGATGAATAAAGCAATACTTTTCATTCTCTCAAAAAAACCTAGGGTTTGTGCCTCTTTCCCTTCCCTGAAGGTTCCAAGCCTTTTTCTTTCTTTTGAATTAAATCGAGAGTTTTACTCTTCTTTTTTTCAAAACCAAATAGTTTTTCACCATAAAACCCACAAAGTGGAACTTGGATCTACCATCAGATCTCAAAAAGAAGAGAATTTTAAAATCCCACATCTCTTGATCTTCAAGATCCGGCCAAACAACAGGAGGAAGAAGAAGAACCCCCTTAATCAGCTTCAAAACATCCTAGGAGTTTAACTCCATATATATATATATATATATATATAATAAATATTTCCTTTCTGAACCATAACTTCTGGTTCTTGGACTAAAAGCCCATTTTTCTCGCCGGCGCCCAAGAGCTCAAGCGCTGCGCGCCCACGTGCCGACACGTGGCGCGCTAGATCTCGAGCGCAGAGTGCCCACGTGGCGCGCTTGCGCTCAAGCGCCCAGCGCAAGCGCAAAGCGCCCACGTGCCGACAAGTGGCGCGCTTGCGCTCCAGCGCCCTGCGCTCAAGCGCAAAACGCCCACGTGCCAACACGTGGCGCGCTTGTGCTCCAGCGCTCGAGCGCAAAGCGCCCACATGCCGACACGTGGCGCGCTAGCGCCTGAGCGCACAGCACCTAAGCGCACAGCGCTCAAGGCGCTGACCCCACGCATCCTTTGGATGCCCTTTCCTTTTCTTTTTTTTATATATATGTATATATAAATATACACACACACATACACATACTCTACAACACTCTCCCTCCCAAAAAAAGTTTGGGCCGGGGCGCTGCCCCGCACCCCGCAAGGGGGCTGCTAGCCTCCTTGACCCCCAGCCTGCTATCCGGGTAGCGGGACCCCCGTGAAAACTCTGCGTGGCTCCCGATATATCCAATCCCCCCTCCAAAACAAAACATATGTACACTCCACATTGAGTTCACATGACCAGTTTAACCCGTTAATCGGAGGTTCCCTCACCCGAAAGGCGAGGGGTAATTAACGGCAGCTTAGTCCGCGGCTGCCGGAGATTCGGATCCCCACAATCAATAAACCCCGGCCTACCCAAGGCAGGGGGAATCTGTAGTACGCCTGACAAGCGCGCGCGTATTCCCATCTCAATGGGGTGACGAAAAACACTCTACAGATTCTGGCACGCCCGGTGGGACCAATTTCTCCTCCCATATTTCGGGTTAAATGTTCATGCGAGCTCAATCAATGTACATATCGATCGTATATACTGAAATCATGTTCCTATTTGCAGGGGTTAACAACTTCCAATTTCCATCTTCGAACGCAAGTCAGTATTTGAACGGCTTTCCTTGGCCCCAGCTGGGGGCAAGGCCATCAACATCGACAAACTAATAAGGCATCTCATGCAAGCTCCAGTGGTGCCCTTGACAACTGTTCAATCGGGTATCTTCTCTAAGCTCCCCATCAGATGATCTCTATGTCGTTAAACTGGAAACAGATGGAAACAAAGGACCACAACGTCGTTAAACTGGGAATGATAGACCTCTAAGTATTTAAACTGGGAACCGCTGACCACCACGTCGTTAAACTGGGAATGATTGACCACCATGTCATTAAACTGGGAATAATTGACCTCTCAGTCGTTAAAACTGGGAATGTAAAAAAAATGTAGATAAACAAAAAAAATGTGTAAATAAAAGAAAAATAAATAAAGCAGAAAGGATGGGGCAACTCGCAATAAAAATCAGCAGGTAAAAATAAAAATGAAAATAAAGCCGAAATGATGGGACAACCGCGAATAAAAGCCAAAATGATAGGGCAATCACGATCTTCACGATAAAAAAAGCTGAAATGATAGAGCAATCGCGGTAAAAAAACAAAAAACAAAAAAAAAGGCGAATGATGAGTCGCTCCTGGTACCATATTGCGATGCAGACGCCAATCAAAATTCAGTTTCCCAAAATTCTCCCGGCCCTACGGTCAGTCCCCAAATTGACTACCGTATACAATCCACGGGCTCAAATAACTCCCATCATACCTATACCCCACCGCAATCACCAGTTACGCGGCTGGTCTCCGCCTTTGGAATTATGCTCCATTGAGAAGACCCACTCATGTGTCCTCACGATGCATGAGGAGAACAAACCTTCGTGGGATCCTTATGACTCACAAAGGAAAAACACACTTGGGGGTCCTCACGACTCCTAAGGAGAAAATACACCTGCGGGATCCTTATGACTCGTAGGGAGAATTGCTTTTATGGGACCCTCACGGCCCATAAAATTGAAAAGCCTTGGGCGATAGGGATCTAAACCTGTCTCCTAAGCCATCGCTCCCCAATCCCCAAGTGGCGAATGATGAGTCGCTCCTGGTACCATATTCCAGTGCAGCGATGTAGACGCCAACCAAATTCCAAACCCATACCCCAACGGCGAATGATGAGTCGCTCCTGGTACCATATTTCAGTGCAGCGATGCAGACGCCTCCAACTCCCATACCCCAACGATGAATGATGAGTCTCTCCTGGTACCATATTCCAGTGCAGCGATGCAGATGCCAACAAAGTCCCGAAATTTTTTCGGCCCTACGGTCTGGATCATACGTCCTGCAAAACCATATACAACCCACGGGGATAAAACGATCTCAATCTCTCCCAAGTCTTACCGGTGAGACCACATTCAAAGTCCCACCAAAAATAAAATCAAAAAAAAACAAAATCAAAAAAATATATATATAAATAAATAAATAAATAAAAAATGGTATGTCCACAAGCAAAATGGGCACGGATGAAAACCCGAAAGGGCTCCATGAGTAAAAACAGCAGGACTGCCGGCGAGTTTGTGAAAACCCGAAAGGGCGCGAACTCGTAAAAAAGAAATGAAATGCACTCGCAAAGTCCTCTCGACTTTGTGAAGAGAAAATTCCCGCGTGAGATCCTTACGACTCACAAAGGAGCAACACACGTAGGAGTCCCCAGGAGTCCCCACGACTCCTAAGGAGAAAATACACATACGGGATCCTTACAACCCGTAGGGAGAAAATGCTTTTATGGGACCCTCACGGCCTATAAAATTGAAAAGCCTTAGGTGATAGGGATCTAAACATGTCTCCTAAGCCACCAATTCCCAAATCCTCCCGGGGCAAATGATGAGTTGCTCCTGGCATTATTCAAGTGCAGCAATACAGATGCCAAACCAAATCCAAATCCTCAAACCCTCTCATGACGAATGATGATTCGCTTCTAGTACCATATTCCAGTATAGCGATGCTGATGTCAACCCAAATCAAATAAAACCAACAACCTCTGCGGCGGAATCATACTCCGTCCCAGAATTTACCCCGTGTCGAAATCATACATCGCCTCGGGATATCTACCTTCCCTGCCGGAATTATGCTCCACTTCGGAATCAAATCAACTAACCAGCTCTGCGTCGGAATCATACTTCGTTTCAGAGTGTACCCTGCGTCGAAATCAAGCTTCGCCTCGGTGTATCTGCCTTCCCTGTCGGAATTATGCTTCGTCTCAGAATCAAATCAACCAACCAGCTCTGCGTCGGAATCATACTTCGTTTCAGAGTGTACCCCATGTCAAAATCAAGCTTCGCCTCGGTGTATCTGCCTTCCCTGTCGGAATTATGCTTCGGCTCGGAATCAACCAACGACCTCCTCGTCGGAATTATGCTCTGCCTCGGAATCAAGTCAACCAGCAAGCTCTGCGTCGGAATCATGCTTCGTCTCAGAATGTGCACCCCGTGTCGAAATCATGCTTCGCCTCGGTGTATCTGCCTTCCCTGTCGAAATTATGCTTCGCCTCGTAATCAAGTCAACCAACAAGCTCTGCGCCGAAATCATGCTCCGTCTCAGAATGTACCCCGTATCGGAATCATACTTCGCCTTCGAGTACCTGCCTTCCCTGTCGGAATTATACTTCGCCTGGGAATCAACCTCTGCATCGAAATTGTGCTTCGGTCAGAATGTCTGCCGCTCAACGGAATGATGCTCCGATCCTTGGAATCATGCTCCACCCTTCGGAATGATGCTTCGAATCCTAGAATTATGCTCCGCTCTTCGGAATGATGCTCCAATCCTTAGAATCATGCTTCACCCTTCGGAATGATACTCCGATCCTTGGAATCATGCTCCACCCTTCGGAATGATGCTCCGAATCCTGGAATCATGCTCCGCTCTTTGGAATGATGCTCCGATCCTTGGAATCATGCCCCGCTCTTCAGAATGATGCTTCGATCCTTGGAATCATGCTCCACCCTTCGGAATGATGCTCTGATCCCTGGAATCATGCTCCACCCTTCGGAATGATGCTCCGAATCCTGGAATTATGCTCCGCTCTTCGGAATGATGCTCCGAATCCTGGAATTATGCTCCGCTCTTCGGAATGATGCTCTGAATCCTGGAATTATGCTCCGCTCTTCGGAATGATGCTCCGAATCCTGGAATCATGCTCCGCTCTTCGAAATGATGCTCTAAACCCTGGAATCATGCTCCGCTCTTCGGAATGATGCTCCGATCCCCTGGAATCATGCTCCGCTCATCAGAATGATGCTCCGTTCCCTGGAATCATGCTCCGCTCATCGGAATGATGCTCCGATCCCCTGGAATCATGCCCCGCTGATCGGAATGATGCTCCGATCCCCTGGAATCATGCCCCGCTGATCGGAATAATGCTCTGATCCTTGGAATCATGCTCCGCTCATCGGAATGATTCTCCGATCCCTGGAATCATGCTCCGCTCATCGGAATGATGCTCCGATCCCTAGAATCATGCTCCGCTCATCGGAATGATGCTCCGATCCCCGGGAATCATGCTCCCCGAGGGATACTCCGACCCTGGAATTATCCAACTCGAAATTCAGCTTCAAGATCCATCAATTTCATGCACATAACTCAAATGTGCAGTGTGCATTTATTGATGGGGGGCACTTTGTTGGGGTCAAAATTTGCACCCCGGTTGACCGAGTCAAAGTCAAGGTCAACCCCCAAGCTAGGTGGGCCCAAGCCCAGGTCAAGCGGGCCCATGCCCAAGTCGAGCCCGCGGCCAGCCTCCTCCATGCCAAAATATAGATCATGTAATAAATAATTTTTTATGTAATTTTTTATACATGAATGTACGCAAAATGGGCATAAAGCCAATATTTTGTAAACCCATGGCTTATGTGCAAAAAAGAAATGGTACATGAGCCATGGGATGGGCAAAATGCCATTTTGTAAAGCCCAAGGGGCTATATGTAAATATGTAAGCCTATATAAGGCAACATGATGATGAATAAAGCAATACTTTTCATTCTCTCAAAAAAAACCTAGGGTTTGTGCCTCTTTCCCTTCCCTGAAGGTTCCAAGCCTTCTTCTTTCTTTTGAATTAAATCGAGAGTTTTACTCTTCTTTTTTTCAAAACCAAATAGTTTTTCACCATAAAACCCACAAAGGGGAACTTGGATCTACCATCAGATCTCAAAAAGAAGAAAATTTTAAAATCCCACATCTCTTGATCTTCAAGATCCGGCCAAACAACAGGAGGAAGAAGAAAAAACCCTTAATCAGCTTCAAAACATCCTAGGAGTTTAACTCCATATATATATATATATATATATATATATATATATATATATATATAATATTTCCTTTCTGAAGCATAGCTTCTGATTCTGGGACTAAAAGCCCCTTTTTCTCGCCGGCGCCCAAGCGCTCAAGCGTTGAGCGCCCACGTGCCGACATGTGGCGCGCTAGCGCTCGAGCGCAGAGCGCCCACGTGCCGACACGTGGCGCGCTTGAGCTCAAGCGCCGAGCGCCCAGCGCAAAGCGCCCGTGTGCCGACACGTGGCGCGCTTGCGCTCCAGCGCTCGAGCGCAAAGCGCCCACGTGCCGACAAGTGGCGCGCTTGCGCTCCAGCGCTCAAGCGCAAAGCGCCCACATGCCGACACGTGGCGCGCTAGCGCCTGAGCGCACAGCACCTAAGCGCACAGCGCTCAAGGCGCTGACCCCACGCATCCTTTGGATGCCCTTTCCCTTTATTTTTTTATATATATGTATATATAAATATACACACACACACATACTCTACAACACTCTCCCTCCCAAAAAAATTTTGGGCTGGGACGCTGCCCCGCACCCCGCAAGGGGGCTGCTAGCCCCCTTGACCCCCAGCCCGCTATCCGGGTAGCGGGACCCCCGTAAAAACTCTGCGTGGCTCCCGATATATCCAAGCCCCCCTCCAAAACAAAACACACGTACACTGCACATTGAGTTCGCATGACCAGTTTAACCCGTTAATCAGAGGTTCCCTCACCCCAAAGGCGAGGGGTAATTAACGGCAGCTTAGTCCGCGGCTGCCGGAGATTCGGATCCCCATAATCAATAAACCCCGGCCTACCCTAGGCAGGAGGAATCTGTAGTATGCCTGACAAGCGCGCGAGTATTCCCATCTCAATGGGATGACGAAAAACACCCTACAGTTTCGTCTCTACCATCCGAGGCGCAAACCCAATCTATTCCCCACTTCTGCATATCTATGCTCTTCCACCAACCATGGTGTTATATTGATAAAATATTCGAATGGTTGGTGTTGACTTTTGGTCTCTATAGAGCTTTGAATAGACCAATAATTTTACCCCCCTCATAATTTTAAATGCTTAATACTGTTTTACTCAAGTTTGTGGGAGGGAATATTTTGGCTCTTTGAAGAAAAAAAATTACACGATTGTGAGCCAAAAATAAATTTGGGGGAGGATTTCACTTTCATTAATTCTTATCCCCGTTACTAATTTTTTCTCCTAAATCTACAGGTTTTAAGCTTAACAGATGACATCAGTGAGGACACTGCTGCAAATAGATTTGGGGGAGATTTGTGCTTATTCCCACATCATTTTCTGCATTATACTAAATAAAAGCACACAAAAAATTTGATAATAAAAGTTAGAAAATGAAAATCATATATGAAAGATAGGAAAAGTTTAAGAAAAGCAAGAAAATTAGATATTTTATAACGAAACTAATAATAGGTAGTCATGAGCTGTTGTTCCAAGAGTTAGCAAGGTGAAGGAAATCACTAATCTGATGATAGAATTGAGTCTGAAAAATAGTCCCTATTCTTGAGTCCAAACATCTGAACGTTGATACCCTACTATACACACTTACACACATCTTGAAATTTGGGATAGTAAAAGATACCTTGAAATACTCTTGTCCAAAAGCCTTCGTATGAAGGTCAATGGAAAAAATTGAAACATAAAAAGAATAAAATATTGAAGAAAAATGAACACTGGTTTTGTAATTTTTTAAGGCAGCATAAAAAAATATAGCGAGGGTGTTTTATCACCTACTGCCTTAAACCAACTGGTTTAGGAGCCACTGCTAAGCCTTAGGTGTTGCAAGACGAGAAAATTGCTAATTACGCATAAATAGGTGAACACATTTAGTAATCGGTCGGTTAGTATCTCAAGAAATATTAACGGCCGAATGAAGAATGTGTGAGCAATTTCATCTAAAATATTCACCGACTAAAAGGTACTAAGGAAGATGGACAAGAGTATAATAGGTTGAATTGAATTTTCTAAGTGTAGCGATGTTTTTTATACACACGTAGGGGTATATGATCGATGTTTGGAAGAAAGGTAGGGAGGAAGACTAAAAGCGATATTTTATTGAAGGATGATGTGATTACTGATATCTTTTCACGACCATTAAGATAGGGCTCATGGCAACTGAAAAGCTAGTATAGTTTGAAACTCTTATTTTCAAGTTCTTTCTTTTATAAATGCTTATCATTGTATGTAACTTTCATCTTATTTCTTTTATTATGGGATTTTTTGGGTGTAATTCGCTGAAAACCCTCACGAGACGACACTCCTCCTACTAGGGGCACTTAGAGGTTTAAAGCCTTGTTGCACGTACTAAGTGCAATCGTGTTACCTACAAAAGTGTGCTAGATTTTTCTTTTCCTTTTTTCTCTCTCTATTGAATAACTAGTTTGCTCGGGACGATCAAAATTAAGTTTGGGGGTATTTGTTCAGTCGAAAATATTGCAAATTTGATGGAACATTTTCCTTACTTTTTTTAAGTACTTAAAGGTGTTTATTGTAAGTATGGAACATATGTGGGTTTATCTGCAAAATACTCTTTATCATATGTTTATATATTATAATTAATATTATGAAGGAAAATATATGCATATAATATTTATATGATATTTTGATAATTTAAATATGCATATCATATCAAATATTTCTAACCATATTCTTAAAATTTAATATCATATAAAATGGTTAGGATAATATCTCAAAAATATGCCAAATATTACTAACATTATGAATTGAGATATTATGCAGATATTAGCTCAGGTCTGGAATTAAGGAGATCCGGGTTAAATCAAGATTTCGGAATCAAATCTGCCAAAATATTGAAGAAAATCATGAGATCTAGCAACGGTAGAGACTCAGAGTATTATTTTCAGAATCTAGACATGTAGAGCATCTCCAAAAATGATACCAAAACACCAGAAAAAATCCCAAAACCTAATTCCACAATTCTATGGCGAAGGGCGGCAAAAGGTGACATTTGCGGCGGATCCACGGCGGTTTGGTGGAGTTGGGATGTGATATTTTGTAGTATGGATCTTAACAGCATATATTCACTCAGGGCACCTAGGGTTTCTGATTTTGGGACTATTTAAAGGACCGAAAGGTTTAGATGAAAATTATCTTTAAATAGATCACTAAAATTATCACCTAATAGATCACTGACAACATCAAGAGATCCAAGACAGGTCTACGAATCGACGTGATCAATCGACGCATCATCCACTTCCTATGAGACAGAGATCGGGAGCATAAACTAGGGTTTTTGTACTTTAAATTCGATGGATTTGTAAATAATAGTTGATTAATAAAAAGGAAGATCTTTAGTTTAGTTTTTTGCATTTTACTTTCTACATTTAATTTCTGCATTACTTTCTGCATTTATATTATGATCTCCTTCTCTATCTTCTCTTCTATCTGAACCATGTGTGAGTAATTCTACGCTTGATAGGGTTCGTAGGATTATGATAGATCAATGGATGATAAAATCTCTTAACTTCTGTTACATCTTTTAAAGTTTATAAAATTTAGCAAAACAATTGTTAACATCCTTATCCGGCGCGCTACTAATTTATTGATAGTCTCGACCGCGATTTGAGATTAGATTAACACTTGTTTTAGTAAAGGCTAGACATGAATAGAGGTCAATGAAAAGATAAGGGTTAAGAGTGGGAACCCTATTCTCTCTAAAAACCCTAATCTTCATTCATCACTATCGATCTAGTTTTAAATCTGTTAAAAGATAAAAGAGTCGTTTTTAATTAATTATCCATTACTACTAAATTCTATGAACCCTACAAGCCTATTTTTCATAAATTCTACATCCGTGTTCAACATAGATCTAAAAACTATTCTCCCTGTTTTCAATCAACTCGTCTAAAGCAGGTAAAAAGTTCGACGTTTCTTTGAGGATGACCCATACTCATCTCGGCTAGCTACGAGCGACACTGTTATTGATTGCGGTTACTTTACTTTACAAAACATTTCTTCAAAATACAGAATCAATCAAATGAGACCCTCAATTACGGAGTCACCTTTTGGCTGAACCGGCACCCCGGAGTATGAGGAACTCCGTAGTTAAGTGTGCCCGGGTAAATCCTAGGATGGGTGACCTCCTGGGAAGTGGCCCTTTCTCGAGTCCGGTTAGCTCCAAAGAACAAAACGGTGTGGTTTCGAAAAGAGCGGACAATACCGTCCATACTGGAACATGGATCTCCACATTTATAGTGGCCCATGCATATCTCTTAATAGTAGGTTTATAGTTTGAAATGTAATACCCCAATGCAATGCAGTCTTCGGACTTCATAATGATCTACTCTGTCCACACTCATTACGGTCTGTTGCGGATACATGTGGATATGAGTATGGAGCTACTTCAGAACAATGGGATCGGGTCCCTGAAGCACATTCCGAAAGAGAACCGAACTGCATTATAAATGTAATGATGACACTCTCAATTACGGAGGCGCCTTTTGGATGAACCGGCACTCCGGAGTTTGAGGAACTCCGTAGTTAAGTGTGTTCGGGCTAGAGAAATCCTAGGATGGGTGACCTCCTACGACGTGGCCCCTTCTCGAGTCAGGTTTGCTCCCAAGGACAAAACGGTGTGGTTTCGGTCAGAGCGGACAATACCATCCCACTGGGGCATGAAGCGTGACATCGAGTGAAGGCATTCGAACTTTTAGGGAAACCGAATCACATGGGTATTGACACGCTATTTGTTACGGTTAAAGTTAGACATGCGAATCCTAGGTACTTATTGATGACTCCGATATCATACGGATGTGACCTTATACTAATGATGACTCCGATATGGGTATTGACACGCTATCTAGTACGGTTAAAGTTGGACATGCGAATTCTAGGTATGGGATACTTATTGATGACTCCGATATCATACGGATGTAACCTTATACTAATGATGACTCTGATATCATACAGATGTGACCTTGTACTAATGATGACTCCAATATACGGGTGTGAGCTTATACTATGAAAATTTCATGCCTAGTAGAACTAAGTGCTAACACCGACTTGCACCACTATACCACTGTTTAAGACAAATGTTGGGTACCCATGCCTATCAAACTAAGACGTTAATCACACTTAGTAAATACCTGATATTGTTTACTACCACACACATATGACATCATGTATCGCACAAACATATTTCCTTAAATACCTTTCCTTACGAGACTTCCTACCTGAGTTTAACTTGTTGACGGACTTCCTTTCCTTCTATCTCTTCATGTAACGTCCATTAGATGAGGGCAAAGCACATGTCAAGGACGAAGGTATAGAACTCATGGAAGAAGAGGACTATGCGGACTTATCAACCTACTACTAGGAATTGTTCTTTTCCTTTTCCAGTTGCACACCTATTTAAGGCCTGTCTTTCTTTGATGTATTCATACAATAAGTTTTGTTTTCGTGCCCCTGTGATGTAATAAATGTTTTAATTAATGAGAACACATGCTTTTGTTTTTATTTATTTGTTTTGATACATTGTCTACATGCTACTTTTACATTTAACGTAATTGTATCGAGTTAGTCCACCCTTAATACAGTTAGGTTGTGGACCGTGCCACGTCACTGCTTCAGTACTTTAGAAAGCGGGGCACGATATTTTCCAGGTAAAGAGTTTTTGTTATTTGATCATGGTCATATAAAAAGGAAATTTTATGGTGGTTGCTACATAACCAGTCATTTGCTGACTAGTTACGTTACAACCAATCATATCTTGATAGATTGTCTGAATGATAGAAGGTCTACTTTTGCTCATCATATTTTTTAAAAAGAAAACTTGATGATTTGGAATAAGAAACGAGATGTGCTATTTTGATCCAATGTTGAAACCAAATATAGATCTATGAAAAATCTTTTTTTAGAGTTGTTGCTTGTGAGGATTCTTCTCACAGTGATTGTCTGATTGACAAACATTTGATAATAAAAAAGCAACAAGTATTGCTCATGATACTGTGCAATTCGATCAACAAGACATATCGAGATTGACTTACATTTTATTCGAGATAGTGTTGCCAAAAAAGATCTATATATGTACTTCTTATAATCTTTCATCACATCAACTGGATGTCTTCACAATGGTTTATTCCAACCATGATTCCAAAATAATTTGACCATGTTTATTTTTGGGCGTTATCCACTTGACAGGGTGTGTTTGGAAATAAATATAATAATTTACTGTAATTTGTATGATGACATGGCCTTTTATGTAAAACTACCAATTTTTAGGCCTTTCATCTAAAAACCAATTTAATCTCTGTAAATATAGAACCAATCCTCAAATCGTTGGTTTTCTTGCTCTCAAAATATTTTACACAACAAATACTATATATCGACAAACAGAAGACTTTAAACCAAGGTTGTATGGACACGGACACGGACACGGACACGATACAAAGCGACACGGCAATATGAAAAAATCCCAAAATATAGGATCCAGGGAAACTGATATATATAATTATAATAAATATAATACCATAACATAACAAAAAAATATTCATCAAAAATCTTAGCAGTTCAACATTTTTTGATTGTATTTATAAAATCTCAACAAAGAATTAAATTGTTTCAATATAACTTTAGCAATTTCTGTCAAAAGAAATATAATTTTAGCATTTTTTAATTGTATTTGACGTAATTTCAGCAAATACCATACAATAACTACTATACTCGACGTAGTTTCAGTAAAAGCATATAATTTCACTATTTTTCTAACAATTTTAGTAAAACCTTTTATATATATATATATATATATATATATATATATATATATATATATATATATATATATATATATCATAAAAATTATATTAAGTACTAATATCGAGTAAATTTTTCAGAAAAAGTCAACTGCTCAAAAGTTTCATCAAGGATATGGTTTTTCACGCCTTTAATTGAAAAAATAGGATCGTCCAAAATCTTTTTTTTTTGTCGTGGTTGCACTAAAATATATCTGATACATGTCCGACACCTGTCCAAATCCAAAACCGTCTCATTTTGAAGTGGGACACGAAAATTCTATGTCGGGCACGAATCCGTATCCAACACGGAACCGGCACGCAACAAGACGCGTCCATGCAGCCTAGCTTTAAACAAAATGAAATTACCAATAAACTACCAACTAAAAATACAACCAAGAATATAATTTATGATCGGGCTGGGTCATAATTGCTTCACTGATGGAGAAGCCAAGAGAACTTGCAATGCAACATGTCCTATCTAGTTTATGTCTTTAAAGTCTTAATGAATAAATTGGACCCCAGACTTCAGCTCGATACCCAAATATTCTGATCAGAGGGGAGACGAAGGATTCATGTTTATATCAGAATATTGCATTTAATACCGTTCATTCTTCTGCTCGTTTGTTTATAGGCAGGTGCTTTTGACCCGTATTTGCTACATATTTACAGGTTATAGATTCCCAGTCCAAAATAACGGAAATCATACAAAATCTTCACAGTTACGCCAAAATCCAGAACATCTGTCACTGACAGATAAAAGCCGGATTCCGGTCATCCGCATTCGCCGAGTACCGCTTATCAGTTCAAGAGACAAGACGAAAAACAGTGGTCATTCGTGTCTCATACAAACACAGAGCATGAGAGGGGAAGCACAAGATTCAACGGGTGAGCTGTTCATATCAGAATTTTGCACTTTTATACCGTCCATTCTTGATCGTATTGCATATAGGTAAGTACTCTTGATCCGTGTTTGCTAAATAATTGCAGGTTACAGGTTCTCAGCTCCAAACAATAAAATCAAGAATAGTCGCGACAAATTCAGGACAACTGCCAACAACAGATGAAAATGCGGGTCTCCGCTCACCATCCGTCAAATACCGCCTACCAGTTCGAGAGACAAAATGGCAATCAAAGGTTATTCATGCACAAAGCACAAGGAGGTAGCACAAGAACTAAGTTTTTAACGCGGAGCTCAAGAAAATCAAGACAAAAGTCCACATTCTTTCATATTTTTGGACTGTTGAGAATCTGGGAGAAAAATGAAGTGATTCTGGAAAACCAAGTGTACTAAACAGAGAAGAACAACAACATGGAAAACCCCAGAAAAAATGGCACAACAATTCACCCAAAGGGCCGCGGAACCGCGGCCGATGTGACACTTATGCGGCGGTTCCGCGGCCGAGTTGACTCAGAGTCGGGAGATATTTTTAGGGTAGTTTTGTAATTGTGTAAGGGCTCAGATTTTGACCATAGGGTTTTATCTATCTGCCTATAAATAGCCCAGTTTCAAGCCAAGTAAAGGATGATTTTTCTTGTGTTGGGATTTAGTATAGTAATTTGTAACTTCATCTTCCTCTTCATCTATTCTCCATTGATATTGTAGTGAGCTTTTGAGTGAATGATGAATAAAGAAGAGTTCTTTTAACATGCATGTCTTATAATTGACTTTCTATATATTTCTTGTAATTTTATTTATTAAACTAGTTGTTTTTATTTGTTTATTTGTTTGTTTTCTTTTTCTATTTTCCTTTTATCCTTACAATAATGATGCTTAAATGTAATCCTTACCTAAGTGAGGTCCCAAATAGTTAGTTGTGATTCTCTACCTCCTTTCTTTATATCATCTTTGTTTGTTTCATTTATTTAATTTTTTTGTTATATAATGGGTGAGTAGTTTCTCACTTGTCATGGTAGGATAAGAGAAGTTTGAGAGAAGAAAATCTCTCTCACTCTTTTCTTTACTCAACATCTTGATTAGGACTCCCGTCAATTTAACCACAATCTGCTCCCTACGGCATCCTATCCTACATGATAGTGGTGACACCCTAGTGAGACCGGTTGCGGTTGAATTGACCGGAGGTTATGGCTAAGAGTCAAGAACGGACGGACAAGGACCAAAAGGAAGGAACTAAGCGTTGGAAAGCCTAGCTTATACTCGCAAGTTTCCTTCCTAGTCATGTTAATCCCCATTGTTGCTGATTACCGTAACATTGATATTAAGAGTGGCAACGAAAGAAGTGAGCGACTCCTAACTCAAACTAAGATAATCCTAACCATAACAAGCTCTTTTTTTTATACATATTTAGCACATAGTTAATCTTAAACAAACCTGGACAATTTGGACTTAACTCGTTAAAACACTAAGAAAAAATTCCCATCTCTCCGTGGATCGACCCGTACTCATCCGGCTAGCTACCAAGCGAAACCGTCTTGATTGCGGTAATTAAAACTAAGCACAACAAATCTCTATCAATCAAATGGCGCCGTTGCCGGGGAGACGGTGGTTTATTTCTTTGTATCATTTCGGGTTAATTTGTTAATATATATAACCAAAAACAAAAAAAAACAAAACTGTAAAAATTATCTTGTTATTTTTTATTCTTTTTTGTGCAAGTGTGCAGAATAGAGAGAAGATCAAGTTCAGTACCATAGTCGTGGGGAGTTAGACCCATATCTCGCGGCTACACCGCGACGGATCAAGACGAAACCGCGGTTAACTGTACAATTCTGGAGCAAATTCGGTGACCAATTCAAGATTCATGGGCTTTAACCAAGAAAAGAAGATTATAGTCAGCTCAGTGAAGAATTTTGAAGCTCTAACTCATCCACCACACCGCGGAAGCGCGGCGGAAGTATAGGTGTGACCGCAGTTCCGCGGTCAACCTGTCATATCACTACCCAAAATCTTCTGTGAGTATTCCACTCTTCTTTTCACTCCCTCTGAACTCCACTGAACTATTCTTTCTGCAGTATTCTTTGCGCAAACTCTCTTCCCCTCTCCAATAAAACTGTTTTTGTGCAGGATTCTTTGCGCTGCCGCCAAATAAAATTTTTTTTGCAAGTGTTTTAGAT
Source organism: Agapanthus africanus (assembly GCA_030015575.1). Lineage (NCBI taxonomy): Eukaryota > Viridiplantae > Streptophyta > Magnoliopsida > Asparagales > Amaryllidaceae > Agapanthus > Agapanthus africanus. The sequence goes on from JASDDO010000031.1 coordinate 665,325,705, forward strand.
TTTTGTTTGTTACTGTTTTGCATTAATAATACGGACTTTAAGGGGCTATAACACCAATTCAGATTGGGTGGGGATTTAATCACCCTTCCTAAGACCCCAAAAATCACTAAAAGCATACGCATTACCCTTGAGCTTAATTAAAAAATATCTAGACTCAGCCAACTTAGGATTTGTCGTGCTCAATAGGACAGAGAAAGTTTGTGGGCATTCGATCGTGTATCTAAACTTGATTTTGTAGTGCCTAGGCTAGACAAGTGATGATGTAATTTTAAAAGGCCCGTCTCACGGTGATTCGTGAGCGGAACCCTCCTTACCTCACTTGTGCTTACCTGGCCACAATTGGCAGTGATGAGACGATTTGAGGGTTATCTCACAGCTTGTCACTTTGGAACAATTAGGAGCAGTCTAGTGGACTTTGAAGACCATAGTTCTAGGTGTGATTGTGCATATTGTGACTGTGATTGTTTGAAGTTGTGTCATAAATCCGTATATATTTTGCAAAAACTCTTTCTAAATAGAAAATAAAAATAAAAATAAAAAATATATAGAACAAAACTTTTTATAAAAACTTGCCATTTGTCACCAAATTTCCCTTTTCACCAACATTTCTCCATTGATATTTTCTTACCCTCGCATTCTACGCTTTGACTACACTAAACACGTTTAGTGTATGTCCGGTTGGACTCGGGACACTAGTGCCTGCATAGTCCATGTTACGTTAGTCGCTACCGACTATGCGATCAACTCCGACGTCGAAACTCCCTCCACGCCTCTTTCACCCTTACCTTTACCGGCCAACTCTGACGTTGATCGAGATTTTGTTCATACATCTTTACCTTCACCTTCACCATCACTAAATTCGTCTTCCGAGATGTCAGGATTTCCTCCTTACATCCCTTTACCTCCCCCGGGACTAATTATACCTCCATTAGGTGCGAATAACCCGCAACCACCTCTTGTTGAAGCGCCACATCGAATCGCGCTCCAGGATCGTTTCTATCCTACCCGCGTTGCACTGCTGACTTGTCTTTCACTTCCACTGGCTAATGGGGATAATTTCAAAATTAAGCCCCACTTCATCAATATGTTGCCCAAATTTCGTGGGCTTGAATTCGAAGATGCCTATATCTTCATCAATAAATTTCTGAACGTTTGTGTGATGATGAAGACAACCCAACTGTCTGACGATGCTATACAGTTATGAATCATTCCTTTCACTTTGTGTGACCTTACTGAAAAGTGGCTGTATAGCACCGCATCTCATTCGATAACCAGTTGGGACGAGTTTGGGAAAGCGTTTCTAAAGAAATTCTACCCAAATCATAAGACCGAACGGATTTGAAACGAAATTAACCAATTCACCCAGCTTTCTATTGAACCTTTTTGGAAGTGCTTTGACCGATACAAAGACCTTCTTGTTCAATGCTCTCATCATGGTATTGAGAGATGACAACTTTGCCAAACTTTATATGAGGGTCTGAATCTAGCAACTAAGCAGTTGCTGGAAACCATTTGTCAATGCCACTTCCTGTCCAAATCTGACGAGAAGGCTTGGCAATTTTTTGATGATCTTGCGGAAAAAACGCTGCAGTAGGAGAGCACCCGACCAAACACCTCAACTTCTTCTTCTTCTAATTCAGGTCTTTCTAGGGCAGGAGTTCATCAACTCGACATCTCAATTGCAATGAAGGCCGAGATGACTGCAATTACACGGAAACTGGAAGCAGTCGAGAGCAAATTCTCATCTCCTTCTCCTGCATGCCCCTGTTCCTCCCCCTCATACCATTTGCGCTTGTTGTTCAGATCCATCTCATTTGACCGAAGAGTGTCCTTACAACCCACCATCTCAAGGACATGATCAGCTTAATGCTGCATTTCAGCAAAGACCAAAAAACGATCCATACTCTTCCACATACAATCTCGGTTGGAGGAACAATCCTAATTTCACCTGGAATCAGAACCAGCATCAGTTCCAAGGTGACAACAACTTCCAGAGGCCTCCTCCTCCTCAACAACAAGCTCAACAACAATTTCAGCAGCTTTTCCAACCCCAACCTTTTCAGAATCCGACGAACAACTTTGCACCCTGCAACAATTCTTTTCCTCAAAACAACTTTATTCCGTCAAATAACGATAAGGTTTTCTCACTAGAACGGAGTCTAGAGGCTTTTGTAAAGCAATCGACTCAATCCACCTCAAACATCCAGTCTTCTATTCAGTCTCTGGTGCAATACACCGCTGCACACGGGCAAAGAATCAAGACCATCGAAGCCCAAATTGCACAGCTGAACGAGGCTTTAAGCGAGCGAGAGAAAGGGAAGCTTCCATCTCAACCACTCCCAAATCATGGTCACCCACATAATGTACATGTTGCTCTTGAACAATAGAACCATAATGTGAGTGTCATGACTATATTGAGATCTGGAAGGATGCTGAACAACAATATTGGCACACGGATAAATGATGACACCCTGGCCATTTCTTCTACTCCTTCTTCTTCTTATGTGCCTATTCTCCATTCTTCAAAAGGCTCTTCTTCTTTTTCAATCGCTGCTTCGAACGGATCCACACCTCACTCCACTCAAACTCCGGTTTTGGGATCCGTTCCAACTCCATAATCTCCTCCACAAGCATTAGGCTCAACCAATTTTAAAAATGTTCCATTTCCAAACCGGTTAAGATCCAATAAACAAAATCCACAAATGGAGAAAATTCTGGAGTTGTTTAAGAAAGTTAATATCAACATTACCCTTTTAGATGCAATTCAGCAAGTCCTGTCTTACGCAAAAATTTTGAAAGACTTATGCACTAAGAAGAGGAAATCTCAGGTACCAAAGAAAGTTTTCTTGGTTGGTAACGTGAGTGATGCTCATACCCAAAATTTACCACAAAACGGAAGGATCTTGGCTGTCCTACGATTTCAATAACCATTGGGGATAAGAACATTAATTGCGCTCTTTTGGATCTTGGTGCCAGTGTTAACCTGCTTCCTTATTCTGTATATGAGCAACTAGGTGTAGGAGAACTGAAACATACACATTGTACCCTTCAAATGGCCGACCGATCTATCACCTATCCTAGGGGTGAGTTAGAGGATGTGTTAATAAAGGTTGGGGACTTCATATTCCCCGTTGACTTCATTGTTTTAGATTCAAAACCTGTATCCCAGAATCAAATTCCGGTGATACTCGGACGCCCATTCCTTGCAACCTCAAATGCTGTGATCAATTGTCGAAATGGTTCGATGAACCTATCTTTTGGCAACATGACAATTGAACTTAACATTTTTAGGTTAGGGAATCAGCCATCCGAACCAAGTGCTCATATACTAGATGTTTGTTCCATCCAGGAGATCACCCCAGAGGACTGTGAATTTGAGGAATTCTTGTTTGATTACGGTAATCTTGACGCCACTAGTGTGTTCCTCTTTGAACCTACTGCTTCCGCTTCCAACAACGATTACGAGTGCTTCACTTTTCCAAATAATCTTAGCTTTTCACCGCCCGAGTTTGAATCTTTTGAATTTTCAGATATGTTAGTTGAACCATCTGACTCAGTCGCATACACTCACTTCAAGCCCATGTTGGAATCTTTTGAGTTCGAGACATTTTCTCCAATCTTGCCTTCAGTCGTCTCACCTACGACACTCGAACTCAAGCCTCTCCCGCCTCACCTCAAGTATGCTTACTTATGTGAGAACGAGACCCTCCCAGTCATCATCTCGGCTTCTCTAGCTTTGGAGCATGAGAAAGCCCTTCTCACGGTCTTGCAATCCAATCGGCAAGCTTTCGGCTGGACTATGGCGGACATCAAGGGAATTAGTCCCCTTATCGTTGAACATCACATTCACCTAATGGATGATGCCAAACCAGCTAGGGATCCACAGAGGCGGTTAAATCCAGTCATGAAGGAGGCTGTAAAAACGTAAATCGCCAAATGTCTGGATAGTGAAATCATTTACCTTATCTCAGACAGCTAGTGGGTCAGTCTTATACACGTTGTCCCTAAGAAGTTGGGCATTACGGTCATCACAAACGAGGCGAATGAGTTGATCCCTACTCGCACCCAGACAGGGTGGCAAGTATGCATTGATTATCGAAAACTCAACACCGCAACGCGGAAGGATCACTTTCCGCTACCATTCATTGACCAAATGCTCGAAAGATTAGCTGGACATGAGTATTACTGTTTTCTGGACGGCTACTCAGGCTACAACCAGATTCCCATCGCTAAGAAAGACCAGGACAAAACCACGTTCACTTGTCCTTTCGGCACGTTCGCATATCGCCGCATGCCCTTTGGGCTATGCAATGCTCCCGCTACCTTCCAGCTATGTATGATGGGAATTTTCTCTGACATGGTTGAGATATTTTTGGAGATATTCATGGATGATTTCTCCATTTTTGGCGATTCTTTCGACGAGTGTCTGCAACATCTTGACGCTGTCCTTACCCAATGTAAGGATAAAAATCTTAGTTTAAACTGGGAAAAATACCACTTCATGGTACGTGAAGATATTGTCCTAGGACATATCATTTCGCGAAATGGCATTGAGGTTGACAAAGCAAAATTTGAGGTCATTTCCAATCTCCCTCCTCTCAGATGCGTCAGAGACATCCGAGCTTTTCTTGGCCACGCCGGTTTCTAAATACGGTTTATCAAGGACTTTAGCAAGATTGCTAGACCCTTGATTCTTCTTCTGGCCAAGGATACCACGTTCAATTTTGACTCAAGCTATTTGACTGCTTTTGAATCACTAAAAAGCTCACTCACCACTGCTCCCGTTCTTTCTTCACTTGACTGGACACATCCTTTTGAGATTTTATGCGATGCATCCAACTTTGCTATCGGTGCGGTCCTAGGACAGCACATCGATAAGATGCTGCACGTAATCTACTACGCAAGCCGGACCCTGAATGATGCCCAAATGAATTATACAATAACCGAGAAAGAGTTCTTAGCTGTTGTGTTTGCTTTAGAGAAATTCAGGCCCTATTTGATCGGCTCTTCAGTTATTGTCTACACCGATCATTCAGCTCTACGACATCTTTTTGCGATAAAGGATGTAAAATCTCGGTTATTACGTTGGATTCTCTTACTTCAAGAATTTGACATTGTCATTAAGGACAAAAGAGAATGTGAAAACGTAATGGCCGACCATCTTTCACGACTTCCTTCTTCGCCGACGCTTCCTCTCCCATTTAACGATGTTTTTCTTGATGAACAACTCTTGACAGTATCATATGAACCCTGGTTCACAGATATTATGAACTATTTGGCGACAGGACTAATACCGAACGAATGGTCGAGTCAGGACAGACTTAGATTTTTATCCTAAGTAAAACACTTTTACTTGGACGAACCCTACCTGTTCAAGTACTGTCCAGACCAAATTATTCATCGGTGTATTCCTGATAATGAGTTCAAGAGTGTGCTGTCGTTTTGCCATGATCAAGCGTGTGGCGGGCATTTTGGCCCAAGAAATACAGCTGAGAAAGTCTTGCAATGTGGCTTTTACTGGCCACAAATTTTCAAAGATACCCATGATAACTTCAAGACTTTCTCCCGGTGCCAACACTTGGGCCGGATTTCCAGGAGAAACGAGATGCCGCTCCAACCAATCTTGGATGTTGAGATTTTCGATATTTGGGGAATTGATTTCATGGGGCTGTTTCCCAGCTCTTTTGGGAATCTGTATATTCTCTTAGCTGTTGATTATGTCTCTAAATGGGTCGAGGAAGTGCCAAGACGGATGAACGACAACAAAGTTGTCTTTAAATTCCTTAAAGAAAACATCTTTTCCCGGTTTGGGCACCCCCGCACGATAATTAGCGACAATGGGACACATTTCTGTAATAGGTCTTTCAAGGGCTTGATGCGGAAATACTCAATTAATCATAAGCTATCCACGCCCTACCACCCCTAAACATGTGAGCAAGCCGAAGTTTCAAATCAGCAAATCAAGCAGATTTTGGCGAAAACGGTTTCCAAGAACCGAAAAGATTGGTCTTTAAAACTAACTGATGCCCTTTGGGCATTCCGAACTGCATACAAGACTAATCTTGGAATGTTTCCCTATCGGCTTGTGTATGAAAAGGCTTGCCACCTTCCTGTGGAAATCGAGTATCGCGCATTTTGTGCGATCAAAGAGCTGAACCTAAACCTTGAAGATGCGGGCAGCTATCGGAAGCTGCAATGCTTCTGGTTGGTTATTCTTTATTAATGCAAAGAACTGAATGAGCTTTGGGATGAAGCTTATGAAAACTCGGTTGTTATAAAGAACCGAACAAAGGTGTTTCATGATAAACACCTTACGCACAAAACCTTCACGCCTGGACAATAGGTACTTCATTACGACACCCGACTCCATTTCCATCCCAGTAAGCTTCGATCTCGCTGGAAATGACCATTTTTTGTGCGGAATGTGTACCCGCATGGTGCGGTGGATTTGGAGAATCCAGAGGACGGTTCACTATTCAAATTGAACGGACACAAAGTAAAACCGTTCCTCACCGCAGAACCATCGGAGGAGCTCCTGATGTTGCAGGAGCCGGTTTACATTAACTAATCTTCCTCCGTTTACCACCAAACTCCGGTTATCCAGCCATAAACAATGGAAACATTGTTTCAAATAAGATTGAGGGTATGTATATACCGTCTTGTATATATATAATGGATATTCTTGTCTGGTACATATCCATTTTGGTTTTGTTTTATGCCGGGATATTTCTTGCCTGGTGAAATTCGCATTTGTAATAAAATAAGTAAAGTAAATAAAAATAAAAAAGGGGGTGCTTTTGTAAATATTCAGGACTATCTAAAAACTAAAAAAAAATCATTAAAAAAAATTTACAAATAATTTCTTCTTTTAAGGAGGACTTTTGTACAAATAGATCCCTTTTTATTGACCGCCCCTTTAAATACACCCTCTATCTTTTTCTGTAATTCTCGAGCCTTCATTCTAACCCTCACACAAAACCCTAGCCGCCGCTGAAATTTCCACAGACGAGCTCCCCATCCCACCGCGGAAGCGCCGCAGAACACCATCTCCATCGCCGATCCGCCGCCGTTCAGCCGCTTCTCCCTCTAAAATTTTCAGAGGAGCTTTGCTTTTCTCATCTCCTCTCTGTAAATTTAACAGTTCTGTGTTTTCTGTCCATGGCTCCTAATTTTCAATTTGAATGGGATTTCTCGCAATTATTCATCTATGACATTTATGGTAGCTACTTTGGTGATGAGATCCGGAAACGCGGATGGAATTTCCTGTTGTATAACCATCTGAACGTGTTCGCGATTCCGGATCTTTTTGCGCATTTCTTTAAGAGTATGGAGGAGGGTTGTTTAGCAAAACACGGGTTTATATTCTTATTATGGGGGATCGTGAAATTGTTATAGATAAGAACCTCATTCATGAAGTCACTTTGATGCCTTGTATCCCCGCACACGATCAACCCCTCCGCTTTGAGGATTGCATACCGTTGATGGGCGATGATTGTTCTAGGGAACCTAGGAAGGGCATTCAAGCACGAACGCTGTGTGCGAATATCATAACCGTGTGCCGTTGGACATAAAACAACATCTTTGGAAGTTCGCATAACACCTCCTTTTTTATCCCATCCCTACACATTGTGCACACATTAATGATGAAGAACCCTAGCTATGACATGTGCATTGTACTTTTACACTTAGTTGGCGCCGGCAAGGGGGCAGCCAATTACCCATGCCCAATGTTAGTGACACAATTGTGTCGCTATTTCCTTTATGTTGAGGAATTCGATACTTTTATGCATGGTGGGGTTCCCATTCGACCCCTACTTGAGGGTGTCTCCACATCATACACGAGACTTCATGGGTTATGGTCGTGCATCGAGCCAGCCGAAGATGTGATGGCAAAGACGTCCAGCTCGAGCTCCACAGCGAGCGATGAAGAGCTAACCCCCGTCGCGCAAGCACGCTTGCTGCGACGTACTCATGGGGGGGAAGAGAGAGTGTTAGGGATGCTGACAAATTTTGATCAGCGTTTGACGAGTCTTGAGCAGGGAATGTCTACCCTGCTGGCACGAGAGGAGAGAGCACGATCGAGGGGTCGTAGGGCAGACATGAGTGCAACAGGTACGAGTGATACTGCGTCTGGTTCTAGGAAACGCCGTAGGCAACAGTGAGGGCACTGCTGTGAGTCAGTTTGGGAGCGGGGTTTTGCTGTAAATAGTTATCTGCATCTGCACACTTTTTTTGTAAATATTTGTTCTTTTACTTTGCATGTTTAAATTCCGCATCGTATTTTTTGTTTTGCATTGCATTATTTTCCTATAAAAATTAAAAAAATTCAAAATTCAAAATTTCTTTAAAAAAATAAAATAAAAAATTTGTTGGCCATTTAGACTCAAGTTCGACATGACGGTTGACTGGTTAGAAAAAACTAAATCCTAAACTTAGTAATTGAAAACCCTAAAAATAACCTTGCTTAAAATATAACTGTAGAAAATATATGTCCTTACAGTTTATTTAGAAATAAGCAATTTTGAGTTCAGTTCTTAAACTGAGTTGAAATGAAGGAAGAGTATTGAAAGCTCTATTTTGAAGAGTAAGTCTGAAAAATAGTTCCGAATTTTAAGTCCAAATTCTGAAAATATATCTACCCTATAAATCGCACATACACGCACCTTGAAATTTGGGATAGTAGAGCATATCTAGAAATACTCTTGCCTGAAAGCCTAGTATGAAAGAAAAAATGGTATTTAAAGCTAACCACCAAAAGAGCATCATTGAAAAATATATCCGGTCTTGAAATAAAAAAAGTACAAGACCTGGAAACTGCTATTTATGCTTTAATGCTCACACATTCAGTAATCGGCTGATTAATGCCTCAGGAAGCTGTAATAGTTGCATGAAAAATGTGTAAGCAAATCCGTCCACCATTAATAAAGAAGAAGTAGTGCTTGGTATTAAGGTAAGGGTATTATAGCTTGAATTGAATTTCCAAGTGTAGGGGGGATATTTACACACACATAGGGGTATATGATCGGAATTTGGAGGAGAGATAGGAATGAAAAATAGGGCTTATATCTTCAATAGAAATGATAAAAATTCCAGATTTGAGATTGCGTTTTAGAAGGAAAACTCAAGAGATGCTGAGAGCTTTATAAACTGGCAAAACGTATAGGATCTTAAGTTAAATAAAAAGAAAGTGTGAAGAATAAAGGATGATGATTTCTAAGTTAAAGATGATATGGTTTCTTGATAGAATGCTGAACTGTAGGATTACAATCGACGACCAACTTGATCTGATTTTGTGGGCAGTATCCGCTGAAAACCCTCAGGAGACAAAATTCCTCCTCTAGGGCAACTAGATGTTTAACGGCTTGTTGCACGAGCTCAGTGCAATCGCGTTCCCTGTGAAAGTGAGGTTAGGACTTTTTGTGAATAAAATGGCTTTGCTCGGGACGAGTAAAAGATAAGTTTGGGGGTATTTGTTCATATCAGAATTTTGCACTTTTATACCGTCCATTCTTGATCGCATTGCATATAGGTAGGTACTCTTGATCCGCGTTTGCTAAATAATTGCAGATTACAGGTTTTCAGCTCTAAACAATGAAAAGAATAGTCGCGACAAATTCAGGACAATTGCCAACAACAGATAAAAATACGGGTCTCCGCTCACCATCCATCAGATACCGCCTACCAGTTCGAAGGAAAAAAATGGCAATCAAAGGTCATTCATGCAGAAAGCACAAGGAGGTAGCACAAGAACCAAGTTTTTAACTCGGAGCTCAAGAAGATCAAGGAAAAAGTCCACATTCTTTTATCTTTTTGGACTGTTGAGAATCTGGGAGAAAAATGAAGTGATTCTGAAAAACCAAGTGTACTAAACAGAGAAGAACAGAAACATGGAAAACCCCAGAAAAAACGGCACAACAACTCACTCAATGGGCCGCAGAACCGCGGCCGGTGTGGCAATTATACGGCGGTTCCGCGGCCGAGTTGACTCAGAGTCGGGAGATATTTTTAGGGTAGTTTTGTAATTGTGTAAGGGCTCGGATTTTGGCCCTAAGGTTTTATCTATCTGTCTATAAATAGCCCAGTTTCAAGCCAAGTAAAGGATGTTTTTTCTTGTGTTAGGATTTAGTATAGTAATTTGTAACTTCCTCTTCCTCTTCATCTATTTTCCATTGATATTGTAGTGAGTTTTTGAGTGAATGATGAATAAAGAAGAGTTCTTCTAACATACAAGTCTTATAATTGAGTTCCTATATTTTGCTTGTAATTTTCTTTGTTAAAGTACTTGTTGTTATTTGTTTGTTTGTTTGTTTGTTTTCTTTTTCTCTTTTCCTTTATCCTTACAACAATGATACTTAAGTGTGATCTGTGCCTATGTGAGGTCCTAAATAGCTAGTTGAGATTCTCTACCTCATTTCTTTCTATCCTCTTTGTTTGTTTTATTTATTTATTTTTGTTATATAATGGGTGAGTAGTTTCTCACTTGTTAGGGTAGGATAAGAGCAGTTTGAAAGAAGGAAATCTCTCTCACTCTTTTCTTTACCCAACATCTTGATTCAGAATTTTGTCAATTTAACCACAGTCTGCTCCCTACGGCACCCTATCCTACATGATAGTGGTGACACCCTAGTGAGACCGGTTGCGGTTGAATTGATCGGAGGTTATGGCTAAGAGCCAAGAACGGAAGGACAAGGACCAAAAGGAAAGAACTAAGCGTTGGAAAGTCTAGCTTATACTCGTAAGTTTCCTTCCTAGTCGTGTTAATTCCCGTTATTGCCGATTACCGTAACATCGATATTAAGAGTGGCAACGAAAGAAATGAGCGACTCCTAACTCAAACTAACCTAATTCTAACCCTAACAAACTCTTTTTTTATATACATATTTAGCACATAGCTAATCTTAAACAAATATGGACAATTTGGACTTAACTCGTTAAAATACTAAGAAAAATATTCTCTTCTCTCCGTGGACCGACCCGTACTCATCCGGCTAGCTACCAAGAGAAACCGTCTTGATTGTTGTAATTAAAACTACAGACAACAAATCTCTATCAATCATGCGCGGAGCTCGAGAGAAATAAAGGTCAAATGAATTAAAAGTGAAGTCATTTTGGACTGTTGAAGATTTGAAGAAATTATGGAATCAATTTGCAATTTGGAATATGTAAAACACAAGAAAATAGCAACGTGGAGAATCCTTAGAAAAATCACCCCACAACTCCCCCTAAGAGCCACGGAACCGCGGCCAATGTGGCCATTATGCGGCGGTTCCGCGGCTGAGTTAACTCAGTAGAAGACGATATTTTTGGGGTATTTTTGTAATTGCATTTAGGCTCAGAATTTGGCCCTAGGGTTTCAGGTCTTTGCCAATAAATAGCTCAGTTTTGTGTCCAAGTGAGAATGCTTCTTTTTAGTAAGAATTAGTGTAGTTTAGTTTATATCTTCTTCTTCTTCATCTATTCTCCATGAAAGTGTAGTGAGAGCTCTTGAATGGAAGATTTTTTTTTTCTTAACTTGTATCTTTACTTTTCTTGTCTTGTAATTTTAGTTTCTTAGTGTAACATTATTAATTATTTTTAAGTAGTCATTGTTTTTCCTTTCTTTTCTTATTTTGTTTTCCTTTCTCTTTTTATCCGTATTTTCAAGCCATGATACTTGATGGTGTTCCTTGCTTAGGGGAGGAGCCAAGTAGTTAGCTTGTATCTTTGTAAAACCTATTTTTCCTTTCTTTCTTGTTTTGTTTTTATTTTCGTTTAAATGTGTGAATAATTCCACTCTTTTTAGGGGCTAAGGAACGTTAGTATGAGGGACGGAAATATCTCGTGTGCTTCTCTTCACCAAATATCTTGAAACGAACCTAGAACAAGCAAAAACAATCCCCTCACTTAGACGCGCTATACGTGACATATAGCCGCGACCTAAGTCGAGAAGTCCTTTGGGCACACTACAACGTGACATGTAGTTGTGACTTAATTGGATACATGGTTGTGGATGTTTGGCCTAGGATTGGAAATAAGCCTACGTAGCGGAAGGACAAGGGGCACTAGGAATGGATTTAGCATTGGAAAGCTTGCTTAAACTCGCAAATCTCATCCCTATGTCCTCCTAATCCCCACTACGTTTGATTATCCCAACATCATTTTAATAATGGCAAAAGAAAAGTACAAGACTAATCCTAACTCTATTAACCAATTTTAACCCTAACAAGCTTACTTGAATATAAATACGAACACTTAAGATAGATTTGAATATACACATATACATTCTTGAATTGACTCGTCTAAAACACGAACGGACATACTACCATCTCCCTGTAGATCGACCCGTGCTCAACCGGCTAGCTGCAAAGTGACACCGTCTTGATTGCGGTAAGTAGAGAATATAGTAGAACGCATATCATAAAACGTATCGCGTTTCTATACCAATCAAATGGCGCCGTTGCCGGGGAAACGATAACGTATTTTCTTTCTTATTATTCGGATTAATATTATATATATATATATATAATAAAATAAATATAAAAAACCCATTTTGTTATTTTTGATATTTTTTGTGTGCAAGTGTGCAGGCTGTCTGGAGCAAGTACAGTAATCAAATAATGAAACAGAGGGTTTAAGATAGAAGAACATCACAAGGGGAGTACAGGGACCAATTTTGAAGCCACAACTCAACACTTTGACCGCAGAACCGCGGTCAAAGCTATGAATCTGCGGCAGTTCCGCGGTTAATCCTAGGCTTCTGTGCCCAAAACAATTTCCACCCCTTCTCCTTCTCCAAAACTCTCTGTAAACTCTTCTAAACTGTATTTTCTGCAGATTTCTTTGTACAAATCTGCGCCGCCGCCAAATAAATTTTTTGTTGTTTTAGATTTTGTTTGTTTGCCGCTTTGCATATAATAATATGAACATTAAGGGGTTATAACACCAATTAAGATTGGGTGGGGATTTCATCACCCTTCCTAAGACCCCACAAATCCCAAAAAGCATACGCATCATCTTGAGTTAATAAAAAATATCTAGACCAAACCTATAAGGACTTATCGCGCTCATTTAGGACAAGTGAAGGTTGCGAGGAATCGTTCGTTTATCTAAACTTAATTTTGTGGTGCCTAGGCTAGACAAGTGAGGTGGTAATTTTAAAAGGCTCGTCTCACGGTGATTCGTGAGCGGAACACTCCTAACCTCACTTGTGCTTACCTGGCCACAATTGGCAGTGCAGAGGCGATTCGAGCTTTATCCTGCAACTTGTCTCTTGGAAGTCTAGGAGCGGTCTAGTTAGACTTTGAAGACCCTAACTCTAGGTGTTGTTTGTGCACATTGTGATTGTGATTATGCTTGTATAAAGTTTAGTCCCATAATTCTGTATTCTTTCAAAAAACAACAAACAATTTCAAAAACTCCATAAAAAAACAAAAAAAAAATTCAAAAAAATTATAAAAATTCCACCCTCCACACTTTTCATAACATGGGTATCCAAAAACTACCAACTCTTACTGAATTTTGGTACCCACAACTAGACATTTCTACCTACGGTTCTTGCTTTGGCCGAACTTCGAACGATCCATCCATGCCCAAACTTTCATTGAAAGATCGGATAGATGCGTCTAGGACAAACAATTGGACTCCGCAATCCACTTCGTATTAATCGTTTCAACCTCCGCGACCCTTTTACATTGATACCCCTTTTGAGAGTCATGTTGTGACTCCGAAACCCATGTCCATCGCTGACCGAATTAAACAATCTCGTAGCCGATCTTTTCTTCCTTTCACCACTCCAAATTCCGTAGGACAACAATTCCTATCATCTTCATATCAGAATGTTGATCCTAATCCTATCCATTTTTCACATTCATTCGATTCCTATCAATCCTATCCGACTTTTACACCTTCCCCAGACATTAGTTCTGAACAGCCTTTTGAGAGTTTCACGTATCCAAATGAGTTTGAATCATTTACTGAAACCCCCTTACAACCCATGTCTAGTATTCAACAGTCGTTGGAAGAATTTCGGGTAGCATTGTGCCAACAGATAATGGATTTGAATGCGTCAATAGTCGCCTTCATACAAACTAACGAACCGGCAACTAGTTTCCAACTAGCTCCACATTTTCCAATGTATGATGAGGAGATGGGACAGATTGCGGATTTGAATCGTGAGAGTGAGCAGTGCACCCTTCCAAATCAAACCTACCCATTTCAAATTGAATTCTACAACTCCAGTTTCGAAAGTCTATCGAGTGTCCCACATGAATCACCAATTGAAGATAAAATGTTTGATGAATTGTGCGACTTTGTAGTGTTTGATTTACCCGATTATGAAGGGTCCATTTCAAGTGAAACCAATCCTAATCCTTTTGATCTCTACACCTCCACTCTAGAACCTGAATTTATTGAAATTCATGCTTTTGATGAGGTGTCTGAGAAATTTGACTTTCACTTGATCAAGGATATCGACGCTGGGAATATTTTGGATGATGAACCCACAGTTTTGGATGAATTTTTCTCACCAATTCATCATGTCCTTTCACTTCCGTTTGGAAATCATCTTGAGTCATTAACTGTTTTTCCCGAACCCCATATGCGTCTGGAAATTGATGATGAATGCATAGATGAGCTGATTTTTGAGGAGAATTTTGAGGATGGCACTGAGGATGAAGCAGTTTTACTTGATGAGTCGGATTTTTCAATTCATCATGTCCCTTTCATCGACTGTGCACACCCTCCTAAATGTTTAACCGATACCATTCCTCGATCACTTCCCACCATCCTTTCCATCGTTCCCACTTCGCAAGCCACCGTATCATCTTCATTTCTTATGTCTGGTTCACCAAGTTCGGTCTGCCCTTGTTTTCTCATGAATCTTGAGAGGTTTAACCCCATTTCTCAATGGGTTGATAGATTAGTACAATCGCTTTTTACATATCGGTCAATACAAATTGTACTAATTTATTCACCCCATTTCCACCCTCAAATTCATATTCCATTTCTTTTTTCCCTCCGCTATCCGTCTTCTCTACCGAGACCGTACGTCGCTTCCATCCCCACATGGTCTCGTGTATTCTTCATCTCGTTTCTCTACGCATTCTTTCTCCAGACATTACGATATCACGATAAATTTTTTGAATGGTTGGTATTAACTCTTGGCCTGTGTAAGGCCTTACAGGGAGGACACTATTCTTTCCCCCTAACTCTGAACCTTAATGCTTAAACAGTGGAAACACTGTTTTACTTAAGTTTCGGGGAGATATTTTTGTGTATATATATTTTTTTTTTTGCTTTTTTTCTTTTATAAAAAAGAAAAAGGGGGCGCCGATAATTTTTACCCTCTTGGTGTAGCCTGACAGTGATGGCACTGTCAAGTTTAAGTTTGGAGGTGTGCTCGGTAAGCTTTCTACCTTCGTATTCAAGTGCATATTTTGCATTTGCATATTTATTTAAAAACCCATAAAAATCGAAAAAAAATTCCAAAAAATATAATTAAAAAGTTTGTCGTCAAGTTAGCTAGTAGGGCAACTTAGATTTTTATTCCGAAAATTTAGTTGATATATTAGAAATAACTAAATTGTATGCTTAGGAATTTGAAAACCCTATAAATAACCCTCCTTCTGTTTAACCTTGATAATTATACGTCCTTGCAGGTTTTTTTAGAAGTAGGTAATCTTGAGTTCAGTTCTTGAGTTAAGTCCAGATGAAGGGAAAGTATTGAAAGATTTATTGAAGGATAAGTCTGAAAAATAGTTCATATTCTTGAGTCAAAATTTAGAAAGTATATACCTTACAAACTGCACATACACGCATCTTAAAACTTGGGATAGTAGAGAATACCTAGAAATACTCTTGCCTGAAAACCTAGTATGAAAGAAAAAACGGTATTTAAAGCTAACCACCAAAAGAGTATCATTGAAAAATATATCCGGTCTTTAAAAAGAAAAATAAAGAAAAAAAAGAATAAATTACAAGACCTAAAAACTGTTATTTACATTTTAAGCTCACACATTCAGTAATCGGCTGTTAGTGCCTCAAGAAGTATTAATAGTCGCATGAAAGATGTGTGAGCAAATTCGTCCATCATTAACGAAAAGAAGTAGTTTTAGGTATTAAGGAAAGGGTACTATTGCATGAATTGAATTCTGGAGTGTAGGAGTGAAAATTTACACACACGTGAGGGTATACGATCAATATTTGGAGGAAAGATAGGAATAAAGAATAAGACTTAAGTTTTCTGTAAAATTGATAAAAATTCCAAATTGGAGACAGCGCTTTAGAAGGAAAATTCAGGAGAAACCGAGATCTTTCTGTAACAACTCCATTTTTTAATGTACAAAGAATTGATTTAAATTCAATGTATACTTGTAGTATTTATTGTTACTGATATCTCTTTAAGTATTTATTTCACTCCATAATTACAAGAAGGAGCTTATAGCTCATTGGTAATACCTTACACTGCTGAACCAAGCCACCAGAGTTCAAATCCCCTGCTCCACATTATTTTTAATATTATTTTTTTTTTGTTTTTTTTAGAACACCAACAGTTACACGTGCATTTATCACAAATTTCCTTCTACACATAAAAAGTTAGATGCACCATAAATCCCCCCAAGAGACCCCTCACCTCCCGAGCCTCCGACTCGGCCCGACTCGGACCGGCGCCGCCGGTCGGACTTGGCCGGACGGCCGAGTCGCCAACATCGAAGTTGAGCATCTTGACCTGGTCAACTGTTCATAACAGAATACTGCATTTTATACCGCCCATTCTTATGCTCGTGTGTTTATAGGTAGGTGCTTTTAATCCGTGTTTGTTACATATTTACAGAGTAGAGGTTTCCAGTCCAAATATTGCAAATCAAGACAAAATCTCCACAGTTACGCCAAAAGCAGAACATCTGTTGACAGCAGATAAAAGCCGGGTTCCGGTCATCCATATCCGTCCGGTGCCGAGTACCAGTTCCTGAGACAAGACATATGACAGTGGTCATTCGTGTCTGGGACAAGCACAGAGCACGAGGGAGGCTGCACAAGAATCAATGGGTGCGCGGAGCTCGAGGGAGATAAAGTCAAATGTGTTGAAAAATGAAGCCATCATTGTTGACTATTGGAATCTGAAGCAATCATAGAAGAATATTGAAAATCTGTACATGTTTAACAGAAGAAAACAGCAACACAGGACCACCAAAGAAACCCGACCCCCTAATTCCTCCACATGGCCGCGGATCCGCGGCCAATAGGGGGTATTGGCCGCGGATGCGCGGCCCTACTGACTCCTTGATGTGTCGTTTTTTGGGGGTAGTTTGGGGACTTCATATAGTGGCAGATTCTTGCCCTAGGTTTTCCACCCTCTGCCTATAAATACTCCAGAATTGAGCTAAGCCAAGGGTCCAATTTTGTGTTCATTCTTTGTTCCTCTTTTGTAGTTTTTTTGTGTAGTTCTTCTTCTTCTTCTTCATTCTTCTTCCATGAAAATGTAGTGAGAGCATTGAGTGGATGATCAATAAAGATGAGGGCTTTTGTATCATTCTCGTTTGTTTAACTTCCCCTTGAGATTCTTGCTTTCTCTTGATCATTCAACCTCTTCATTGAGCTTGAATGGTTAAGGGTTAGTTATTGATCTCAAGGGTCGTATTTTTCTTATGGAATTAGCGCTTCATTTCACATGCGTTCTCTACCCTTCTCTTGATCTTGCAACCTCTTGATTGAGCTTGCAAGTTTAAGGGTTGGCTATTGATCACATGCTTGTCTTGAGTTCTAGTTTCTTGTTCTTTTTATCGCTTTTTATTACTTGCTTATTATTATCTTGCTTTACTTTCTTGCAATTTACATTCATGCACTTAATTACTTGTAATCTTTTCTTTGTTCTTTTCTTTTGCTCTTTGTTGTTCATTTTGTGAATGTTGTAATTATCGTTGTTAAGAATAAATATGGTATTGTAAGTTAAGACTTTCTTTTCTCATTTCCTTTTCCCGTTATTTTCCATTGAACTCCGCCCAAACCATACGCAAGCGCTCCGTTAGGCACCCTATCCTGACAAAGTAACGGTGATTCCTAACCGCGACCGGTTGCGTTCGGTTTGGCCGGAGGCGAAAGCAAGAGACAAGAACGGAAGGACAAGGGTAAATAAGCCGGATTCCACGAATACCGCGCTTAAATCCCCTAATCCACGTTGTTGCCGATTGCTCTAGCTTCAATTGGTCAAGACTCGGCTCAAAGGTTTTGAGTGCGGATTTCCTTAGCTTACACTTTCGTATCTTTTCTCAACAACTTTATACTTGCATATAAAACACATAGGTTAGAATCGAACAAATATATACTCATTCTTTATTGACTCGTCTAAGACAAGAAAGGACATACAACCATCTCCCTGTGGATCGACCCGTGCTCAACCGGCTAGCTGCATAGCGACACCGTCTTGATTGCGGTTAACTTTAATTCTTTCAATCAAATGGCGCCGTTGCCGGGGAGACGGTGGCGTATTTTCTTTCTTGTTATTCGGGTTAATATTCTTTTTGTATATATTTATAAAAAAAATATCTTTTTGTTTTTTTTGATAATTTTTGTGGGCAAGTGTGCAGATTTTTGCGTATTTGCAAACTGCGATTGTGGGGGAGCAAAGTGTGCATTCAAGGCAAAGGTGATTACGAAGTACAGTGCCAAAGATCCGGGTAGTTTGACCCGCGCAAGCGAACCTTTTAAGCTTACCGGATTTGATTCAACGGGGGTTTCCTAACCCAAAAACTTAACGGTACGTACTTTCCTAACACCTTCTTCTCAAATCCGACGCATCCAATATACTATTTTTTGCAGGATTCTTTGCAAGTTCGCTAGCAAACGCCAAAATTGACTAACCCGTATTTGTTGCAGTGCCGTGCTAAAATAAAATTAAAAAAAAACAATTTTTTGATTCTTTATAGAATTTTTATTGAATTGTGCATTGCATACATTAATACGGACTTAAGGGCAAGCGAACCCCACAAGATACGGTAAAGGATTTCATCACCTTTTCCGTGGCCCACAAATCACGAACTTGCGCATAACGTTTACCCGCACAAATTTAAAAGAAATTAGACTTTAAGCCTTAAGGACTTCGCGCTCACTAGGAGAAGTTAACTGTGTTTAGAACCTCGCTTAACGGTATATTGTTTACGGGGTGTCTAGGAAAGTGTTAACGGCGCAACCGCCAAAAGAGAAAGGGTTATTTAATTAAGGAACTTCGCGAAAGCGTCGGAAAACCTCCCCTTATCTCTGCACTTACCTGGCCTCGTGATCAGTGTATCTTGAGCCCGTTTCTCGACACAGTTTTACTTCGACAATCAAGTTCTGGAGCAGGTCTAGTTGACCTAGGTTAACCCTAGAACGATCAGGTGTGTGGTATTTTTTGTGTCGTGATTATTTTGTCCAGATTCTTTTTGTGTGTATATTTCATTCTTTTGTTAATATCTTAAAAAAAAACACATTCTTTTTCCCCTCCTTTTCTCTACCTTTCTTTCCTTCTCTCTTCATATCATGGGTACTCCACCTCGCAAAACTCTTGCCGAACTTTGGTACCCACAACCAGACATTACTTCTTACGGTTCTTGCTTTGGCCGAACTTCGAACGACCCCTCCATGCCCAAAATTTCATTGAGAGATCGGATAGACGCGTCTAGGACAACCAATTTGACTCCGCAATCCACTTCGTATCAACCATTTCATACATACACCCCTTCTTACATTGATACCCCTTCTTCGAGTCATGTTGCAACTCCAAGACCTATGTCTATTGCAGAACGTATTGAACAATCTCGTAGCCGATCTTTCACTCCTTTCACCACTTCAAATTCTTGGGATCAACAATTCCATTCACCTTCCTATCCAAATGTTGATCCTGCCCCTGTTCAACCATTCAATTCCTACCAATCCGACCCTACTTTTGCATCTACCCTAGACATTGCATCAGAACCGCCATTTGGGAGTTTTCAGTATCCAAACAACTTTGAATCTTTTACTGAAACCCCTTCACAACCCATGTCTAGTCTGGAACAGTCGTTGGAAGACTTTAGGGTAGCGTCAAGCCAACAGATGATGGATTTGAATGCGTCCATGGCCGCCCTCATGCAACCTAGTGACCCGGTAGCTAGTTTTCACCTAGCTCCAACTTTTTCAAAGTATGATGAGGCGGCAGGACAGGCTGTGAATTTGAGTGGAGAGAGTGAGATGTACCCCCTTCCAAATCAAACCTACCCATCCCAAATTGAATCCCACACCTCCTGTTTTGAAAGTCTATCGAGTACCCCACAAGATTTATCAATTGAAGAGAGAATGGTGAATGAGTTGTGCAATTTCGTAGTGTTTGATTTACCCGATTGTGAAGGGTCTCTTCCAAGTGAAACTGATCCTAAACCTTTTAACCTCTACACCTCCACTTTAGAACCTGAATTGATTCATATCCATGCTTTTGTTGAGGTGTCTGAGAATGTAGATTTTCACTTGATTGAGGATATTGACGCTGGGAATATTTTGGATGATGAACCCACAGATTTGGCTGAGTTTTCATCTCCAATTCATCATCCCGAGTCATTAACTGTTTTTTCCGAACCCCATATGCGTCTGGATATTGATGAAATATGCATGGATGTGCTTAACTTTGAGGAGAATTTTGAGGATATTTTTGAGGATGAAACAGTTCTAGATGATGAGTCGGATTTTCCAATTCATCCTGTCCCTTTCATTGACTGTGTACACCCTCCTGAACCTTTAACCGATACCCCTCCTCGATCACTTCCCTCCATCCTTTCCATCGTTCCGACCTTGCAAGAACCCGTACCATTTTCACTTCCTGTGTCTGGTTTACCAAGTTCGGCGTATCCATGGCTTCTTACGAATCTTGAGGGATTTGACCCAATCTCTCGACGGATAAATATATTAGCACAATCGCTTTTTACACATCGGTCATCACAAATTGTGCTAATCTATTTCCTCCATTTGCACCCTCAAGTTCGACTTCCACTTCTTTTTCCCTTCCGCCATTCTTCTTCCTCTCATGTACCGAGACCATATCCCGCTTCTCTCCGCATATGGTCTCGCGTATTCTCCATCTCTTTTCTCTACGCCTTCTTTTACCAGCCACTGCTTTATAGCGATAAAATCTTTGAATGGTTGGTACTAACTTTTGGCCTGTGTAAGGCCTTGTATAGCTTGATACTGTTCTCTTTCCCCTCTAATCCTGAATTTCAACGCTTAACAGTGGAAACACTGTTTTACTTAAGTTTGGGGGGGACACCTTTTTTGTATATATTTTTTGTTTTCTTTGTTGTATATAATTGGTTTTTAGGGAGCACCGGCAATTTTGACCCTCTTGGTATAGCCTGACAGTGAAGGCACTGTCAAGTTTAAGTTTGGGGGTGTGCTCGGTAAGCTTTCTTCCTTCGCATTCATTTGTATATTTTGCATTTGCATACCTTATTTAAAAACCCATAAAAATCGAAAAATTTTCCAAAAAAATATAAAAACTTTGTCGTCAAGTTAGCTAATAGGGTAACTTAGATCTTTATTCCGAAAGATTAGTTGATATGATAGAAATAACTAAATTCTAGGCTTAGGAATTGAAAACCCTAAAAATAACCCTCATTCTGTTTAAACTTGGTAAGTATACGTCCTTACAGTTTTTTTTGAGAAATAAGTAATCTTGAGTTCAGTTCTTTAGTTAAGTCAAGATGAAGGGAAAGTATTGAAGCTTTACTGGAGGATAAGTCTGAAAAATAGTTTCTTTTCTTGAGTTCAAATTTAGAAAGTATATACCCTACAAACTGCACATACACGCACCTTGAAACTTAGGATAGTAGAGGATACCTAGAAATACTCTTGCCTGAAAGCCTAGTATGAAAGAAAAAACGGTACTTAAAGCTAAACACCAAAAGAGCATATTGAAAAATATATCCGGTCTTGAAAAAAGAAAAAAAGGAAAAAAAATAGAATAAAGTCAAGACCTGGAAACTGCTATTTACGCTTTAATGTTCACACATTCAGTAATCGGCCGTTAGTGCCTCAAGAAGCATTAATAGTCGCATGAAAGGTGTGTGAGCAAATCCGTCCATCCTTAGTGAAAAGAAGTAGTATTAGGTATTAGGGCAAGGGTATTATAGCTTGAATTGAATTCTTGAGTGTAGGGGTGCAAATATACACACACGTAGGGGTATACAATCGATGTTTGAATAAAAGATAGAAATAAAGAATAAGACTTGTGTTTTCTGTAAAGTTGATAAAAATCCCTGATTTGAGGCCGCACTTTAGAAGGAAAACTCAAGAGAACCAACATTTTTCTAAACTTTTTAGGAACGTATAGGACCTAAGGTTAAATAGATAGGAGGTGTGAAAAATAAGGGTTGGATATTTCTAACTTAGGATGATAGAATTTCTAACGTAAATACTGAACTGTAGGAGTAGAATCAATGTTAACTTATGACACTAGCTTGACAGGATTTTGTGGGTAGTATCCGCTGAAAACCCTCAGGAGACAACACTCCTCCTACTAGGGACACCTAGAGGTTTAACGGCTTGTTGCACGTGCTCAGTGCAATCGCGTTCCCTGCGAAAGTGCGGTTAGGATTTTATTTTTTGTGAATAATTGGTTTTGCTCGGGACGAGCAAAAGTTAAGTTTGGGGGTATTTGTTCATAACAGAATACTGCATTTTATACCGCCCATTCTTATGCTCGTGTGTTTATAGGTAGGTGCTTTTAATCCGTGTTTGTTACATATTTACAGAGTACAGGTTTCCAGTCCAAATATTGCAAATCAAGACAAAATCTCCACAGTTACGCCAAAAGCAGAACATCTGTTGACAGCAGATAAAAGCCGGGTTCCGGTCATCCATATCCGTCCGGTGCCGAGTACCAGTTCCTGAGACAAGACATATGACAGTGGTCATTCATGTCTGGGACAAGCACAGAGCACGAGGGAGGCTGCACAAGAATCAATGGGTGCGCGGAGCTCGAGGGAGATAAAGTCAAATGTGTTGAAAAATGAAGCCATTATTGTTGACTATTGGAACCTGAAGCAATCATAGAAGAATATTGAAAATCTGTACATGTTTAACAGAAGAAAACAGCAACACAGGACCACCAAAGAAACCCGACCCCCTAATTCCTCCACATGGCCGCGGATCCGCGGCCAATAGGGGGTATTGGCCGCGGATCCGCGGCCGTACTGACTCCTTGATGTGTCGTTTTTTGGGGGTAGTTTGGGGACTTTATATAGTGGCAGATTCTTGCCCTAGGTCTTCAACCCTCTGCCTATAAATACTCCAGAATTGAGCTAAGCCAAGGATCCAATTTTGTGTTCATTCTTTGTTCCTCTTTTGTAGTTTTTTTGTGTAGTTCTTCTTCTTCTTCTTCATTCTTCTTCCATGAAAATGTAGTGAGAGCATTGAGTGGATGATCAATAAAGATGAGGGCTTTTGTATCATTCTCTTTTGTTTAACTTCTCCTTGAGATTCTTGCTTTCTCTTGATCATTCAACCTCTTCATTGAGCTTGAATGGTTAAGGGTTAGTTATTAATCTCAAGGGTCGTATTTTTCTTATGAAATTAGCGCTTCATTTCACATGCGTTCTCTACCCTTCTCTTGATCTTGCAACCTCTTGATTGAGCTTGCAAGTTTAAGGGTTGGCTATTGATCACATGCTTGTCTTGAGTTCTAGTTTCTTGTTCTTTTTATCGCTTTTTATTACTTGCTTATTATTATCTTGCTTTACTTTCTTGCAATTTACATTCATGCACTTAATTACTTGTAATCTTTTCTTTTCTTTGTTCTTTTCTTTTGCTCTTTGTTGTTCATTTTGTGAATGTTGTAATTATCGTTGTTAAGAATAAATATGGTATTGTAAGTTAAGACTTTCTTTGCTCATTTCCTTTTCCCGTTATTTTCCATTGAACTCCGCCCAAACCATACGCAAGCGCTCCGTTAGGCACCCTACCCTGACAAAGTAACGGTGATTCCTAACCGCGACCGGTTGCGTTCGGTTTGGCCGGAGGCGAAAGCAAGAGACAAGAACGGAAGGACAAGGGTAAATAAGCCATATTCCATGAATACCGTGCTTAAATCCCCTAATCCACGTTGTTGCCGATTGCTCTAGCTTCAATTGGTCAAGACTCGGCTCAAAGGTTTTGAGTACGGATTTCTTTAGCTTACAATTTCGTATCTGTTTCTTAACAACTTTATACTTGCAAATAATACACTTAGGAAAGAATCGAACAAACATACACAAATTCTTTATTGACTCGTCTAAGACAAGAAAGGACATACAACCATCTCCCTGTGGATCGACCCGTGCTCAACCGGCTAGCTGCATAGCGACACCGTCTTGATTGCGGTTAACTTTAATTCTTTCAATCATCAACCCCCCTGCACACACTAAATTTCTAGATCGGTTACAGAGAGCACATTAAACCTGTTTTACTCCAAATTTTAATGATTTTTATATATTTTTACATTTTTTAAAATTAAAAACCCTAACCCTAGCCTAACCCTATAAATACATCCCTTACCCTCTACCCTCTCATCCTAAATTTTTGAGTCCACTCTCTCAAAATTCCAAGAGAACTTTGGTACGTTGAAAACGAGCGAAAGGCGAAGCGCTGACGAAATCGACGGCGAAATTCCGGTAATCGTGCTAGGAACTCTCAACGACGATTCGACGCACCGGCAAACCCTCTACTTCTCTCTCACTCTTTAGTGTTGTCCAAACCCGTAAGTTCCCCTTTTTTATCTTTCTTTTCTCTCATACAAAAATACGAATTTACAAACCCGACGGAATCGGAACAAATCCGATTTCCGTTTCGGTTTTCCTATAAAATCTCACTTAACACCAATTCCATCATGCTTAAACATCTTTATGTTGACTATTAATCATTTAACAAACAATTTGAACAAGTTTTATCACATGAAATGATAACGTTTCCATTTATCGTATTTTTTTCACTTAAATACCACAATGTTTAGTTTTCACATTTAACCCCTTAACATTGCTATACCTTAAACTAGATCATGAGGTAATGACCTACCTCCACACACACGCAAATACAACCCTCCCGACTAAGGTATCACAAACGTGCATTTCTTAGAATACTATAATACAAGATTTTACATTTAAATACCATTTTCTTAATAAAACCTTTTCTAAAAGTTTTAAGTTTGATACACTTTTAAAACAAATATCTTTTAATAGGAAAATACGATATGTTGTGAACATCGATCGTTTATCTAAACCTGACTTTGTGGTGTATAGGCTAGGCAAGTGAGAAAAGGTAACTTTAAAAGGCCCGTCTCATGATTCGTGAGCGGATCCCTCCTTTTCTCATTTTGTACTTACCTGGCCACAATTGGCGGTGAAGAGGCGATTTGAGGCTTCTAACGACTTGTCTTTTAGACCATTTAGAAATAGCCTAGTTGAAATAGAAAACCCTAGAATCTAAAATACGGAAAATCGACTTTTGCAAATAAATACCTTTTACTTTATAAAACTGTTTTCTAAAGGATTAGTATTTATAAAATCTTTGCAAAGCGCCACTACAACCCACCTTTGGGGAACCCGTTAGGGATAGTAAGGTTTATCGTGTACCCTCGGCTTAGTAGTGCGAGATTCAGACCTCCGCAAGGAGCATTCGGTCTCGAAAGGTTTAAAATACGGCATCTTAAGAAAATGAGACTTTTAAAATATAAAATATTTATTGAAATTATTTTTGTATAAATATATGTATATTATCATTAAAATATCTATTTTTTTATAATATAAATATTCCACTTTTTCTAAAAATCACAAGAATAAGTTTTACATTAAAATACCATGAATTTCAAATAAATCTATATTACAGATAAATACCTTTATTTATGTAATTAGGATATTTTCACTAGAAATATCACAAAATAAAATTACACTCATTATAACTATAAAGACGAATAATAAATACTTAGGGTGTATCTTGAAAACTATACAAAAGTATTTTTGCATAAAACCCCCTCAAGTTTTATAAATTACAATAAGGACCCTAGTAAATATAGGACTTCGATTACATTTCTTCTGTCCGACTCGGGTCTGAGTCTGATCATAATACGACTTGAATATGATTCAAGTACTATATAAATCTATAATATTCCAACTCAATATGAACACATGAATCCCAGAATCCAGCTATCAATCTATACAACTTGACTGAATCAAACCATGGATATACATCCATTATCCCGTTGTTCCATTTACCTGATTATGCAGTTACACTCTGTTTACTGATATCATGGTTTTGGTCAGTCATCCAACTTATACAATACAATACAACAATACAATCAAAACACTACGGGGTTTAAGGGGTAGATTAGTGCGGAAGGTGTTAGAAGTGGCACGAGACGGTAAGATTAAGACACCTGACCTATATTCCGTTGCTATTGTACCGTGGCTTAACGGTTCCTTGTACATTCCGTTTGCCCTAGTCTCTAACATACTGAGACCCCTCTCGTATACACTGGCATCCTTCCTTACTAAGCTACAAACAACAGCGTGAACACAATATTCTACAATATAATACAACTTTAGAAGATACCTTTTATTCTGTATTTTATAATTCTTCATTATCTTTGGGACTTACCGAGCGACCTGTTCGCTGACGACATTCTATTTCTTTCTTCTTTGAATGTCGTCAGGTGTTTTGGACCCGTCGGAGATCGAGCCTACCGGTGAAGACTTGGATCGGTTCCACGAAGACCCCGAGCTCTAGACATTGTATCTTGTTCTACTCAGTATTTTTCATTTCCTGTTATTCCATTGTTTAGGCATCGCTTTTATTTAGATGTATTTACTCTTCATGCATTGTACAAAAGAATGTTATTAATAAAGTTGCTTTTATTTTTATATATCTTGTCTCTTGTGATTTACCTTTATATTGCTTAGATATACTCAGCGTATTTACTTCACAGTAAATACGTAGCGGACCACGTCGCGTCCCCTTCGCCGTATACCGGGAAGCGGGGCGGACACTTTCTAAACCGTAAAAACGTATAGGATCTGGGATTGAATAAATAGGAGGTGTGAAAAATAAGGATTGAATATTTCTAACTTAGAATGATAGAATTTCTAATTTAGATACTAAACTGTAAGAGTAGAATCAAGGTTAACTTAAGTAACTAGTTTGATGTGATTTTGTAGGTAGTATCCGCTGAAAACCCTCAGGAGACAACACTTCTTCTACTAAGTACACCTAGAGGTTTAACGACTTATTGCACGAGCTCGGTGCAATCGGGTTCCCTGCGAAAGTGAGATTAGGATTTTTTGTGAATAATTAATTTTTCTCGGGACGAGAAAAAGTTAAGTTTGGGGGTATTTGTTCATTCCAGAATATTATATTTAATACCGCTCATTTTTCTGCTCATTTGTTTATAGGCAGGTGCTTTTGATCCGTGTTTACTATATATTTACAGGTTACAGGTTCCCAGTCCAAAATAATGCAAATCATAAAAATTCTCCACAGTTACGCCAAAATACAGAATATCTGTCACTGACAGATAAAAGCCGGGTTCCGGTCATCCGCTTCCGTCCAGTGCCGCTTACCAGTTCAAGAGACAAGACGAAAAACAGTGGTCATTCGTGTCTCGGAAAAGCACAGAGCACGAGAGGGGCATCATAAGATTCAATGGGTGCGCGGAGCTCGAGAGAGATAAAGGTCAAATGAATTAAAAGTGAAGCCATTTTGAACCGTTGAAGATCTGAAGAAATTATGGAATCAATTTGCAATTTGGATATTGTAAAACACAAGAAAATAGCAACGTGGAGAAGCCCTAGAAAAATCACCCAACCCCCCCCCCAAAGAGCCGCGGCCAATGTGGCCATTATGCGGCGGTACCACGGCCGAGTTAACCCAGTAGAAGAAGATATTTTTGGGGTATTTTTGTAGTTGTATTTGGACTCAGAATTTGGCCTTAGGATTTCAGCTCTCTGCGTATAAATAGCCCAGTTTTGTGCCCAAGTGAGGATGTTTCTTTTTAGTTAGAATTAGTGTGGTTTAGTTTGTATCTTTTTCTTTTTCTTCATTTTTTCTCCATGAAAGTGTAGTGAGAGCTCTTGAGTGGAAGATTAATGAAGATGAGGTTTTCTTTTCTTAACTTGTATCTTTACTTTTCTTATCTTGTAATTTTAATTTCTAAGTGTAACTTTATTAATTATTGTTAAGTAGTTGATGTTTTTCCTTTTTTTTGTTGTTTTGTTTTCCCTTCTCTTTTTATCCGTATTTCCAAGCCTTGATGCTTGATGGAGTTCCTTACTTAGATGAGACCCAAGTAGTCAGCTTGTATATTTATAAAACCGTATTTTTCCTTTCTTTCTTTGCTTTTTTCTTGTTTTTTTTATTTTCATTTAAATGTGTGAATAATTCTACTCTTGTTAGGTGCTAAGGAAGGTTAGTATGAGGGACGAAAAAGTCCCTTGTGTTTCTCTTCGCCAAATATCTTGAAACGAACTTTGACCAAACAAATACAACCCCCTCAGTTAGGCACGCTATACGTGACATATAGCCGTGATCTAAGTCAAGAACTCCTTTGGGCACACTACAATGTGACATATAGTTGTGACTTAATTGGATACATGGTTGTGGGTGTTTGGCCTAGGGTTGGAAATAAGTGCACGTAGCGGAAGGACAAGGAGCATTAGGAATGGATTTAGAGTTGGAATGGGATTTGCTTAAACTCGCAAATCCCATTCCTATGTCTTCATAATCCCCATTATGTTCGATTATCCCAACATCATTTTAATAGTGGCAAAAGAAAAGCACAGGACTAATTTTAACTCTACTAACCAACGTTAACCCTAACAAGCTTATTTGAATATAAATACGAACACTTAAAATAGATTTGGACATACACATATACATACTTGAATTGACTCGTCTAAAACACGAACGGACGTACTACCATCTCCCTATGGATCGACCCGTGCTCAACCGGCTAGCTGCAAAGTGATACCGTCTTGATTGCGGTAAGTAGAGAACAGAGTTGAACGCATATCATAAAACGTATCGCGTTTCTATACCAATCAATTCACGATTCATAAAACAGTTTCAAGAAAATAACTTATAAAACAATAACACAAATGTAAACTAGATAGACCATATATTTTAAACTAGTTTAAATATTAACTCGACAGCAACCTGCCACTAAAGTTGAACGATATGAGAAAGGTCGGAGAAAAAGAATAGAAAATTGTGTTTAATTTCTATTTGGGAAAGGTTTTTTAGTATTTTTTTAATTTCATCTAAATTTCTACTAATTTAGGGAAAAAACTTATACTTGAAATTTTTTCATATTTCACCTTTACATTGCTAGTTACTCTAAAAATACCTTAAATCTTAGTAATCTATTTTTCATAATATAGCTTGTCTTTCTAGAAACCTTATGTAATTTTTCTAACTATTACAACATTCCCTTCTAATTAACTTTAATCTAATTAAGCCTTTTAGCATGTCATTAGCAATTCAATTTTCATTTCTTATATATCAATTAAACAAAAGCACTAGTTCATCTTTTCAAATTAAGTTGCTGCTTAAAATATTATTAGATCACAGGGTGTTTCTTAATCTAAAAGAGCAATTTAGAAATGCTATTTTAATAAGTTAAATTAGAGGGTGTCCTTTTAATATTAGCAAGAACATGAGGTTTTTTCCTGAAAATAAAGAAGAGTTTGGAGGTAAAATCCAAAAAGTCCATGAGGATTGACGAATAGAGGTATCACATGGGAGGGAAGTGTGCAGGGCTTAGTCTCACATGCAAGGGGTGAGAAGCTTTGCGTTGATTTGAATGGAGGAGTTTTTAGCAGTGGCAACCAGAGATGAACGGGGCATAATTAATACCAGTGGTTCTTAAGCTTGAAAGCATTCAGAGGGGTCACATGCCTCCTCTGGCTTCAACCTGGTTCTGCCCCTGACTCCCATCCTAAAGTTTCAATGTATAAATTTGATGTGATCCTAAGAAATTTGGCTTTATATTAAAATATTATCTAGGTTTGAATGAGACATTTGGGTAAAGTGATCAGGATAGAATTCAAATTTTATATGGAAAAAATATGAATGAACATTGAAATATTCAATAAAGAAAACTTGCAACAATAAGAATCTGCCATCGTTGCACAACATAAAAAAAACTAGAAATTCTAATCTTAAGAAACAAAAAACGGTGATTTGTTACTATTTGGACTTTCGACCATAATTTCAATATAATTCTAACACATTATTAGTAGATGTCTATTTTTCCTTTTTCCGAATTAATCAAGAAAAGCTTTAGTAGGAAAAGCGATTATTCTAAGTTTGACTCAACGAGTCATGACATGTTAAGCCAAACTTATTATAGAAAGGAATCCAGGAAGAACTTTTTCATCACTTTCTTTCCTTTTTTATGTATTCTTTTATCTTTGAATCAGTTGGATAATCACCCGATGCCAGTAACCACGAATATCATCTACAACACCTTTTATTTGCATGAACTATTGTCCTACACTCTTTGGCAGTCCATCATATGCATTGTTCTATTTTCATAGGCGGCTTTACACTGGTTAAGCCCGTACTTTTTCTTTATTTTGAACAATTGACCGGACGTTATTAGATGCAAATATGGTTTGAATTCCTGACATCTTGGTTAGATTGCAAAGGTTTACCATTAGTCTACAACCACGGTACTTAGGTCAAGATTGTGCTTGACAGAGTTTGTTGACAAAATTGGATCAATTAAATGAAATTGATTAATAGGGGCAATTTAAGGTAAATAAAATTTACTGCTGGTTCCTGGAAATCATAGAAATAGGCCGATCTTCCAAACTCAAAAT
This sequence comes from Agapanthus africanus, assembly GCA_030015575.1. Taxonomy (NCBI): domain Eukaryota; kingdom Viridiplantae; phylum Streptophyta; class Magnoliopsida; order Asparagales; family Amaryllidaceae; genus Agapanthus; species Agapanthus africanus. The sequence goes on from JASDDO010000031.1 coordinate 665,356,529, forward strand.
ATATACCGGCCTCCAACCACTTGGCCAATTCGCGTTGTAGCAAGAAGTCTTTAAATGATACTATTTGAATCGTTAATTTGTCTGGTTAGTGCATACACATGCAGCAAGTTTGAGATCGAGGTGGACCGTTTGGTTAAACTCGACCCATCTTGGATTCGTCCATACTGAGGCTCATAAATTCATATCCAGAAGAAACGGTATGTATCAAGCCCTAGCTTCGAACGCTTGTCTCAAAAGCAGAAATTCAAATATAATCATGAGAAAATCACTAAAATGATCGGCAAAAAAAGGAGAGATGAGATGTGGCCACTACAATAAGCGGTTGATGAAAAGGAAGAACAATGAGAAGAAATTTAATTATTTACGCTTAGAAGTTATAGTTTTTATTTGGCTGAATTTCAATTTGTTAGCATGAATTTTAGGCATTTTTCATAAACAGTATCCTGAACTTTTAAAATGATGGATTGCTGTAATGAACTTTCTGAGTGCATATCACAAAACTACTATAACGGCGTTCACAAAAAATTAGTAAAGAACTATACTGCACTTTTATATAAATTAACAAAAGATTAAGGAATTAACTTTTTTTTTTGGAATTCACTGGTTAATTTATATAAAAATGTATTTATCCTATGTCAATATGGTATACATATCGTTAACGTTACAGGTATATCGGCCGGTATAGACGATATACGAGTAGTCAAGTACACTATGAAAGTTGAAGATGGTTTATACACTTTTGGGAATTATTACATGCAGAAATGTAATGTTTTTTAGGAGAGAAGAGTAAGAAATGCAGTGAAATATGTTTAATTTGCCGATATAAAAGCTAAACATAAACAAGGAGTCAAACCCACCCTTTCGTTTCACTTTGTCCTCACTCGCATGACGTCACTCACGCAAAAGAACAAAGCCTCTTTTTAACTTTTTTCCACCATTTTGCCTTTTTATCCTTCACCGACTCCCACGTGACTGCCACCATCAAGAGAGGCACCCACTTCAGTCGACAAACTCGAGTGAGCGGGCCCCACTGGGCCCACCAAACTTTTGAGCAGCTGTCTACGTGTGTCAAAAGAAGATGCTTTGTCACGTGTGATTCCATTATGTATGCACGCGCCAAGTCATGAGGCCGTCAACAGAAAATTATAATCTTGTAAGGGCCCCACGGCACATGCAAGATTACCCCAAACCAACCATTGCGAGTCCCAAACCTGGATGAAAGCATGAGTTGTGGTAGCCTTAGGATGAGCAGCTTAAAATTTTATCATATTCTATAACATGAACCACAATAATTTAGCCTACCGCTTGTGCTTGTGATATATATATATATATATATATATATATATATATAGAGAGAGAGAGAGAGAGAGAGAGAGAGAGAGATGTACGGATGGAGGTGAGCGGTGTCTAGGGGAAGGAGACGGCTAGCGGCAGCAATGGTGTGCGACGGGTGGTAGGCCTAGTGGCTATGATGGAGGGCTTCAGTCGGTGGCCAGCGATAGTTGAAGCAGAGGGCGGCATCCAATGACAATCGACAATGGACGATGGCCAATGGCTGGTGAGTCACGATGAGTTAGGACAAGCGGTGAGCGACGAATGACGGCCAATGCCGGTAGTAGGAGGGTGATAATCAACAAGTGGAGGGTGTTGATGGATTTGAGGATGGAGGTGGTAGTGGGCTGGAATTGTTTTATGGAAATATCTAAATATACACCAATTTGCAGTGATATTTTACCCATTGATGGAGGCCTTGATCTTCTTCAGATGTTGTCCTCCATCGATCTGTCGCGAGCGTTGATGAAGGGTTGAGATTGGTGTTGATAGTCGTCTTCTTGAGCGTGTGGATCTCAATGGGTTGATTTCGAGGTAAAGCCGAGCAACCTGCAAAGAAGTCTCGGGGTGGTTGTACCACCGTGGACCCTCCGACGATCAAGTTAGCCGAGAAATTTGAGCAGAGTAGCGGCTTGTTGGATTGAAATTGCCTTACCTAAGTCGTCTGGGAGAGGGTTTTTTATAGTGGTTGCTTGGAGCGAGCTGGCACGGGATCTTCGCCGTCAGTTACGCCTACGTGAATGACGAGATCCTTCCATTAATGACGAGATACGCTCGTTAATGGGGGGATACGACGGCGTGGAACGCGGGATGTTGGGTGGCGGATATCTCGCTTCTGGCGAGATACACGGAGACGCTTGGGCTCTGCGTTCTTGGTTGCTTAGTAGAACCGGGGAGGCTTAAGCTCGGCGGGAGGCTCGGAGGCGAGCGGAAGCCGAGAAAGCTTGGTTCTGTGATAACTCGGAGGAGAGCTGGGAGGGCTGAGGAAGCTCAGTGTCACGCCCCGCTTCCCAGAGTGTGCTAAGATCGGCACGTGATAGAGCCAACCATGCTACCTGTGGCTAGAAAACATCCCTCCACGGTTATATTACGGCTGTCTATAGATATCAAGAACAGGAAAAAAATAAAAGAAACTATCTAGTACATGTCCATGAGCCAGAAATAACGAGTCAAGAAATAATATGCGGAAGTAATAAATTCAAGTAACAATAACAATCTGGAAAGTACGTCCCAAAATACGGGCTCACATCAGGAATGGAAGTACGAAAATAAAACTAAACTAACTAGCAACTAACATGATCTTCGCTGCTCGGCTTGTTGGTCAAAATACTCATAAACTGGCTGCAACAGAGATAGAGGTCTGGGCCATGCAAAACCCAGACGTCAGTGCGTCATGATATCAACCAATAATAAATGAACAGGATACACGAGATATGCAGGCATGAATCATAAACAATAACATGAATGTAATAAGTAAACATGGATATAGACCAGTGAAGTGTATCAATATATGTGACGTGCAGTGATCAATCTAAACTGTACTACTAGGTTATCTATTCTAAAGTTTGTTTGAAATCAATTAATGTAATCCTCCATGTAACTCAAAGAATATGTCCCGTTACCCCCCGGGACCACGGATCAGAAATATGTGAACCAAGAGTGGTTCTGTCCCGTTACCCCCGGGACCACGGATCAAGAATATGTAAGAGTCACGAATGGCCCTGTTCCGTTACCTCCCGGGAACACGGATCAAGTAATACCCTTTTAAGTTATACTTTTAATTTCCCCATACACACAAGGTTATGTATTCAAATCAGGTATTGAAAATCTGGAGCTAATGCCTGTTGGGGTAAAAATTTACACCCCCGTTGACCGAGGCAAAGTCAAGGTCAACCCAAAGCCAGGTGGGCCCAAGCCCAGGTCAAGCGGGCCCAAGCCCAAGTCGAGCCCGCGGCCAGCCTCCTCCACGCTAAAATATAGATCATGTAATAAATAATTTTTATGTAATTTTTTTTTTATACATGAATGTATGCAAAATGGGCATAAAGCCAATATTTTGTAAGCCCATGGCTTATGTGCAAAAATGAAATGGCACATGAGCCATGGGATGGCTAAAATGCCATTTTTGTGAAGCCCAAGGGGCTATATGCAAATATGTAAACCTATAAAAGGCAAAATGATGATGAATAAAAAAGGATACCTTTCATTCTCTCCAAAAAAAAAAGTTTCAGAGCTGAGCTCTTTCTTCCTTCTTCAAGGTTCCAAAACCTTCTTCTTTCTTTTGAATTAAATCAAGAGTTTTACTCTTCCTTTTTCAAAACTAAATAGTTTTTCACCACAAAACCCATCAAGAGGAACTCAGATCTTCCATCGGATCTCAAAAAGAAAAGATTTTGAAATCCCACATCTCTTGATCTTCAAGATCCAGCTAACAGAGGAGGAAGAAGAACATCTTTCACTAAACCCTCAAAAAAAGAAGAAAAACACATTCAGGAGTCCAACTCCTCTCTGATTTCTCTTCTGGGAAATTTTTTTAGGCTAAAAGCCTCTTGTGCCTCTCCGGCGCGCAGCGCAAGTGCGCAAGGCGCCAGCGTGCCGACACGTGGCCCGCGCGCTTGCGCACCTGCGCGCTTGCGCAAGTGCGCAAGGCGCCCGCGTGCCGACACGTGGCGTGCGCGCTTGCGCACCTGCACGCCTGCGCAAGTACGCAAGGCGCCCGCGCGCCGACACGTGGCGCGCGCGCTTGCGCACCTGCGCAAGTGCGCAAGGCGCCCGCGCGCCGACACGTGGCCCCCACGCATCCCTTGGATGCCTTTTCCCTCTCTTTTTATGTACATACATATACACATACATATGTATACAAATTCACACACATACATACTCCGCCACATTCTCCCCCTCCAAAAAAAATTTCGGGCCGGGGCGCTGCCCCGAACCCCGCAAGGGGGCTGCTAGCCCCCTTGACCCCAGCCCGCTATCCGGGTAGCGGGACCCCCGTAAAAACTCTGCGTGGCTCCCGATATATCCAAAACCCCCTTTCAAAACACACGCACACTGCACATTGAGTTCGCATGACCAGTTTAACCCGTTAATCGGAGGTTCCCTCGCCCCAAAGGCGATGGGTAATTAACGGCAGCTTAGTCCGCGGCTGCCGGAGATTCGGATCCCCACAATCATTAAACCCCGGCCTACCCTAGGCAGGGGGAATCTGTAGTACGCCTGACAAGCGCTCGCGTATTCCCATCTCACTGGGGTGACGAAAAACACCCTACAATGCCAACACAGGATCAAGCAGGTACAAGTTTGTCTAAATAGACAACAGGATATGTCCGTAGGGACAACAGGTCAAGATTGTCGACATTTGTAAAAAAATCAGGTATCAAGTCAAGCAGTGGTGCATCAAGTCAAGTCAGGTAGTGCAAAGATATCAAGAGGATGCCCATTATAAAACTGTAGCAAGTACGGGTGCACGATAAAAGCATGGATGCACAAATATTTATCAGGGGTTACATCATGACAATGTAATATGCACATTATCAAGCATGGAGTACTAACAATATGAAACAATGTGACATGGTATGCAAATTGATATACAATTAATGGTATGGATGCACAAACATCGATTAGGGTTACATTTACAGTTCCATGACTACGTGGGATGCATTATTAAGCATGTGGTGTTTCTACAATAATAATATGAATTAATGTGATCTGTAAATGCAGCTACATATATATTAAATGATATGGATGCAAACGGGTATCCGAAAACGGTAAACTTTAATATGGATGTACAATGCATTCAACATGTGATATTTTTATTCATATGAATGCATAATTATATACCTAGCATGTAACAAGCTTTCACGAAAGCAGGCAAATGATGTTGTTTTTGGTGAACTAGCATGCGACTAGATATATAAATAACGATATGGATGCATACGGGTATCGAAAAACTATAAAATTGTAATATGGATGCATAACTAAACAATATGTAATACTATTATTCGCATGAATGCAAAATATAGTAGTATAGCATGTAGCAAGATAAACTTGCCTCGTTGGATCACGCGACGGATACGTACGGCACGTCCGACGTCGGTAAATCGTCGCAACGCACACACGGTATGCGGAACGAGTCTAGACAAGGCAAGAGGGTAATCACGCGAGCAAGGGTCGTTCACTGGATCGTCTGGATTGGCAGCGGCGATACGACTCCGGCGATGGCTGGAAATTGTGAAATCAAGAACCAAGAAAAGAAAAAGAAAAAGAAGAAGAGGAAGAAGAAGAGAGAGGGGATTGGTGCTCACTGGATATGGTGCACTGGGGTCAGGGAGGACGAGGTGATGGTGTCGGGGTTAACGGAGCTCCGGCGAGGGTGCAGGGTGCTCGGGTGATGGTGCCGTCTAGGGTTCTGATAGTGTAGGGTTCAAGAAAGAAGGAGAAAAGAAAAGAAGGAGGAGAAGAGGGTGAATAGGAGGAAAAGAGGAAGAAGATGATGGTCGTCGGCGGTGGAGATCGACGAGGTGAGGAGCTAGGGTTTGGGTGTGCAGGGTTTCTTGAGTGAGGGCTCTGTGAAAGAAGGAAGAAGAAGAAGATGATGACGAGGAGGAGGAGGAGAAGAGGATGGAGATGAGGGTTGAGTTTTGAGGTCGAGGGCAGTGAGGCATGGGGGAGCTAGGGTTAGGGTTTCGAGAGCTATGGTGGGTTCTCGGGTGAGGAAGAAGATGATGAGGATGGAGGTGGTGACAAGGTTGAGTTTTGAGGAGGCAGAGGAGGCTGGCTTAGGAGCAGGGTTTCGTTTTTGCAATGGGTTCTCGTGGAGGCTCGGGCTTTTAAAGAAGAGAAGAAGAGAAGAATAGAAGGGCTGTGAGTGCATCGCGTAGGGCGGTGACCAGAATCGAGAAGGCTACAGTAGCAGCGAGAGGGGAGAGAGAGGGCTCGAGAGGAGAGAGAAAGGAGAGAGAGAGGGAGAGCGAGCGAGAGAGGGAGAGAAAAGGAAGGAAAGAGAGAGAGAGAGAGAAAGAGAGAGAGAGAGAGAGGTTGTTATTTAGTTAAGATTTTAATTTTTTTTTAAAAATATGTTTAGTTGTATAAATTTAAACTGTGTTAATTTTTAATTAAAATATTATATTAATAAAATTTGATTTTCTGGTAAATACAAACTTAGTCCAAAACACGCCCGGGTTGGGTCTAAAATTTAGTTTCAAAATATGAAAAATATATATGTCGACCAAAACTAAAATTGGATATCCGGATAATGAAAATACATACCCCCAAGAACGGATGCACGTACGTGCGCGTAACCATCCAAACAAGTCCGTCTCACTGAACGGGACGAGAACAAGATGCGCGGATGCTACCACAGGGTTTGGGGTATTATGTAGGCCATGCAATGTATTTTTAAAATATTTTATGTGAATTTAAACGTTATATTTAAAATGCAGATGCCGGATAAATTCCAATATGCAGTATGTAAATATGGAAGTGCACGAGTCCCCGTAACAAGTCAGGATAAATCATAAACATGAATCAAGACAGGTTTCAAGCATGTGGGTCGGGTCGGATGCAAATACAGATGTCAAAATATTATTCGCACCCAAAACACAGTAAATCAAGAAACTACCATAAATAAAGAAATACTTAACTAGAACTGGTATAATTGAATTAGGGTGTTACATTATACCCAACTACAAAAAGAATTTCGTCCTCGAAATTCCCAAGACAAGAAAAGATAAATAATCAAGAATCTATAAAAATAGGTGTGGAAACTTCTGTCGAATCTCGTTTTCTCGTTCCTGTTGGGGTCAAAATTTGCACCCCGGTTTACCGAGTCAAAATCAAGGTCAACCCTAAGCCAGGTGGGCCCAAGCTAAGATCAAGCGGGCCCATACCCAAGTCGAGCCCGCGGCCAGCCTTCCCATGCCAACAATAAAGTCATGTAATAAATCATTTTTATATAATTTTTTATGCATGAATGGGCATAAAGCCAAATTTTTGTAAAGCCCATGACTTATGTGCAAAAAGAAATGGCACATGAGCCATAGGATGGGCAAAATGTCATCTTGTAAAGCCCAACGGGCTATATATAAATATGTAAGCCTATATAAGGTAACATGATGATGAATAAAAAAAGACTTTTCATTCACCTCAAAAAACTAGGGTTTGTACCTTCTTCCCCTCTCTCAAGGGTCTAAAACCATCTTCCTCTTTTTTTGAATTAAATCAAGAGTTTAACTCTTCCATTATCAAAGATAAATAGTTTTTCACCACAAAACCCACGAGGGGGAGCTCAGATCTCCAATCAGATCTCGAAAGCGGGGGGGGGGGGCTTTCAAGTCTCACCCCCTTTTCTCTAAAATCCCGCCGATCAAGAGAAGGAAGAAGGAGACCCATCTCCAAAAATCTAAGTTTGGACAGACCCAAGGCTCAAAAGAAGAGCCAAAGATTCCTAGGAGTTTAACTCTTTTCTAGATCTGTTGGAGTTTAACTCTTTTCTAGATCTGTTGGAGTTTAACTCCATAAATTAATTTCTGTTAGGAGTTCAACTCCTAAAATCCCCCTTGGGAGTTCAACTCCCCAACCTAGGAGCTAGGTCCCTTACCGCGGGTGTTTCCCGCGGTCACGTGTGTGCCACGTGACCCTGGGGCGCCAAGGCGCTCATCGGTCACGTGCGCCCACGTGACCCCGGGGCGCCAAGGCGCCCATCGGTCACGTGTGCCCACGTGACCCCGGGGCGCCAAGGCGCCCATCGGTCACGTGCGCCCACGTGACCCCGGGGTGCCAAGGTGCCCAATGGTCATGTGCGTGCACGTGACCCCGGGCACTAAGGCGCCCACGTGCACGCGTCCTTTGGATGCCATTTTCCCCTAATTTCTAACGGGGCGCTGCCCCGCACCTTGAAAGGGGGCTGCTATCCCCCTTGACCCCCAGCCCGCTATCTGGGTAGCAGGACCCCCGTAAAAACTCTGCGGGCCCCCCGATATATCCAAAACTCCTTTCAAAACACAACATACGCACACTGTACATTGAGTTCGCATGATCAGTTTAACCCGTCAATCAGAGGTTCCTTCGCTCCAAAGGCGAGGGGTAATTAACGGCAGCTTAGTCCGCGGCTGCCGGAGATTCGGATCCCCACAATCAATAAAGCCATGCCTACCTTAGGCAGGGGGAATTTGTAGTACGCCTGACAAGCGCGCGCGTATTCCCATCTCAATGGGGTGACGAAAAACAACCTATAGATTCTGGCACGCCCGGTGGGACCAATCTCTCCTCCCATATTTCGGGTTAAACGTTCATGCGAACTCAATCAATATACATATCTATATTTATACTAAAATAATGCTCTTTCATGCAGGTTTTCAAGCAATCACTTCTCAACAATGTCTCTAAATATGAACTCAGCTCCCATCTCATACACGATGGAGATGGACTCCAGGATGGTCCTCCCGGCAAGTCTCAGACGACAGTGGGAAGAACCGCTGCTACAATTTGTGTCTATTCTGTTTGTCTCGGCTAATGCCATCCCTGCACTTCAAGCTCCGGTAACCGACAAACCGGCCTCGAAAGGAAAAAGGACAAATGTGTTGATCTCGAGGGCGCCCCAACCTAAACGCGAGTCGGTGCTCAAACGGCTCTCAATGGCCCTAGCTGGGGGCAAAACCATCAGAACAAAAGAAGTTGCCAGACGTCGTGGGCAAGCCCAGGCGATACTTTCAACGGACACGCGGGCGAATGCCTTCTTAAGCCTCCCCATCACTCAGCCTATGGCGGCTTCCCGAAGAGCAGAAGCCTGCCAAGCGCTCAAGACAGAGAAGCTGAGGAAGAAGCGGCTCAGATATAGAGCCAACAAAAGGGCTAGGGCTCCGGCCATGTTAAAATTTATGAATTTCCAAAGCCTGGACCGCTCCACCAAACCAGCTTCCAGTGATGAAAGGATGGCTGAATGTGTTATCCACACCATCTACATGGTGGGCACGCGTCCTAGCGACAACCTTCGCAACAAAAGCAAGGATGGGGCCACCACATATCAAATCCAATCTGGTATGAATATGGCTGCCACATTCCAAGACTGGCCTCCTCTGGAAGGTAATGAAGACCCTTCCAGTGAGGCTGATAAGCAGAGAGAGCCCTCGGTTCATGAGGAGTCGGGCTCAGAAAGTGAAGAGGATCCAATCTTCTGTCCCAAGAACGCAGAGCAGCAACTTCTCCAAGAGCTCCGAAAACAGCTCAGAAGCAAAGACAAGGAGATGGATAAGCTCTACTAAAAAATTGTCGACTTGACAAACGTCGTCTAACAGCTCACGACCCAACTTGCCTCTCAGCCGCCCAATCAGGCGCAGGGCTCTGCTCATGAATAGGGAAACGGTGTTCCGAGACAGCTGACGCCTATTCCTTCCATGAAAATCAGTCGCATCCTATCTCGGGAAATGTCTTGGCTACCGATGACAGTAGTGTTCATATCAGATTTTTGCATTTTCATACCGCCCAATTTTTATCACATTGCATATCGGTAGATACTCTTGAGTCGTGTTTACTAGTCAATTGCAGGATACAGGTTCTCGGTTCTAAAAACGGTGAAATTCATGGAAAACACGACAAAATCCGGGTTCCTGCCAACCACTGAGAAAACACGGTCTCCGCTCTTCATCCGTATGTTGCCAGATACCAGTTTAGGAGGCAAAATGGCAAATCGATTGTCACCTTCATGCACAAGGCTCAATGGCAACACAAGTTCCTAGAAATCTACGCGGAGCTCAAGAAAATCTTGACAAAAAGTCCACCTTTCCATCAACAGATATTCTGGAAAATTCGTGAAGAAATTATGAGAAAACACATATACTAGATTGAAGGGTACATCAAACCAGGGTACCACCAAAAAGCCCTAGGCCCAACTCCTCTATTAGGCCGCGGATCCGCGGCCTAAGCATGCTTAGGCCGCGGATCCGCGGCCGTATGGTGGCGGCTGATTTGATCGCACGCCGATGGCGTGTCGGATGTTCAAAGAATTAAAGTATAACCGTGATCAGGACGGTGTCGCTTTGCAGCTAGCCGGTTGAGCACGGGTCGGTCCACAGGGAGATGGTTGTTATGTCCTTTCTTGTCTTAGACGAGTCAATAAAGAATTGTGTATGTTTGTTCAGTCTAACCTAAGTGTTTATTTGCAAGTATAAAGTTATTAAGAAAAGATACGAAATTGTAAGCTAAAGAAATCCGTACTCAAAACCTTTGAGCCGAGTCTTGACCAATTGAAGCTAGAGCAATCGGCAACAACGTGGATTAGGGGATTTAAGCGCGGTATTCGTAGAATCCGGCTTATTTACCCTTGTCCTTCCGTTCTTGTCTCTTGCTTTCGCCTCCGGTCAAACCGAACGCAACCAGTCGCGGTTAGGAATCACCGTTACCTTGTCAGGGTACGGTGCCTAACGGAGCGCTTGCGTAACGTTTGGGCGGAGTTCAATGGAAAATAACGGGAAAAGGAATTGGGCAAAGAAATGTTAACTTACAATGCCGTATTGATTCTTAACAACGAAGATAATTACAACATTCACAAAATGAACAACAAAGAGCAAAAGAAAAGAACAAAGAAAAGAAAAGATTACAAGAAATTAAGTGCATGAATGTAAATTGCAAGTAATTAAAGTGCATGGAAATAAATTGTAAGTAATTAAAGACAAGAATGAAATATGCAAGAAAGTAATTACAAGAACCATAGAACTCAAAACAAGCATGGGATCAATAGCCAACCCTTAAACTTGCAAGCTCAATCAAGAGGTTGCAAGATCAAGGGAAGGGTAGAGAACGCATGTGAATTGAAGTACTAAGGAGAGAACAAAATACGACCCTTGAGATCAATAACTAACCCTTAACCATTCAAGTTCAATGAAGAGGTTGAATGATCAAGAGAAAGCAAGAATCTCAAGGGGAAGAAGGAACAAAAGAGAATGATACAAAACCCACATCTTCATTGATCTCCACTCAAAAAGCTCTCACTACAATTTTCATGGAAAAAGAATGAAGAAGAAGAAGAAAAACTATACAAAAGACGACAAAAGAGGAACAAAAGAATGACCCTTGGCTTTGCTCAGATCTGGAGTATTTATAGGCAGAGGGTTGAAGATCTAGGGCAACCATCAGCCCAGAAATGAAGTACCCAAAATACCCCCAAAAGACGACAAAATGAGGCCACAGTACGGCCTCGTTTCCGCGGCCAATACCCCCTATTGGCCGCGGAAACGCGGCTCCCTTGGTGAGTTGGGTCGTGGGTTTTGGTCTGGGTCCCTGGTTGGATGTTTCCTTGTGTTTGTCAACTCTATAATGTACAAAGTCTTCCAGAATATCTGCAGATTTCCAAGTCCAAGATTGCATTATCTTTTTCACTTTTGACTTCTCTCTCCCTCGAGCTCCGCGCACCCATTGATTCTTGTGCAGCCCCCCTCGTGCTCTGTGCTTGTCCCAGACACGAATGACCACTGTCACATGTCTTTATCTGGAGCCGGTACTCGGCACTGGACGGATATGGATGATTGGAACCCGGCTTTTATCTGCTGTGACAGATGTTCTGTATTTTGACGTAACTGTGGAGATTTTGTCTTGATTTACAATATTTGGACTGGAAACCTGTAATCTGTAAACATGTAACAAACACGGATTAAAAGCACCTACCTATAAACATACGAGCGTAAGAATGGGCGGTATAAAATGCAATATTCTGTGATGAACAAATACCCCCAAACTTAACTTTTGCTCGTCCCGAGCAAAACCAATTATTCACAAAAATAAAATGATAACGGCACTTTCGCAGGGAACGCGATTGCACTGAGCACGTGCAAGAAGCCGTTAAACCTCTAGGTGTCCCTAGTAGGAGGAGTGTTGTCTCCTGAGGGTTTTCAGCGGATTACACCCACAAAATCCCGTCAAGCTAGTGTCATAAGTTAACATTGATTCTACTCCTACAGTTTAGTATTTACGTTAGAAACTCTATCGTCCTAAGTTAGAAATATTCAACCCTAATGCTTCACACCTCCTATCTATTTAACTTTAGATCATATATGTTCCAAAAAATTTTTCAAAAGATATTGGTTTTCCTGAGTTTTCCTTCTAAAGTGCGGCCTCAAATTAGGGATTTTTATCACCTTTACAGAAAACACAAGTCTTATTCTTCATCTCTATCTTTTATCCAAACATCGATTATATACCCCTACGTGTGTGTATATTTGCACCCCTACACTTAAGAATTCAATTCAAGCTATAATACCCTTGCCCTAATACTTAATACTACTTCTTTTCATTAAGGATGGACGGATTTGCTCACACACCTTTCATGCGACTATTAATGCTTCTTGAGGCACTAACGGCCGATTACTGAATGTGTGAGCTTTAAAGCATAAATAGCAGTTTTCAGGTCTTGACTTTATTCTATTTTTCTTTTTCTTTTTCTTTTTCTTTTTCAAGACCGGATATATTTTTCAATATGCTCTTTTGGTGTTTAGCTTTAAATACCGTTTTTTCTTTCATATTAGGCTTTCAGGCAAGAGTATTTCTAGGTATCCTCTACTATCCCAAGTTTCAAGGTACGTGTCGGTGCAGTTTGTAGGGTATATACTTTCTAAATTTGAACTTAAGAAAAGAAACTATTTTTCAGACTTATCCTCCGGTAAAACTTCAATACTTTCCCTTCTTCTTGACTTAACTCAAAAACTGAACTCAAGATTACCAATTTCTCAAAAAAAACTGTAAGGACGTATAATCACCAAGTTTAAACAGAATGAGGGTTATTTTTAGGATTTTCAATTCCTAGGCCTAGAATTTAGTTATTTCTAACATATCAACTAAACTTTCAGAATAAAGATCTAAGTTACCTTATTAGCTAACTTGACGACAAAGTTTTTATAATTTTTGGAAAATTTTCGATTTTTATGGGCTTTTAAATAAGGTATGCAAATGCAAAATATACAAATGAATGCGAAGGAAGAAAACTTACCGAGCACACCCCCAAACTTAAACTTGACAGTGCCCTCACTGTCAGGCTATACTAAGAGGGTCAAAATTGCCGGCGCTCCCTAAAAACAAATTATATACAAAACAAAAAAGGAAAACAAAAAATATATAAAAAAAAAGTTCTCCCCCCCAAACTTAAGTAAAACAGTGTTTCCACTGTTAAGCGTTGAAATTCAGGATTAGGGGGGAAAGAAAACAGTATCAAGCTATACAAGGCCTTACACAGGCCAAAAGTGAGCACCAACCATTCAAAGATTTTATCGCTATAATGTACAGGTTGGTGGAAGAAGGCGTAGAGAAAAGAGATGGAGAATACGCGAGACCATATGCGGAGAGAAGCGGGATATGGTCTCGGTATATGAGAGGAAGTGCGTGTTCAAGTTCTAGTTTAAATACCGCAATCAAGACGGTTTCGCTTGTAGCTAGCCGGTTGAGTACAGGTCGTCCGCAGGGAGATGGGAGTCTTTTTCAAAGTGTTTTAACGAGTTAAGTCCTGTTTTCAGATTTTGTTGTGGTTATCTAAGTGTTAAGTTGATATTTAAAGAGAGCTTGTTAGGGTTAGGATTAGGTTAGTTTGAGTTAGGAGTCTCCACATCTTTCTTTGCCCCTCTTAATATCGGTGTTACGGTAATCGGCAACAACGGGGATTAGCACGATTAGGAAGGACTTTGCGAGTATAAGCTAGGCTTTCCAACGCATAAGTCTTCCTTTTGGTGCTTGTCCGTCCGTTCTTGGCTCTTATCCATAACCTCCGGTTAATTCAACCACAACCGGTCTCACTACGGAATCACCGCTATCATGTAGGATAGGGTGCCGTAAGGAGCGGATTGTTGTTCAATTAACGGGAGTCGATTTAAGATGTTGGGCAAGGAAAGAGTGAGAGAGATTTCCTTCTCTCAAACTTCCCTTATCCTACCCTAACAAGTATAAAACTACTCACACTTCATGATAAGGAAAAACAAAACAAAACAAAAGAGGAAGATAGAAAGAAGGAGATTAGAAGAATACGACTAACTATTTGCGACCTCACCTTGGCGAGGATCGAGCGTAAGTATCATTGTCGTATGAATGATAAAGAAAAAGAGAGAAGAAAGAAACAACAAGGAAATAACAACAACTACTTAACGAATTAAAATTACAACAAGCATAAAGATAAGGAGACAAGCATGATAATAAAATGGTCTTCTTTATTCATCACTCTTCACTCAAAAGCTCACTACAAGTTTAATGGAGAAGAGGTGAGAAGAGGAAGAAGAAAAACACTAAACCTAGGCAAAAATGAAAATACAAGAATATGGACAAAAATAATCACGACACAAAAATACCACACACCTAATCGTTCTAGGGTTCACCTAGGTCAACTAGACCTGCTCCAGAACTTGATTGTCGAAGTAAAACTGTGTCGAGAAACAGGCTCAAGATACACTGATCACGAGGCCAGGTAAGTGCAGAGATAAGGGGAGGTTTTCCAATGCTTTCGCGAAGTTCCTTAATTAAATAACCCTTTCTCTTTTGGCGGTTTCGCCGTTAACACTTTCCTAGACACCTCATAAATAATATACCATTAAGCAAGGTTCTAAACACAGTTAACTTCTCCTAGTGAGCGCGAAGTCCTTAAGGCTTAAAGTCTAGTTTCTTTTAAATTTTGTGTGGATAAACGTTATGCTCAAGTTCGTGATTTGTGGGCCACGGAAAAGGTGATGAAATCCTTTACCGTATGTTGTGGGGTTCGCTTGCCCTTAAGTCCGTATTAATGTATGCAATGCGCAATTCAATAAAAATTCTATAAAGAATCAAACAATCGTTTTTTTAGTTTAAGCGCGGCACTGCAACAAATACGGGTTAGTCAATTTTTAGCGTTTGCTAGCGAACTTGCAAAGAATCCTGCAAAGAATAGTATATTGGAAGCGTCGGATTTGAGAAGAAGGTGTTAGTAAAGTACGTACCGTTTAAGTTTTGGGTTAGGAAACCCCCGTTGAATCAAATCCGGTAAGCTTGAAAGGTTCGCTTGCGCGGGTCAAACTACCCGGATCTTTGGCACTGTACTTCGTAATCACCTTAACTTTGAATGTGCACTTTGCTCCCCACAATTGCAGTTTGCAAATACGCAAAAATCTGCACTCTTGCCCACAAAAATGATCAAAAAAAACAAAAAGATTTTTTTTTTATAAATATATACAAAAAGAATATTAACCCGAATAACAAGAAAGAAAATACGCTACCGTCTCCCCGGCAACGGCGCCATTTGATTTGATCGCACGCCGATGGCGTGCCGGATGTTCAAAGAATTAAAGTATAACCGCGATCAGGACGGTGTCGCTTTGCAGCTAGCCGGTTGAGCACGGGTCGGTCCACAGGGAGATGGTTGTTATGTCCTTTCTTGTCTTAGACGAGTCAATAAAGAATTGTGTATGTTTGTTCAGTCTAACCTAAGTGTTTATTTGCAAGTATAAAGTTGTTAAGAAAAGATACGAAATTGTAAGCTAAAGAAATCCGTACTCAAAACCTTTGAGCCGAGTCTTGACCAATTGAAGCTAGAGCAATCGGCAACAACGTGGATTAGGGGATTTAAGCGCGGTATTCGTAGAATCCGGCTTATTTACCCTTGTCCTTCCGTTCTTGTCTCTTGCTTTCGCCTCCGGCCATACCGAACGCAACCGGTCGCGGTTAGGAATCACCGTTACCTTGTCAGGGTACGGTGCCTAACGGAGCGCTTGCGTAACGTTTAGGCGGAGTTCAATGGAAAATAACGGGAAAAGGAATTGGGCAAAGAAATGTTAACTTACAATGCCGTATTGATTCTTAACAACGAAGATAATTACAACATTCACAAAATGAACAACAAAGAGCAAAAGAAAAGAACAAAGAAAAGAAAAGATTACAAGAAATTAAGTGCATAAATGTAAATTGCAAGTAATTAAAGTGCATGGAAATAAATTGCAAGTAATTAATGACAAGAATGAAATATGCAAGAAAGTAATTACAAGAACCATAGAACTCAAAACAAGCATGGGATCAATAGCCAACCCTTAAACTTGCAAGCTCAATCAAGAGGTTGCAAGATCAAGGGAAGGGTAGAGAACGCATGTGAATTGAAGTACTAAGGAGAGAACAAATTACGACCCTTGAGATCAATAATTAACCCTTAACCATTCAAGCTCAATGAAGAGGTTGAATGATCAAGAGAAAGCAAGAATCTCAAGGGGAAGAAGGAACAAAAGAGAATGATACAAAACCCTCATCTTCATTGATCTCCACTCAAAAAGCTCTCACTACAATTTTCATGGAAAAAGAATGAAGAAGAAGAAGAAAAACTATACAAAAGACGACAAAAGAGGAACAAAAGAATGACCCTTGGCTTTGCTCAGATCTGGAGTATTTATAGGCAGAGGGTTGAAGATCTAGGGCAACCATCAGCCCAGAAATGAAGTACCCAAAATACCCCCAAAAGACGACAAAATGAGGCCACAGTACGGCCGCGTTTCCGCGGCCAATACCCCCTATTGGCCGCGGAAACGCGGCTCCCTTGGTGAGTTGGGTCGTGGGTTATGGTCTGGGTCCCTGGTTGGATGTTTCCTTGTGTTTGTCAACTCTATAATGTACAAAGTCTTCCAGAATATCTGCAGATTTCCAAGTCCAAGATTGCATTATCTTTTTCACTTTTGACTTCTCTCTCCCTCGAGCTCCGCGCACCCATTGATTCTTGTGCAGCCCCCCTCGTGCTCTGTGCTTGTCCCAGACACGAATGACCACTGTCACATGTCTTTATCTGGAGCCGGTACTCGGCACTGGACGGATATGGATGATTGGAACCCGGCTTTTATCTGCTGTGACAGATGTTCTGTATTTTGACGTAACTGTGGAGATTTTGTCTTGATTTACAATATTTGGACTGGAAACCTGTAATCTGTAAACATGTAACAAACACGGATTAAAAGCACCTACCTATAAACATACGAGCGTAAGAATGGGCGGTATAAAATGCAATATTCTGTGATGAACAGCGGCAGATGAAACTTTTCCAGGGGTGTTTTGGTCTTTTTATTTGTGTTCTGTTGGTTGCCCTAGGTTTTCATTTTTCAGCCTATAAATAGCCCAGAACTTTGTGAAGGAAAGGGGTCCATAATCTTGTATTTTATTTTCTAGGTTTAGTGTGTTTCTTCTTCCTCTTCTCATCTCTTCTCCATTAAAACTTGTAGTGAGCTTGTGAGTGAAGAATGATGAATAAAGAAGAACCGTTTATTATTTTGCTTGTCTTATTATCTTGTTAATTGTTGTAATTTTAATTTGTTAACTAGTTGTTATTTCTTGTTGTTTCTTTCTTCTCTCTTTTTCTTTATCCTTAACACAACCATGATGCTTACGCTTGATCCTTGCCATGGTGAGGTCGCAAATAGCTAATTGTTATCTTCTAATCTCTTTCTTTCTATCTTCCTCTTTTGTTTTGTTTTTCCGTATCATGATGTGTGAGTAGTTTCATACTTGTTAGGGTAGGATAAGGGAAGTTTGAGAGAAGGAAATCTCTCTCACTCTTTCCTTGCCCAACAGCTTAATTCGACTCCCGTTAATTGAACCACAATCCGCTCCTTACGACACCCTATCCTACATGATAGCGGTGATTCCGTAGTGAGACCGGTTGTGGTTGAATTAACCGGAGGTTATGGCTAAGAGCCAAGAACGGACGGACAAGCACCAAAAGGAAGAACTTATGCGTTGGAAAGCCTAGCTTATACTCGCAAGTTCCTTCCTAGTCGTGCTAATCCCCGTTGTTGCTGATTACCGTAACACCGATATTAAGAGGGGCAACGAAAGATGTGGGAGACTCCTAACTCAAACTAACCTAATCCTAACCCTAACAAGCTCTCTTTACATATCACTTTAACACTTAGATAATCACAAACAAAATCTGGACTTCCGGACTTAACTCGTTAAAACACATGGAAAAAGATTCCCATCTCCCTGCGGACGACCCGTACTCAACCGGCTAGCTACAAGAGAAACCGTCTTGATTGCGGTATTTAACTAAAACTTAAACACGCAGAATCTCTAACAATCAAATGGCGCCGTTGCCGGGGAGACGGTAGTTTATTTCTTTGTGTAATTTCGGGTTAACTTGTGAATATAAAAACAACCGAAAAACCAAACAAAAAAATATACTTTGTAAAAAAAAATAAATCATCTTGTTATTTTTGATTAGTTTTTGTGCAAGTGTGCAGGAAAATACGGAGTTCAAGTTCAGTGCCAAAGACGTGGGAAGTTAGACCCACATTTCGCGGCTACACCGTGACGGGCAAAACGAAGCAGCCGGTCTACTGTAAAAATCTGGAGCAAATACAGTAAGAAACTGAAAATTCAGCACATCCAGACAAGCAGAGGACACCCAACAGAGCACACCCAAAATTTTTCACAGCCCAACTCCAACAAACCGCCGCGGAACCGCGGCATAAGGATGCTTAGGCCGCGGAACCGCGGCCGTTTGGTGCCTTTGGGCTGCCAAAATCTCTCTGTAAGTGTCTCTCCTCTCTCCCACTCCTCTGGACTCTAATAAACTGTGTTTTCTGCAGATTTCTTTGCGCAAACTCTTCTCCCCCTTCCAATAACTGTTCTTGTGCAGGATTCTTTGCGCCGCGCTAAAAAATAAAAATTGTTTGCAGTTGATTTGTTACTGCTTTGCATTTCTTAATACGGACTTAAGGGGTTTGAAACCAATTCAGATTGGGTGGGGATTTCATCACCCTTCCCAGGACCCCAAAAATCACAAAAAGCATATGCATTGACCATTGTAAAATTAAAAAATACTAGACTTCAGCCCTAAGGACTTCACGCTCATTAGGACAGAGGACTAGTTACATGCATCGGCCGTTTATCCTATCTGACTTTTGCGGTGCCTAGGCAAGTGTGACGAAGGCAAGTGGTTATTTAATTAAGGAACTTCGCGAAAGCGTTGGACAACCTCCCACTTACCTGGCACTTATCTGGCCGCATTAGACGGAGAAGAGGCGGTTTGAGGTCCTTTTTCTAGCCCTCTGGAACAGTTAGGAGCAGGTCTAGTTGACCTAGGCGACCGTAGATCTAGGTGAGATTGTGCATATCTTGTTTGTGATTACTTAAAGCCGTAAGTCCGTACATATTTCTGTAAATCTCTTTCTAAAAACAAAAAAAAAAAAAGAAAAAACCAAAAACTTTTATAAAAACTTGCCCTTTGTCGCCAAATCCATTTTTCACCCTCCACCCATCATTTTCTCCATTGACGTTTTCTTACCCTCACCTTCTCCGTTTTGACTGTACTAAACTCGTTTAGTGTATGTCCGCTTGGACTCGGGACACTAGCGCCCGTCTAGTCCGCGTTACGTTAGTCGCTACCGACTACGCGATCGACTCCGAAGTCGAAACTCCGTCCACTCCTCTTTCACCCCTTCCTTTGCCGGCCAACTCCGACGTTGACCGGAATTCTGTTCATACATCTTCACCTTCACCTTCACCTTCACCAACCTCTTCTTCCGCGATGTCAGGATTCAATCCGAACATCTCTTTGACTGCCGCTGGATTGGCTCCACCTCCTACGGAGACCAATATCCCACCACCACTGCCTGTTGTAGCGCCGCAGCGAATCGCGCTCCAGGATCGTTTCTATCCCACCCGTTCTGCACTTCCCACCTGCCTTTCTCTTCCACCGGCCAATGGGGATAACTTTGAAATTAAGCCCCACTTCATCAACATGCTCCCACGATTTCATGGGCTTGAATCTGAAGATGCCTATATCTTCATCAACAAATTTCAAAATGTTTGTGCCATGATGAAAACCACCCAGCTGTCGCACGATGCTATACGTCTACGGGTCATTCCGTTCACTTTATGCGATCTTGCTGAAAAATGGCTGTATAGCACCGCTTCCCACTCAATCACCAGCTGGGACGAGTTTGTTAAAGCGTTTCTAAAAAAATTCTATCCGAATCATAAGACCGCAAGGATTCGAAATGAAATCAACCAATTCTCTCAGCTTCCTTCTGAACCCTTCTGGAAGTGCTTTGACCGGTACAAAGACCTTCTCGTTCAGTATCCTCACCACGGTATAGAGAAATGGCAACTTTGCCAAACCTTATACGAGGGCCTGAACCCAGCAACGAAGCAGTTGTTGGAAACCATCTGTCAGGGCCACTTCCTATCGAAATCTGGAAGCGTGGCAGTTCTTTGACGACCTTGCGGAGCAAACGCTACAATGGGCGAGCACCAGACCGACTTCTTCTTCTTCTACCTCCACTTCTACCGGTCAGTCTAGGGTAGGAATTCACCAACTTGATGTCTCGATCGCGATGAAAGCTGAAATGGCTGCAATAACAAGAAAGCTTGAAGCGATAGAGAGCAAATTCTCTTCTCCTGCTCCTGCCCCTGTTCTCCCCCTTCGTACCATCTGCGCTTGTTGTTCCGATCCTTCTCACTTGACCGAAGAGTGTCCTTACAATCCACCCTCGCAAGGACAGGATCAGGTTAATGCTGCATTCCAGCAAAGACCGAGGAATGATCCATACTCTTCCACTTATAATCCCGGTTGGAGGAACCACCCCAATTTCTCCTGGAATCAGAATCAGAATCAATTCCAAGGCAACAATTTTCAAAGGGCCCCTCCGCCGCAACAACAAGCGCAACAACAAACTCAGTATCAGCAGCCCTTCCAACCCCAACCTTTTCAAAATCAGACGAACAACTTTGCACCCAACAATTCTTTTCCACCAAACAACTTTGTTCCGTCAAACAATGATAAGGTTTCCTCGCTCGAACGAAGTCTGGAGGCGTTCGTTAAACAATCGACTCGGTCCACCGCCAACATCCAGTCTTCCATTCAGTCCTTAGTGCAATACACTGCCGCACACGGGCAAAGCATCAAGACCATCGAGGCCCAGATTGCACAGCTGGACGCGGCCTTAAGCGAGCGAGAGAAGAGGAAGCTCCCGTCCCAACCACTCCCAAATCCCGGTCACCCACATAATGTACATGTTGCTCTTGAACAACAGAATCATAATGTGAGTGCCGTGACCACATTGAGATCGGGAAGGATGCTGCAAAACAACATCGGCACACGGATCAACGAAGACACCCCGGCCGCTGCTTCTTCTTCTTCTTCTTCTTCTTCTTCGTCTTCTGAGCCTATTCTCCGTTCTTCACAAGGCTCTCCTTCCTCTTCTTCTGCTCTGAATGGATCCACTTCTCACTCCACGAAAACACCTGTTCCGGGATCCGTTCCAACTCCACAATCTCCTCCTCCAGCATTAGACTCAACCAATTTTAAAAATATTCCATTTCCAAACCGGTTGAGGTCTAACAAACAAAGTCCTCAAATGGAAAAGATTCTGGAGTTATTTAAGCAGGTTAACATTAACATTTCTCTTTTAGATGCTGTCCAACAAGTCCCATCCTACGCGAAAATCTTAAAGGACTTGTGCACGAAAAAGAGGAAGTCTCAGGTACCCAAGAAAGTTTTCTTGGCCAGTGCTGTGAGTGATGCCCTTACCCAATCTTTACCACAAAAATGGAAGGACCCTGGCTGTCCTACGATTTCTATTACTATTGGGGATAAGAACATCAACCGCGCACTATTAGATCTTGGTGCCAGTGTTAACCTGCTTCCGTATTCAGTATACGAGCAATTAGGCGTCGGAGAGCTGAAACCCACGCACTGCACTCTCCAAATGGCCGACCGATCGATCACCCATCCTAGGGGTGAGCTAGAGGATGTGTTAATCAAAGTCGGGGACTTCATATTCCCCGTTGACTTCATTGTATTAGACACACAGCCTGTAGCTAACCCCCGGAATCAAATTCCGGTGATACTCGGTCGCCCATTTCTTGCAACCTCAAATGCTGTGATCAATTGTCGCAATGGTTCGATGAACCTCTCTTTTGGAAACATGACGATTGAACTCAACATTTTTAGGTTGGGGAATCAGCCTGCCGAACCTAATGCTCATATACTGGACGTCTGCTCGATCCAGGAGATCACCCCAGAAGAATGTGAATTCAAGGAGTTTCTGTTCGAACACGATAATCTTGACGTCACTAGTGCGTTCCTCCTCGAACCTGCTGCTGTTTCTGCGCCCGACAACGACTACGAGTGTTTTACGTTCTCGAACGATCTTAACCGCGCACAACCCGAGTTTGAATCTTTTGAATTTTCGGATGAGTTACCTAAACCATCCGACTCGGTCGCCTACACTCGTTTTGAACCTTTGCTGGAGTCCTTTGAGTTCGAGACCTCTGCACCAATCTTGCCTTCAATCGTTTCACCTCCAACGCTCGAACTCAAGCCTTTGCCGTCTCACCTTAAGTATGCTTACTTAGGTGAGAACGAGACCCTCCCTGTTATCATTTCGGCTTCTCTAGCTCCCGAGCAAGAGAAAGCCCTTCTAGCGGTCTTGCACAGCAACAGGCAAGCTTTTGGATGGTCCATGGCGGACATCAAGGGGATTAGTCTCCTGATCGTTGAGCATCACATTCATCTGATGGATGATGCCAAACCAGCCCGGGATCCACAAAGACGTCTCAATCCAGTCATGAAAGAGGCTGTGAAGAAGGAGATCGTCAAATGTCTAGATAGTGGTATCATTACCCTATCTCTGATAGCCAGTGGGTTAGCCCCATCCACGTTGTCCCCAAGAAGTCGGGCATCACGGTCATAACCAACGAGGCGAACGAGTTAATCCCTACTCGCACCCAAACTGGGTGGCGAGTATGCATTGATTACAGAAAACTCAACGCCGCAACGCGGAAAGACCACTTTCCTCTACCTTTCATTGACCAGATGCTTGAACGATTGGCCGGACACGAGTACTACTGTTTTCTTGATGGCTACTCCGGCTATAATCAGATTCCCATCGCCGGAAAAGACCAGGACAAGACCACTTTCACTTGTCCTTTCGGCACGTTTGCATATCGTCGCATGCCCTTTAGGTTATGCAATGCGCCCGCTACCTTCCAGCGGTGTATGATGGGAATTTTCTCAGACATGGTGGAAAAATTCCTGGAGATTTTCATGGATGATTTCTCCATCTTCGGCGATTCCTTCAACGAGTGTTTGCTGCATCTTGACGCTGTCCTTACCCGATGTAAGGACAAGAATCTCACTTTGAACTGGGAGAAATGCCACTTCATGGTGCGCGAAGGTATTGTCTTAGGACATATCATCTCGCAAAATGGCATAGAGGTTGACAAAGCAAAGATTGAGGTCATTTCCAATCTGCCTCCTCCCAGATGCGTCAGAGATATCCGAGCCTTCCTTGGCCATGCCGGTTTCTATAGACGGTTTATTAAGGAATTTAGCAAGATTGCTAGGCCCTTGACTCTTTTGCTGGCCAAGGACACACCATTCGACTTCAACTCGAGCTGTGTGACTGCATTTGAGTCATTAAAACGCTCACTCACTTCTGCTCCCGTTCTCTCTTCTCCTGACTGGACGCACCCATTCGAGATTATGTGCGATGCATCCGACTTTGCCATTGGTGCTATCCTTGGACAACACATCAACAAGATGCCGCACGTAATCTATTATGCGAGCCGAACCCTGAACGACGCCCAACTCAATTATACAACAACTGAGAAGGAATTCTTAGCTGTTGTATTTGCTTTAGAAAAGTTCAGGCCCTACCCCATCGGCTCTCCAGTCATCGTTTACACTGACCATTCTGCTCTGCGCCATCTTTTTGCGAAGAAAGATGCAAAATCTCGGTTAATACGTTGGATCCTCTTGCTTCAAGAGTTTGACCTTGTCATTAAGGACAAAAGAGGATGTGAAAACGTAGTTGCCGACCATCTCTCACGACTTCTTTCTTCGCCTTCGCTTCCAATTCCGATCAACGACGTTTTCCCGGATGAACAGCTCTTGACAGTATCTTGCGAACCCTGGTTTGCAGATATTGTGAACTATTTGGCCACGGGATTACTACCGACTGAATGGTCAAGTCAGGACAGACTTCGCTTCTTATCCCAAGTAAAGCACTTTTACTGGGACGAACCCTACTTGTTCAAGTACTGTCCCGACCAGATTATTCGTCGGTGTGTCCCTGACGAGGAATTCAAGAGTGTACTGTCATTTTGCCACGATCAAGCGTGTGGCGGGCATTTTGGCCCCAGAAAGACAGCTAAGAAGATCTTGCAATGTGGTTTCTACTGGCCACAACTCTTCAAAGACGCTCATGACTATTGCAAGACTTGCTCCCGGTGCCAACACATGGGCCGGATATCCCGGAGGAACGAGATGCCGCTCCAACCGATCTTGGTTGTGGAGATTTTCGATGTTTGGGGGATAGATTTCATGGGGCCGTTTCCTAGCTCTTTTGGGAACTTGTACATCCTTCTCGTTGTTGATTACGTCTCTAAATGGGTCGAGACTGTGCCCAGCCGGACTAATGACAACAAGGTTGTCGTTAGGTTTCTTAAAGAAAACATTTTCTCCCGTTTTGGGCACCCCCGAGCGATCATTAGCGACAATGGAAGTCATTTCTGCAACAAGACTTTCGAGGCCTTGATGCGGAAATACTCCATTAATCATAAGCTCTCTACGCCCTACCACCCCCAAACCTGCGGGCAGGCCGAAGTTTCAAATCGGCAAATCAAGCAGATACTGGAGAAGACGGTTTCCAAGAACCGTAAGGATTGGTCGCTGAAACTCACTGATGCCCTTTGGGCATTTCGAACCGCTTATAAGACCGACCTTGGCATGTCTCCCTATCGGCTTGTGTACAGAAAAGCCTGCCACCTACCTGTCGAAATAGAGCATCGCGCATTTTGGGCGATAAAGGAGCTGAATCTGTCTCTCGAGGATGCGGGCAGCCATCGGAAGCTGCAGTTGAACGAACTGAGCGAGCTTAGGGATGAGGCTTACGATAACGCGGTTGTCGTTAAGAATCGAACGAAGGTGTTTCATGATAAACATCTTTTGCGCAAAACTTTCGTACCTGGTCAGTAGGTACTGCTTTACGACACCCGACTTCACTTCCATCCTGGAAAGCTCAGATCTCGCTGGAAAGGGCCGTATTTTGTGCGGAATGTATATCCGCAGGGCGCTGTGGATTTGGAAAATCCAAAGGACGGTTCACTTTTCAAAGTAAACGAACACCGATGCAAACCGTACCTTAGCGCCGAACCAACAGAGGAGCTCCTGTTCTTACAGGAGCCGGTTTACCCTGCCTGATCTTCCTCTGCCTATCTCCAAACTTCGGTTCTCCAGCCAAGAACAGTCGACACTGTTCCAAATAAGTTTGGGGGTATGTATAAACCATTTTGTATATATTTGTGGATATTCCTTTTCTTTTCTTTAAAAAACAAAAACAAAAAAAAATTGTGTTTCGCTAACCGACAATTTTGACCCTTCAAATGATCTCTTCATGCAATGACAGTGAGGACACTGTCCAGTTTAAGTTTGGGGGTACGCTCGGTACGCATTTCTTACCTTCACATTCATATGTATATTTTGCATCTGCATATTAAAATCCATAAAATCCATAAAAATCTGAAAATTTTCTAAAAACATAAAAACTTTTTGTCAAGTTAGCTAGTGGGAGAACTCTGATTCAACATTTCGACGGTTTTGTTTGATAAAATAAGAATAACTAAATCTTATGTTTAGATTTTGAAAACCTGAAAGATAACTCTCCTTTGAAGTTAACTATAGCTGATATACGTCTTTACATCACACTACACCTGTCGTGAGTTTTTGGGAATTAGATGACAAGTCTTTTATGTTTAAAAACTTTTAAACAGATAAATGATTTTCTGAGGATCAAATAGGTTTGTTCTGAAATAAGTAATGTCAAGAATAGTTTATGAAGTAAAGCGAATATGAAGGAATGTTATTGAAGCCTTAATTGGAACTAAGTCTGAAAAATAACCCATCTGGAACTTGATTGGAATGATTACACACCAAACCCACTAAACACGTCTTTTATCCAAAAAAATAATGGAACTGCCGGTTATATCTCCGTTCGTATTAAATCATCTGATTTTCACGCCAACTGTCTTTTGTTTTTGGACCTGGGTAACTTGAGTAATTAAGTCCGCCGGGGTGTTTCTACACCTAATGCCCTAAAACCAACTGGTTTGGTTGCATTGGCCCAAAGCTCGCTAAGAAGCCTAGAAAGTCCAGTTTAAAACAAAGTCAAGCAAGTGTTCTCTCCGAGTTAAAATTCCTAACGGTTCTTTGTGTGAGAATAATCTTGATAAAAGACAGGCTTTTATAAAAAAATTTAACGGAGATATGAAGTTTTTATTCTATGATAAAGACTATTGCACGTTCACAGAGGTGTGTATGAAATGAAAACAAGAAAAAGGTGGAGTGAAAAATACGACTTAGTTTCCTGTTAAGGAAGATAGAAATTCTGAAGTTGAAACCTTACTGGAAAATGAAACTTGAAAAATGCTTAACTCTTTATAAAACTTATGTGATCCTTTTAAAATGGTTATCTGGGCTTTATTGTGTGACATAATGACTTTATTCGATCTTTCGGGAACTTAACGACACTATTTGCACTGCACGTAAAGACATATAAAATCTGTAGTTAAATAAGAAGCAAGGTGTGAAAAATAAAGGTTCGATAGTCTAGACTTAGGATTATAGAATTGTTATTTTCTTAAACAAAACCTTAGGGTTTGAATCTTAGTTATTTTACAAAACCAACTTGACCGGATTTTGTGGGTAGTATCCGCTGAAAACCCTCAGGAGACAACACTCCTCCTACTAGGGACACCTAGAGGTTTAACGGCTTGTTGCACAAGCTCAGTGCAATCGCGTTCCCTGCGAAAGTGAGGTTAGGAAATTTTTTGTGAATAAATTGGCTTTGCTCGGGACGAGCAAATGATAAGTTTGGGGGTATTTGTTCATATCAGATTTTTGCATTTTCATACCGCCCAATTTTTATCACATTGCATATCGGTAGATACTCTTAAGCCGTGTTTGCTAGTCAATTGCAGGATACAGGTTCTCGGTTCTAAAAACGGTGAAATTCATGGAAAACACGACAAAATCCGGGTTCCTGCCAACCACTGAGAAAACACGGTCTCCGCTCTTCATCCGTATGTTGCCAGATACCAGTTTAGGAGACAAAATGGCAAATCGATTGTCACCTTCATGCACAAGGCTCAATGGCAACACAAGTTCCTAGAAATTTACGCGGAGCTCAAGAAAATCTTGACAAAAAGTCCACCTTTCCCTCAACAGAAATTCTGGAAAATTCGTGAAGAAATTATGAGAAAACACATATACCAGATTGAAGGGTACATCAAACCAGGGTACCACCAAAAAGCCCTAGGTCCAACTCCTCTATTAGGCCGCGGAACTGCGGCCTAAGCATGCTTAGGCCGCGGATCCGCGGCCATATGGTGGCGGCAGATGAAACTTTTCCAGGGGTGTTTTGGTCTTTTTATTTGTGTTCTGTTGGTTGCCTTAGGTTTTCATTTTTCAGCCTATAAATAGCCCAGAACTTTGTGAAGGAAAGGGGTCCATAATCTTGTATTTTATTTTCTAGGTTTAGTGTGTTTCTTCTTCCTCTTCTCATCTCTTCTCCATTAAAACTTGTAGTGAGCTTGTGAGTGAAGAATGATGAATAAAGAAGAACCGTTTATTATTTTGCTTGTCTTATTATCTTGTTAATTGTTGTAATTTTAATTTGTTAACTAGTTGTTGTTATTTCTTGTTGTTTCTTTCTTCTCTCTTTTTCTTTATCCTTAACACAACCATGATGCTTACGCTTGATCCTTGCCAAGGTGAGGTCGCAAATAGCTAGTTGTTATCTTCTAATCTCTTTCTTTCTATCTTCCTCTTTTTTTTTGTTTTTCCGTATCATGATGTGTGAGTAGTTTCATACTTGTTAGGGTAGGATAAGGGAAGTTTGAGAGAAGGAAATCTCTCTCACTCTTTCCTTGCCCAACAGCTTAATTCGACTCCCGTTAATTGAACCACAATCCGCTCCTTACGGCACCCTATCCTACATGATAGCGGTGATTCCGTAGTGAGATCGGTTGTGGTTGAATTAACCGGAGGTTATGGCTAAGAGCCAAGAACGGACGGACAAGCACCAAAAGGAAGAACTTATGCGTTGGAAAGCCTAGCTTATACTCGCAAGTTCCTTCCTAGTCGTGCTAATCCCCGTTGTTGCCGATTACCGTAACACCGATATTAAGAGGGGCAACGAAAGATGTGGGAGACTCCTAACTCAAACTAACCTAATCCTAACCCTAACAAGCTCTCTTTACATATCACTTTAACACTTAGATAATCACAAACAAAATCTGGACTTCCGGACTTAATTCGTTAAAACACATGGAAAAAGATTCCCATTTCCCTGCGGACGACCCGTACTCAACCGGCTAGCTACAAGCGAAACCGTCTTGATTGCGGTATTTAACTAAAACTTGAACACGCAGAATCTCTAACAATCAAGTAGCCCGCTAACTCAAGATCAAATCATGGATTTGGTTGCCAACAAAGTCAAAACATTGTTAGCTGAAGCCGAAGCGCAAAAAGATGTTAGCAGTAGCGGGAGACCATATCCTGCTCAGTATGATCTGATAGAATTTCCCAGCGGCTATGTCATCCCTAAATTCGGAAGATTTGATGGGACGGGAAATACGAATCAGCACATCGCCCACTTCAAAGCCTCATGCGGGAATACTGGGGGCAATGATGCGCTTCTCCTCCGCCAGTTCGTTAATAGCCTGACCTATGTCGCTTTCGACTGGTACGCGAGCATACCGGATGGCTCCATTACTACTTTCGTCCAAATGGAATCATTGTTTCGACAAAGGTTCATGAGTGTGAGCGATAAGATCACCATCGCCGACCTCGTAAGGACCAAGACAAAGAACAACGAAAGTGGCACAGATTTTATAACCCGATGGCGCAATCTCTCCGTCAAATGTGAACCGCCGATAGAGTAGGACCAATCTGTCAGTCTCCTCGTCGAAAATCTCAACAATTAGATGGCCCCGTTTCTATGCACCGCGGGTCTCAAAACATTCCAAGAGCTGACCAGGAAAGTTCAGATGTTGGAACGCTCAAAGAAGGAGTCCTCCTCGGATTCCCAAAATAACAATAGGTCCTGGAGAAACCGAAAGGACGATAATCGTAAAGGCGGAAATCCCGAAAATTCCGAATCTTTCAACACCTCGGCTAACCAAAATAAGCGAGGGATGAGCGGGCCTAGTGCCAACCAGCCTCGGAAGCCAGTGTTCGGAGAGGGGGGAGAATCTCCACTGAAAGAAAAGCTGGATAAGATCTATTCCTTCAGAAAGGACAAAATCCGTAAAATATTCAAAGACGCCATGAGGAACGGTCTACAACTGCCAGAGTCAAAAAGACTGCAGGAAGTGAATATGACCGACGACCCCAAATACTGCCCCTATCACAGAGTGATAGGTCATGCCATTGAGGACTGCTTCGTCTTCAAAGATTGGGTCGAAAAGAAATACAAGGCAGGAGAGATAGAACTGTTCAAAGGCGTGTTAACAAACAGTCAAGCCGCGACCGCCAATTTCATACAAACAGAGACCAAAGTTCTTCGTGAAACTGATTCTCTCAGACCTCTGCCTTTCTCTGAAAACAGTCGACCACCACATCATTAAACTGGGAACAGTCGACCTCTAAGTCGTTTAACTGGGGATGTAAAAATGTGTAAATTAAATAAAAAAATAAATATATAAAAAAATAAAAATCCGAAATGATGGGGCAATTCGCAATAAAAATCAGCGAGTAAAAATAAAAATGAAAATAAATCCGAAATGATGGGGTAACCGCGAATAAAAAGCCGAAATGATAGGGCAATCGCGACCTTCGCGATAAGAAAAGTGTAAGTCCATGCTACCTCTCCCGGTACTTTCGGGCAAGCGGAATTTGATAAAAAACGATTTTCTTAGAGGTGGTAACATGGACTTATAACCCGGATCTTTGTTAAACATCTAACTAACAACCTAACTAGGAGTCGTTAACTACTCGGTTAGGGGGTTTATACCTTGCTTGTCTTGAACTCCTTCGTCTTCAAGCTCCGATGATAGTCCGGATCGGCTTCTTCCCGTCGTCTCCTTACGCCGAAGATAGATCCACCTGAAAGCTCCAACCTTTGGCTCCTTCTTCGAACTTTGAAGAAACTAGTTCACTCGGTTTGCCAAACCTTGTGAACTAGAGTGAGTAGAGAAGAGTTTGTATGGGATTTTATCTATGGTTCTTGGTTCTCAACTCATGAGACAAGTGAACCATAGAGTCAAGAGAGGGAGCAAGAGGAAGAGGGTGAGAGCAAGAGTATGAGAGCTCAAGAACAAGAGAGAGAATGGTCAAGTGAGAATGAGCCTCTCTTTTGTCTTTCACCCTCTCATAATCCATAACCATCATAACTCATCATACCAATCAAGTGTTATGTGATGGTTGAAGCAACCATAACCATATCATTTCATGCACTCATTTTGCACAAAGGAGCAAGCAAGCAAAAGTCTTTGCCATGAAATGATAGCTATGGTTATCATGATGGTCAACTAGTCAAAACTAGTCAACCGGTCAACAAAGTCAACAAGTCAACAAAGTCAACAAGTCAACAAGTCAACAACCATGTCACCATAATACTTAATTAATATAATTGTTAATCATATATCATATTCTTATTAGGGTTGAGCAAAAAGTCAATAGTCAACGGTCAACGGTCAACAACCCTAATGAGAATCCTCTGCCTCTGTCTCTCTCCGTCAACTGTGCATACACACCCGCATCCGCGTTCCGAGGAACACGAATACAAACTGGATAAATCCAATCCCAATACGTACACTAGGATCTGGCTTAAACCAAAGCCCGCTAGTGTAAACTGTCTGGACACTGTACGTGCACAAGTGCACGGATGTGACCGAACCCTGTCGCAAAACCATGCGACCTCTACTCTTTTGCCTAAAGGCGAAAAGCTTTCTGTGTGGGACTCTAAAAACTCGACACTACGCTGGCAGTGGGTTTAACCACATACCGCAAGCGGCACTAGCTGTGCGTAACGGTCCCCAGGTAATGCCGACAAGAAGACTGACGAGGCGAAACCCATCTGAACTCCTACTGAGCCTGAATGTGACAATCTCGGTACAGTCCGGTCTGTTCGTCTGATACATCGCATGGCGGGCCTAGGGGGTGGTAAACGTCAGTCCCCCAATAGCGGTACAAGTCGTGTCGGAGTGAAGCCCAAAACACCCTGAGATAACACTGGAAGCCTACCAGTATATCTCGTTTGCCCTGGCCAGGGACTACTCGTGTAATGGCTCTCCTAGACACAGCGCGATGTAAACCCCCAATACCGGGAGAGACGAATCCTGTCTAACCGTCACTGCCTCCAAGTGCTTCGGGACTGCACCCAACTACCACCTGTTTGCACGACTCCTTTGAGCCGTGGTAGGGTAGTAATCAAAGTACAGTGGGAACACACTCGAGGCGAAGTGACAGTGTCAAGTCAGCGGACTAAGCTATACTCATGTCACCTGGGAACTGATAACTGACGATAGGCATAATACCAACTAGTCAGTTCCCGACGAGTCCTGTCCAGTGTACTCGTAACCCAACGAGCACCCGCATACTCTCTCAAGTATGATGTACTGATGGCTGTGGGACAGACCATCTCCCACACTGGGATGAGAAGCGCACACGCTAGTCTACTCCGGAGTATCGATGCCCTGTCTCGATAGTCCTGCGACCAGGGACCTGCATAAGGATGTGCTTATAGATTACCCAGCCCCACTAGTGTGACTTCCATCACAACGCTGGTAATCAAGCAAAGATCCTAAGAGCTCCACTAATGTGCATAGGCGATATACTAAAATAAACACATGTACACATTGAAGTAGAAACAAACCAAGTAGCATACTACCATTTTGAGCAAGATTGTATATACAAGGTGAATATCCCAAGCTTCCATTAAGTAATATACAAACTAGTATGATACAGTAATGGCCTCTAGGGCATATACACTAACAATCTCCCATTTGCACTAAGGCCATGTACTGGCGTATCGAAGACCTATCATCTCGATCAGCCGCTCGAACTGAGTCTGGGGCAAGGCCTTGGTGAATGGATCTGCAGTGTTATCTTCTGAAGCGACTCTCCGAACCTCGATCTCCTGGCGATCCACGATCTCCCTGATCAGGTGATACCGCCTCAAGATGTGTCTGGATCTCTGGTGGGACCTGGGTTCCTTCGCTAAAGCTATAGCCCCGTTGTTGTCGCAATACAGAGGTATTGGATCAACAATGGACGGAACCACCTGAAGCTCTCTCAAGAACTTCCTTATCCAGACAGCTTCTTTTGCGGCATCAGATGCAGCGATGTATTCCGCTTCCATCGTTGAGTCTGCAACGGTTTCCTGTTTGGAACTCTTCCAACACACCGCCCCTCCATTGAGGGTAAAGACAAAACCCGACATGGACTTGGAATCATCCTTGTCACTCTGGAAGCTGGAGTCAGCAAAGGCCTCGATCTGGAGGTCTTTTCCGCCATACACCAAGAACATCTCCTTAGTCCTTCTCAGGTACTTGAGAATGTTCTTTACCGCTATCCAGTGTTTCTCCCCAGGGTTTGACTGATACCGGCTTACCACACTCAGTGCATAAGCTACATCCGGTCTGGTACACAACATCGCATACATTATAGAGCCTACCACAGAAGCGTAGGGTATAATAGACGTGCGATCCCTCTCCAAATCAGTCTTGGGAGACATCTCTTTAGAGAGGGTGATCCCGTGACAAGCCGGTAGGTTACCGCGCTTGGAATCTTCCATACTGAATCTTTTCAGTATGGTGTCGATGTACATGGACTGTGAAAGTCCTAATATCCTCTTGGATCTGTCACGGTAGATCCGGATACCCAGAATGTATGAGGCATCACTCAGGTCTTTCATGGAGAACCTGTGTGACAAGAACCCCTTGACAGATTGTAGCATATGAATGTCATTTCCTATTAAGAGAATGTCATCCACGTATAAAACGAGGAATACTACAGTTCTCGCTACAAATCTACTATAGATGCATGGTTCATCTGGATTTTTGATAAAGCCAAATTCCTTGACCGTCTCATCAAAACAGATGTTCCAACTCCGCGATGCCTGCTTTAGTCCGTAAATGGACTTAAGCAACTTGCACACCTTTCCGCTGCTCCCACTCTGAATGAAACCCTCTGGCTGGTCCATATAGACACACTCCTCTAAATTTCCATTTAGAAAAGCGGTCTTTACGTCCATTTGCCAGATCTCATAATCGTGGAAGGCAGCAATGGCAAGAAGGATCCGAATGGATTTCAGCATAGCCACTGGAGAAAAGGTTTCATCATAGTCCAAACTAGGTCTTTGACGAAAACCCTTTGCTACAAGTCTAGCTTTATAGGTCTCAACCTGTCCATCTACACCAATCTTCCTTTTGAAGATCCACTTGCATCCTACGGGTTTTACCCCGTCTGGAGCAATGTCCAACGTCCATACTTTGTTGGTGTACATGGACTCCATTTCGGTCCGCATTGCATCCAGCCATTTTACCGAGTCGACGCTCTGAACGGCTTGCTGGAAGCTAGTAGGCTCATCATAATCTATGATGCAATCCTCTCTATCCCCGTCTATGAGAAAACCGTAGTATCTCTCGGGCGGATGAGACTGCCTACTACTTCTGCGGAGCGGCGTAGGAATGTCCTGTTCTTTTGAACCCTCTGGTTCCACTAAGCTTTCAGTAATAGTCTGTGGTTCTGGAATTTCTTCCAGTTCTACTGTGCTCCCACTTATTTCCTTTTCTAAGAACTGGTGTTCTAGAAAGTGGGCATTACGAGAAACAAGGACTTTTTGTTCCTCTGCGTGGTAGAAAAGATACCCCCTGGTGTTCTTTGGGTATCCCACAAACTTGCACAGTACTGAGCGTGCCTCGAGCTTGTCCGCATGCTGCTTTTTGACAAAAGCGGGACATCCCCAGATCTTCAGATATTGAAGATAGGGTTTCTTCCCACTCCACATTTCATATGGTGTGGTAGGCACAGTCTTAGTCGGAACTCGGTTCAAAAGTTATGCAGCTGATTCTAGCGCATACCCCCTGAATGATCGCGGTAACTCAGTGTTACTCATCATGGACCGAACCATATCCAATAGGGTTCGGTTCCGTCTCTCCGATACACCGTTATGTTGCGGAGTGTATGGAGGAGTAAGCTGAGAGAGAATTCCGTTCTCTTTTAAATAATCCAGGAACTCAGCACTTAAGTATTCTCCACCTCGATCCGATCTTAGAATCTTGATACTTTTGCCGGTCTGTTTTTCTACTTCATTCTTATATTCCTGGAACTTTCCAAAGGCTTCGGACTTATGTTTCATTAAGAAGACATAACCGTACCTTGAAAAGTCATCTGTAAAAGTGATGAAGTAAGAATAACCGCTTCGCGCATGCGTAGACATTGGACCGCACACGTCGCTGTGTACGAGTCCCAAGAGCTCGCTCGCTCTTACTCCGTGTCCAGTGAACGGAGTCTTTGTCATTTTTCGTTTGAGACAGGATTGACAAGTGGCATACGATTGATATTCGAACGGATTCAAATATCCTTCTGTATGTAACTTCGTCAACCTTCTCTTATTGATGTGACCCAGTCTACATTTCCATAAGAAAGTCTGATTTATTTCCGGAGACTTTCTTTTGTGTGTATTCTGGACGTTGAAAATCTGTGGTTGGTTTAATACGTATATACCATTACTCAATGTACCTGACCCAATCAAAACTTGATTAAGGTGAATGTTTACAACATTACTTACAAACGCAAATTCATAACCTTCTTTAGAAACTAAAGATACAGAAATGATATTACAAGTTGCGTTGGGTACAAAAAAGCAATTACGCAAAACCAAAACATGTCCATCTGACATTCCCAGGTGATAGTCCCCCACGGCTTTAGCATCCATGCTAGCTCCGTTCGCAACTCTGAGGGTCATGTCACCTGCCTTCAAAACCCTACGGTTTCTCAACGCCTGCAAAGAATTACATATATGAGATCCTGATCCGGTATCCAATACCCAGGAAGTAGAGTTTATTGAAAGTCAGTTTTCAATAACATACACACCTGAAGCTGAAGCTGCAACCTGCTTCAATTCCTGTGTTCTGGCCTTCCAGGCCCTGCAATCATTCTTCCAGTGTCCTTTCTTATGACAATAGAAGCATTCTTCCTTATCCACAAGCTTCCCCGCTATCTTTGTTGCTTTAGCTTTTCCCTTCGTATCCACTTTACTAACACCGCCCCTTGGTTTGGCGGGGGATTTCTTCTTCTTTCCCTTGGCTTTCGCCTTGGACCTAGAAGAAGATGATCCTCCTACAAACAAAGTGGATGTTTCCCTACCTTTCTGTAGGGTGCCCTCTGCGCTCCTGAGCATGTTGAGGAGCTCTGAAAGTTCAACCTCCTTTTCTTGTAGGTTGAAGTTCAGTATAAACTGGGAGTAAGTGGAAGGAAGGGACTGGAGAACTAAGTCTGTATAGAGCTCACTCTCCAATGTGGTCCCTAGGTCCGCGAGCTCCTCAATATAGCCGATCATCTTAAGCACGTGTTCTGCTACTGATGATCCGACGGCCATCCTTGCCGAAAATAACTTTTTCGACGCTTCGTATCTTGCGATACGAGATTGCTCTCCATACAGTTCTTTTGTATGGAGAAATATGGATTCAAGGTCCATATTCTCGTGCCTCCTCTGATGTTCGTTGTCCATCGAGGCAAGTACGAGGCACTTGGCCTTCGCGCTATCAATCTCCCAAGTCTTACGGATTTCCTTATCCGCGACGCTGGAAGTGGGACCAGGGACAGAGGGAGCTTTGGTGGTAAGAAGATACCCCAGCTTGTCGTAAGTGATTGCCATCTTGACATTCCTGAGCCAATCTTTGTAGTTTGGCCCTGTCAGTATGTTTTTATCTAGAAGTAACTTAAGTCCAGTCATTTCGATTGGTCGCTGCAATTAGGAGAGAGAAGAAGAAACACTTAGCATGATGCTCTTGCAAGTTTAGAGTGGTTTTTAGTTTGTTTAAACAGGATGGCTCCCACTGTTTCTCGAATCCCTCCTTAAAACCAAAAAGGAAGAATTAGTCAGGATCAATCTCACCGTATAATACTTGCTTAACCGTTCGGCCAGGCTGGTGTCGGTACTTCGAGGGAGGTTTTCCAACGCTTTCGCGAAGTTTCTTAATTTAAGAACCTCTTTTCCCTGGGGGCGTAGCCCCGCTAACACCTTTCTAGACACCTACTAGGTTTATAGCATTGATCGTTGAGTGAGAAATTTCCCGAGGAGTAGCATATACTCACAGTAGGATCGGGATCCAAATATCATCGCGTGACGAAACTGAAGGAATCCTACCAGAATCATCACACTCCAAATGGTATGCAACACTAGCAAGTTTCAGTTCTTTTGAAACTCCCGATGTGGATTTTTGCCCCATGCTCTTATGACCTTGGCGTGAGGTCAAAATGTCATAAGTCACATGTCAAGTTCTTCCTATCATTATCCAGGTTAATTTGAATCCACCAGCACCTACCCTTGACGTAGGCCAAAATGGTAGTACGGCTGTCCCAAACCAACGCATTCTATCTATGCAACAGATAAATATCCGGCAGCTACCAATCACTATGCCTTGGCGTGAGGTCAAAATACATAGCTTGAATACTACCGAATATTTAACTGAAATGATGGAGGGCTACGAATGGTTTTGGCAAAACCGTGAACGTAGTGAACTTGATTTAGTCGATGGAACGAGATAGCTTTTAAATGGAGTGGCTCAAACTCCGCATTTTAAAAGTTTGTTTTGAAAAGAACCGAGTGGTTTTTCGAAAGTGTTCCAACGACTTTTACTTGGTTTATTTTCTTGCATTAGTTCTTTTAATGCGTGATATTCTTGCATTAGTTCTTTTAATGCGTCCCATCATTTAATCCTACCATTGCAGAAAACAACCAAAATATGACGTACGCTTATGCCATTCGCATTCGCCACGGGGCCCCGTCATTACCCGTTAGGTTACTTAACTAACGACAGAGCGGGGGCTGGGCTAGCGCGGCTGTAAAACATAAGCAACGCCTAAATAATATCATATATAGATATACTGCAATGATAAACATTTCAGATCACAGATGAACACATTGGATATACTAGGAACCTGCAATTCGTACGAGCCTGTAACGAAAGGCAGATTACACGGTCGCGGTGAATAGCCAATACCCCACCCAAGACCCCTACAGGTGCGGCAAACTACCCGCCAAGTACCCGAAGCGAAGCAACCTCCCTCATCCCCGTGAGTAGGCCACTCGGCACTTCGGCATACCCGGTAGTTTGTGCACCCCCTCCATGGGTCTATCCTAGGAGCAAAAACAGTAAAAAGAAATTATACAATGACGGCTACAACCCCGACCCGGTTGTGCGGCCATACAAATAATTATTACATCAATTTACAAATTTACATGAATTGAAAGAAAAGAAAACTCTCGTCTCACAACCCCCGGCTATTCACCCGCGACAATCCAATGAATTCATATACACAAACCAACAACATTACAGACCACAGATTTGTATAACCCCCACTAATCGACATATAGCGATTAGTAGACGTTCAATACAAATATCACATTACAGAAAAACCCGTCAGCAAAAGTCTTTTAGAAGTTCGATAAAAAATACGGATTTTCAGGACCCCAAAAAATAAAATTTTCGTTCTGGAAAATCTGGGCAGAAAATATATATTCCAAAAATCCCAAAACAACCCCAGTAAAACACTGCACCAAACTTGGACCTCGGCCGAGTCAACTCGGCCGCGGATCCGCGGCTCTTTGACTCGATCGTTGGACCAATTTTGGTGGGTGTTCACACAAAAGCCTGAGCCGATTTTTAAGATGAAAATTATCAACTTTTGAGCAGAATAAAAATCGGCAGAAACTTGGCGATTCGGGTTCGTTTCGTGACTTTTTCTTTGATCGATCTTCTAGCTACTTTGCTAACATGTTAGATAGAGTTTAACTAGGCTCTGATACCACTGTAAGTCCATGCTACCTCTCCCGGTACTTTCGGGCAAGCGGAATTTGATAAAAAACGATTTTCTTAGAGTTGGTAACATGGACTTATAACCCGGATCTTTGTTAAACATCTAACTAACAACCTAACTAGGAGTCGTTAACTACTCGGTTAGGGGGTTTATATCTTGCTTATCTTGAACTCCTTCGTCTTCAAGCTCCGATGATAGTCCGGATCGGCTTCTTCCCGTCGTCTCCTTACGCCGAAGATAGATCCACCTGAAAGCTCCAACCTTTGGCTCCTTCTTCGAAATTTGAAGAAACTAGTTCACTCGGTTTGCCAAACCTTGTGAACTAGAGTGAGTAGAGAAGAGTTTGTATGGGATTTTATCTATGGTTCTTGGTTCTCAACTCATGAGACAAGTGAACCATAGAGTCAAGAGAGGGAGCAAGAGGAAGAGGGTGAGAGCAAGAGTATGAGAGCTCAAGAACAAGAGAGAGAATGGTCAAGTGAGAATGAGCCTCTCTTTTGTCTTTCACCCTCTCATAATCCATAACCATCATAACTCATCATACCAATCAAGTGTTATGTGATGGTTGAAGCAACCATAACCATATCATTTCATGCACTCATTTTGCACAAAGGAGAAAGCAAGCAAAAGTCTTTACCATGAAATGATAGCTATGGTTATCATGATGGTCAACTAGTCAAAACTAGTCAACCGGTCAACAAAGTCAACAAGTCAACAAAAGTCAACAAGTCAACAAAGTCAACAAGTCAACAACCATGTCACCATAATACTTAATTAATATAATTGTTAATCATATATCATATTCTTATTAGGGTTGAGCAAAAAGTCAATAGTCAACGGTCAACGGTCAACAACCCTAATGAGAATCCTCTGCCTCTGTCTCTCTCCGTCAACTGTGCATACACACCCGCATCCGCGTTCCGAGGAACACGAATACAAACTGGATAAATCCAATCCCAATACGTACACTAGGATCTGGCTTAAAGCAAAGCCCGCTAGTGTAAACTGTCCGGACACTGTACGTGCACAAGTGCACGGATGTGACCGAACCCTGTCGCAAAACCATGCGACCTGTCGCAAAACCATGCGACCTCTACTCTTTTGCCTAAAGGCGAAAAGCTTTCTGTGTGGGACTCTAAAGACTCGACACTACGCTGGCAGTGGGTTTAACCACAGACCGCAAGCGGCACTAGCTGTGCGTAACGGTCCCCAGGTAATGCCGACAAGAAGACTGACGAGGCGAAACCCATCTGAACTCCTACTGAGCCTGAATGTGACAATCTCGGTACAGTCCGGTCTGTTCGTCTGATACATCGCATGGCGGGCCTAGGGGGCGGTAAACGTCAGTCCCCCAATAGCGGTACAAGTCGTGTCGGAGTGAAGCCCAAAACACCCTGAGATAACACTGGAAGCCTACCAGTATATCTCGTTTGCCCTGGCCAGGGACTACTCGTGTAATGGCTCTCCTAGACACAGCGCGATGTCAACCCCTAATACCGGGAGAGACGAATCCTGTCTAACCGTCACTGCCTCCAAGTGCTTCGGGACTGCACCCAACTACCACCTGTTTGCACGACTCCTTTGAGCCGTGGTAGGGTAGTAATCAAAGTACAGTGGGAACACACTCGAGGCGAAGTGACAGTGTCAAGTCAGCGGACTAAGCTGTACTCATGTCACCTGGGAACTGATAACTGACGATAGGCATAATACCAACTAGTCAGTTCCCGATGAGTCCTGTCCAGTGTACTCGTAACCCAACGAGCACCCGCATACTCTCTCAAGTAGGACATACTGATGGCTGTGGGACAGACCATCTCCCACACTGGGATGAGAAGCGCACACTCTAGTCTACTCCGGAGTATCGATGCCCTGTCTCGATAGTCCTGCGACCAGGGACCTGCATAAGGATGTGCTTATAGATTACCCAGCCCCACTAGTGTGACTGCCATCACAACGCTGGTAATCAAGCAAAGATCCTAAGAGCTCCACTAATGTGTATAGGCGATATACTAAAATAAACACATGTACACATGGAAGTAGAAACAAACCAAGTAGCATACTACCATTTTGAGCAAGATTGTATATACAAGGTGAATATCCCAAGCTTCCATTAAGTAATATACAAACTAGTATGATACAGTAATGGCCTCTAGGGCATATACACTAACAAAAAGCTGAAATGATAGAGCAATCGCGGTAAAAATAAATAAATAAATAAAATTAATTTAAAAAAAACGGAGAATGATGAGTCGCTCCTGGTACCATATTCCAGTGCAGCGATGCAGACGCCAACTAAATTCCTAATCCCATACCCCAACGGCGAATGATGAGTCTCTCCTGGTACCATATTCCAGTGCAGCGATGCAGATGCCAACCAAATTCCAAATCGCATACCCCAACGGCGAATGATGAGTCGCTCCTGGTACCATATTCCAGTGCAGCGATGCAGATGCCAACAAAGTCCCGAAATCTTTCCGGCCTTACGGTCTGGATCATACATCCTGCAAAACCGTATACAATCCACGGGCGTAAAACGATCCCTATCTCTCCCAAGTCTTACCGGCGAGACCACATTCAAGGTCCCACCAGTAAAAAAAAGGGTTTGTCCACAAGCAAAATGGATACGGATGAAAACCCGAAAGAGCTCCATGAGTAAAAACAGCAGGACTGCCGGCAAGTTTGTGAAAACCCGAAAGGGCGCAAACTTTTGAAAAAGAGATGAAATGCACTCGCAAAGTCCTCTCGACTTTGTGAGGAGAAAATTCCCGCGTGAGATCCTTACGATTCACAAAGGAGCAACACACTTAGGA
Source organism: Agapanthus africanus (assembly GCA_030015575.1). NCBI lineage: Eukaryota > Viridiplantae > Streptophyta > Magnoliopsida > Asparagales > Amaryllidaceae > Agapanthus > Agapanthus africanus. The sequence goes on from JASDDO010000031.1 coordinate 665,397,698, forward strand.
GTCCCCACGACTCCTAAGGAGAAAATACACCTACGGGATCCTTTCGACTCGTAGGAAGAAAATGCTTTCATGGGACCCTTACGGCCTATAAAATTGAAAAGTCTTAGGTGATAGGAATCTAAACCTATCTCCTAAGCCACCAATTCCCAAATCCTCCCGGGGCAAATGATGAGTTGCTCCTGGCATTATTCCAGTGCAGCGATGCTGATGCCAAACAAAAACCTAAATCCCCAATTCCTCTCATGACAAATGATGATTCGCTTCTGGTACCATATTCCAGTGCAGCGATGCTGATGCCAACCCAAATCAAATCAAATCAACCAACCAGCTCTGCATCGGAATCATGCTTCTTCTCAGAGTGTACCCTGTGTCGAAATCATGCTTCGCCTCGGTGTATCTGCCTTCTCTGTCGAAATTATGCTTCATCTTGGAATCAAGTCAGCCAACAAGCTCTGCGCCGGAATCATGCTTCGTCTCAGAATGTACCCCACGTCAAAATCAAGCTTCGCCTCGGCGTATCTTCCTTCCCTGTCGAAATTATGCTTCGTCTCGGAATCAAGTCAACTAACGAGCTCTGCGTCAAAATCATGCTTCGTCATAGAATGTACCCCATGTCGAAATCATACTTCGCCTCGGAGTATCTGCCTTCCCTGTTGGAATTATGCTTCGAATGGGAATCAACCTCTACATCGAAATTATGCTTCGGTCAGAATGTCTGCCGCTCATCGGAATCATGCTCCGATCCCTGGAATCATGCTCCGCTCTTCGGAATGATGCTCCGAATCCTCGGAATTATGCTCCGACTCTTCGAAATGATGCTCCGATCCCTGGAGTCATGCTCCGCTCTTCGGAATGATGCTCCGATCCCTAGAATCATGCTCCGCTCTTCGGAATGATGCTCCGAACCCTGGAATCATGCTCCGCTCTTCGGAATGATGCTCCGAACCCCGGAATGATGCTCCGAACCCTGGAATCATGCTCCGCTCTTCGGAATGATGCTCCGATCCCTGGAATCATGCTCCGCTCTTCGGAATGATGCTCCGAACCCTGGAATCATGCTCCGCTCTTCGGAATCATACTCCGATCCCTGGAATCATGCTCTGCTCTTCGGAATGATGCTCCGATCCACTCTTCGGAATGATGCTCCGATCCCTAGAATCATGCTCCGCTCTTCGGAATGATGCTCTGAACCCCCGGAATTATGCTCCGACTCTTCGGAATGATGCTCCGATCCTTGGAGTCATGCTCCGCTCTTCGGAATGATGCTCCGATCCTTGGAGTCATGCTCCGCTCTTCGGAATGATACTTCGAACCCTGGAATCATGCTCCGCTCTTCGGAATGATGCTCCGAACCCCGGAATGATGCTCCGATACCTGGAATCATGCTCCGCTCTTCGGAATGATGCTCCGATCCCTGGAATCATGCTCCGCTCTTCGGAATGATACTCCGAACCCTGGAATCATGCTCCGCTCTTCGGAATGATGCTCCGATCCCTGGAATCATGCTATGCTCTTCGGAATGATGCTCCGAACCTTCAGAATTATGCTCCGACTCTTCGGAATGATGCTCCGATCCTTGGAATCATGCTCCGCTCTTCGGAATGATGCTCCGAACCCTGGAATCATGCTCCGCTCTTCGGAATCATGCTCCGATCCCTGGAATCATGCTCCGCTCTTCGGAATGATGCTCCGATCCGCTCTTCGGAATGATTCTCTGATCCCTGGAATCATGCTCCACTCTTCGGAATGATGCTCCGATCCCTGGAATCATGCTCCGCTCTTCGGAATGATGCTCCGATCCCGGAATTATGCTCCAACCCTCGAAATTATGCTCTGACTCTTCGGAATGATACTCCAACCCTGGAATTATGCTCCGCAAATCGGAATGATGCTCCGATCCCCGGGAATCATGCTCCAGATGGATTCTCCGCCCCCGGAATGATGTTCCACCTCGAAGTCCAGCTTCAAGATCTATCAATTTCATGCACACAACTCAAATGTGCGGTGTGCATTTATTGATGTGGGGCACTTTGTTGGGGTCAAAATTTGCACCCCGGTTGACCGAGTCAAAGTCAAGGTTAAGCCCAAGTTAGGTGGGCCCAATCTCAGGTCAAGCGGGCCCATGCCCAAGTCGAGCCCGCGGCCAGCCTTCCCATGCCAATAATAAAGTCATGTATATGTAAATTTTTATGCATGAATGAGCATAAAGCCAAATTTTTGTAAAGCCCATGGCTTATGTGCAAAAAGAAATAGCACATGAGCCATGGGATGGGCAAAATGCCATCTTGTAAAGCCCAAGGGGCTATATGTAAATATGTAAGCCTATATAAGGCAACATGATGATGAATAAAAAAAGACTTTTCATTCCCCTAAAAAAACTAGGGTTTGTTCCTCCTTCCTCTCTCTCAAGGGTCTAAAACCCTCTTCCTATTTTTTTGAATTAAATCAAGAGTTTAACTCTTCCTTTCTCAAAGATAAATAGTTTTTCACCACAAAACCCATGAGGGGGAGCTCGGATCTCCAATCAGATCTCGAAAGGGGGGGGGGACTTTCAAGTCTCACCCCCTTTTCTCCAAGATCCCGCCGATCAAGAGAAGGAAGAAGGAGACCCATCTCCAAAAATCTAAGTTTGGACAGACCCAAGGCTCAAAAGAAGAGCCAAAAATTCCTAGAAGTTTAACTCCTTTCTAGATCTGTTGGAGTTTAACTCCATAAATTAATTTCTATTAGGAGTTCAACTCTTAAAATCCCCCTTGGGAGTTCAACTCCCCAACCTAGGAGCTAGGTCCCTTACCGCGGGTGTTTCCCGTGGTCACGTGCGCCCACGTAACCCCGGGGCGCCAAGGCGCCCATCGGTCACGTGTGCCCACGTGACCCCGGGGCGCCAAGGCGCCCATCGGTCACGTGTGCCCATGTGACCCCGGGGTGTCAAGGTGCCCAATGGTCATGTGCGCGCACGTGACCCTGGGCACTAAGGCTCCCACGTGCACGCGTCCTTTGGATGCCATTTTCCCCCCAATTTCTAACGGGGAGCTGCCCCGCACCCTGCAAGGGGGCTGCTATCCCCTTGACCCCCAGCCCTCTATCCGGGTAGCGGGACCCCCGTAAAAACTCTGCGGGGCCCCCGATATATCCAAAACTCCTTTCAAAACACAACACACGCACACTGCATATTGAGTTCGCATGACCAGTTTAACCCATCAATCGGAGGTTCCTTCGCTCCAAAGGCGAGGGGTAATTAACGGCAGCTTAGTCCGCGGTTGCCGGAGATTCGGATCCCCACAATCAATAAAGCCCCGTCTACACTAGGCAGGGGGAATCTGTAGTACGCCTGACAAGCGCGCGCGTATTCCCATCTCAATGGGGTGACGAAAAACACCCTACAGTTCCCAAGTTGATTCTCCGTGTGAGAGATTTCCCTAAGAAACAAGTATGAGAGGGACAACCTTGTTCTTAAGGACCTTTTCTCTTCGATTGGCAATCGACATCGGTCGTTCCTCAAAGGTCAAATCCTCCCTTACAGTCAGTTTCGAATGATCTAGCACGTGTGTTTCATCTCGAACATACTTACGGAGTTGAGATACATGAAACACGTCATGTACATTGGCCAAAGATGGTGGTAACGCCAATCGATAAGCCACTTCTCCAACACGCTCCATAATCTCGAAAGGCCCTACGAATCGAGGACTAAGCTTGCCGTAACTCCCAAAACGAATCACTCCTCTTGTCGGTGATATCTTCAAGAACACAAGATCACCAACAACGAACTCTAGAGGTCTTCTCGATGTGTCGGACCAACTCTTCTGTCGATCTTATGCTGCCTTCATGTGATTTCGGATAGTATTAACTTTCTATACTGTTTGCATGATCAAATCCGGTCCTAACAATCTTCGTTCTCCAACATCTTCCCAACAAACAGGTAAACGACACTTGAGACCATACAATGCTTCGAATGGAGCCATCTGAATAGTCGCCTAAAACTGTTGTTGTACGAAAACTCCACCAAGTGTAGATGATCCTCCTATGAACCCTTGAAGTTTAACATGCAAGCTCTCAACATGTCTTCAAGAGTTTGGATCGTTCTCTCTGATTGTCCATCTGTCTGAGGATGATAAGCTGTGCTAAATTTCAATCGCGTCCCCAAACTTTCCTGTAAGCTCCTTGATTGGAGTGATTTAGCGTGCTTGCGCTTTCTAAAAGATAGAACAAAAATATTTGTAACCGCAATCAACAACGGCGTCGCTTTGCAGCTAGCCGGTGAGTACGGGTCGGTCCACAGGGATTTTGTGAATTTTCGATTCGTTCTTACGAGTTAATTTCGAAGGGCGTTCGGTTGATTATTAAATCTAAAAATTGATTCTATCTAAAAACTAAATTAATCTAGATCTAAATCTTGCTAGGGTTAGGTTTAGGAATGGTTTGGAAATGTAAATAAATCTCAACGCTTTCTATACCCAGATTAGGATCTAAGAGGAGTTATGGTAATTATCAATAAAGGGGATTGGATCCATTCGGGAAGGTGTTCCTTCCTCTAGGTTCTTGTCCTTCTTTTAGAGATCCTTACCCTAACCTCCATGGAAAACATCACACCCGGGCCTTTATACTACGGTATCACCGCTACCTCGAGGGATAGGGTGCCGTAGGGAGCGGTATGTGCATGCATGCATGGAGTCCTATAGATTCTATGTGATGAGTAAGAAAGGGATAAGAGATCTCATCTCTCAAAAGCCTTTCCCAAAGCTAACATCTAAGGCAAGGAATTAAAATCTAAACTAGGGCAATTAAATAAAACTACTTACTGATGCATCTCTCCAATCATCCATGCAGGGTTGTCAGATCTGAATTTCTGAATGGAGAAGAAACACCGATGCTCTCCAAAAGATTTCTAAATTTTATTCATTAAAGGGAGGCATAACATTTTACAGATCTAAAATTACAATTTATAGGAAAATAGGAAACCTAGGGTTACAGACTCTTGCACATGCAAAATTACAGATTTGCCCACGTAAAATCCCAACGTCTGCACCGACGCACTAAAAATCCACCGACACGGGCTCCAAACGGCCGCGGAACCGCGGCGCCAAGCTAGGTTTGGCCGCGGTTCCGCGGCCAAACAGAGGAATTTGTGCATGAAATTTATGGGCTTGGTTCAGGGCTTCATGGGCTTTTTACTTTTATACTTGTTTTCTCTTTTTGGCTTCTGGGGCTTCTCCAGATCTTCAGTGAAAACTTGTACGTATCTTTTGACCGTTCACTTGACATTTTGGACCTTGCACTAGCTTGACTAGGATCTGTCTACTTGTTCGTCAAAAGTCCCTTTTCTGTATCAGCTTTCGTCTTTTTCACTGTATTTGCTCCAAGAGCCTGTATCCTGTAACATGCAACAAAAGTGCGTCAAGAGTACCTGTTTATTTCTAAAACGGATAAGAATAGGGGAATGATAAATGCAATATTATGGTCTGAACAAATACCCCCAAACTTATCTTTTGCTCGTCCTCGAGCAAACTTATTTTTATTCACTAAAATCCTAACCGCACTTTCGCAGGGAAACGCGATTGCACTGAGCACGTGCAACAAGCCGTTAAACCTCTAGGTGTCCCTAGTAGGAGGAGTGTTGTCTCCTGAGGGTTTTCAGCGGATTACACCCACAAAATCCTATCAACTCGGCCCATTGACTTTTGTTCTCCAATTAGGTTTTCTAACAAGGAATTCTATTATCTTTTGATTCGTAAATTATCCACCCATATTTTTCACGCTTTCTTATCATTTAACTTAAGATTATATATATCCTGCAGACCTACTTAGCTTTCGGCATCTCTTAAGTCTTCCTTCTAGGGTTTCATCTCAACTTAGGAATTTCTATCAACTCTATTAAAGATATAAGTTCTATTCTTCATTCCCTTCTCTCCTCTAAACTCTAATCACATATCCCCACGTATGTGCAAATATCACCCCTATACTTGGAAATTCAAATCAAGCAATCGTACTCTCGTCCATTGTCCAAAGCACTTATTAATTAGTGAATTTTTAATTGAATTTCGCTTACACATCCTTCATGCGACCGTTAATACTTCTTGAGGTACCAACGACCGATTACAAAATGTGTTCGCATATTTAAGCGTAATTCCTAGTCTTGCAACACCCAAGGCTTTAGCAGTGACTCCCAAACCAGTTGGTCTAAGGCACTAGGTGATGAAGCACCCTCGCTAAATATTTTTCTATTTTTGCAGCCTTAAGTGATCACAAAAACCAGTGTCCATTTTTTTATTCTTTTATTCATTTTTTTTTATTGTACTAAGGACTTTTAGACAAGAGCATTTCAAGGTCTCTTCTACTATTCCAAGTTTCAAGGTGCGTGATTGTGCAATTTGTAGGGTATACGTTTTCAGAATCTAGACTTAAGCTAAGAACTATTTTTCAAACTTATACTCTAATAAGAACATCAATACTCTTCCCTTGTTTCGACTTAGCCCAAGAAGTGAACCCAAAATTTGCCTATTTCTAAATAAACTACAAGGCATATACTTTCTACCGTTAAACTTTAAGGAATGTTATTTTTAGGGTTTTTTTAACTTACTAAGTCTAAGATTTAGTTATTCTTAGCTAGTTGACCTATTTGTCAAACTCAAGTCAATTAGCCAAAATTGAATACATTAATTTTTTATAATTTTTGAAAATTTTCAAATTTTTATGGGTTTTCAAATAAGTATGCAAATGCAAAAATATGTACACATGAATGCGAAGGAAGAAGACGTACCGAGCATACCCCCAAACTTGAACTTGACAGTGTCCTCACTGTCATGCTAAACCAAGAGGGTCAAAATACCGATACTCCCCTGTTTATTTATTTATAATTTTTTTAATGTTTTGAATTTTTTTTATTTTTTATAGAAAAAGAAAACAAAAGGATATATACATATATACAACAAGATTCCCCCCAAAGTTAAGCTTGGCCTTACACAAGCCAAATGTTAGCACCAACCATTCAAAAATCTTATCATGGTAATGGTAGAGTTGGTGCAAGAATGGGATGGAAAGAAAAGAGATGAAAAGCACGCGAGACCGTGTGGAAAGAAGAATGGTAGAATATGGTCTCGGTGGGGGAGAAGAAAGACGGAAAGAGGAAAGAAGAAAGAAGTGGGGTGCGATCTTGAGGGTGTAAATTGAGTGAATAAATTAGCGCAATTTGTGATGACCGATGTGTTAAAAGCGATTGCGCTAACCTACCAACTCGTCGTGCAATGGGGTCAAATCCCTCAAGATTCGCAAGAAAACATGGGTACGCCGAACTTGGTATAGGAGATGAAAGCGTAACGGTCATTTGTTCGGTCGGAACAATAGGAAGGAGGGAGGGTGATATAACAGTCAAAGGTTCAGGAGGCTGAATTGGAAAATCCGACACATCAAATAAAAATGGTTCAACCTCGATATTATCCTCAAGACTCTCCTCAGTACTATCCTCAATATTTAATTTATCCATGCCATTATCATCAAAATCTAGACGCATATGAGATTCGGGGGAAACATTTAATAACTCAGGATGATGATTTGAACATAAAATTTCAACCAAATCGACAGGTTCATCATCCGAAATGTTCCCGGCGTCTATATCCTCAATCAAGTGAAAATCAATTTCCTTAGACACCTCATCAAAAGCATGGATATTTATCGATTTAGGTTCTAGAGTGGAGGTGTAAAGATCGAAAGGATTAGGTGCGGTTTCACTCGAAAGGGGTTCCTCACAATCTGGCAAATCAAACACTACAAAATCACACAACTCATTTTTATTTTCAACTGGTGAATCATTTGGAACAATCGATGGAAAACCGGAGTTGTGGGTTTCAATTGGGTAAGGGTAGGTTTGATTTGAAAATCCTCTCTCATTCTCACTCTGTCCAACTGCGGCCTTATACATTGAAAAATTCGGGGCTAGCGGGACACTAGCTACCGGTTCACTAGGTTGTATAAGGGCGGCCATGGAAGCTTCCACATTCCTCATCATTTTATTTGTTGCAGCAATATATGCTTCCAACGACTCTTCCAAACTAGACTTAGGTGGTGAGGGGGTTTCAGTAAAAGATTCAAAATTGGTTGGGTATGTGAAACTCCCTAATGGCTGTGTCGAAACAGCGTCTAGTGAAGGTGGGAAGGTCGGGTATGACTGGTAGGAAGTGGGTGGTAAGACAGGAGTAGGGTCAAGATATGGATAAGAAGGTGAATAATCGTGCGGATCCCTAAAACTAGACGAGTGGAGAGGGGTGAAAGATCGACTGCGAGATTGAGCAATATGCTCAGCAATGGACATCGGCCTAGGAGTGACAGAAGGACTTGAAGAAGTGGTATCAACATATGTAGGTGTTAAAGGTTGACTCGGTTGACACAAAGTAGGTTAAAAAGTCAAACTATTTCTCCTAGACGCCTCTATGTGATCTTTCAAAGATTTTTTAGGCATGGAGGGATCGTTTTTAAATTGACCGAAACAATTGACGAACGACGCAAAGTTAGGTTCGGGATACCTAAATTCGGCAAGAGATTTATGATGTGAGGTACCCATGATAGAAGAATGCAAGGATTTCTTAGCGACAAAATTTTTGCAAGTTTTTTAAAAGATTTTTCTTTATTTTTTTTATTGGAGAGTTTTGCAATAAGGTTTTAGAAAATAGGACTCGTGACACAAATGTATCAACCACACATGTACAATCAGGCCTAAATCTAGGGTCGCCTAGGTCTACTAGACAGCTCCTAACTAGGGCTAGAAATAGGACCTCAAACCGCCTCTTCACGGACAAGTACGGCCAGGTAAGTGGGAAGGAACCACCACTACAGTGGGCCTAATTAATAACCACTAGCCTAGACACCGCAAAGTTGGTTAGGATAAACGGCCGATGCCTATACTAGTCCTTTTCCTATTGAGCTCGATGTCTTTAGGTCTGAGTCTAATCTTTTTTAATTAATTGTGGTCGATGCAAAATGCTTTAGGTGTTTTCTGGGGTCCTGGGAAGGGTGATGAAATCCCCACCCAATCTGAGATTGGTCAATTAGCCCCCTTAGAGTCCGGTTAAATTATGCAAAACAATAAAATTTCACTTGCAATCAATTTTTAGCGCGGCGCAAAGAAACCTGCAGAAAATCTGTTATTTAGAAGGGGGAGAAAGACTCTTTACGCAAAGAATTCCTGCAGAAAACTTTTTACAGAGAGATATATTGTAGGTTGCAGAGGGGAGGAAAAGAAAGCAAACCAGCAAATTTTCAGGTGCTGATGTGGCCAGGGAGCGGCGGAACCGCGGCGTGGGGCATCTTTTGCGGCGGAAGCGCGGCGCCTTGGTGGATTCAGCCTCTGGAAAATTTTGTGCTGCTCTGTACTTGTGATTCCTCTCTGTTCTTATATACCAAATTTTGATTTGTCCTCTGTAAAATTCCAGATCCTCAATTCTTCGCTGTTCCTGCAAGATTCAAAAGATACACCCTTCAAACAGATCAAAGTTGATAATTTTTTTGTATTTTTATTTTCAGGTAGCGGTGAGTACGGGTCGGTCCACAGGGATTTTGTGAATTTCCGATTCGTTCTTACGAGTTAATTCCGAAGGGTGTTCGGTTGATTATTAAATCTAAAAATTGATTCTATCTAAAAACTAAATTAATCTAGATCTAAATCTTGCTAGGGTTGGGTTTAGGAATGGTTTGGAAATGTAAATAAATCTCAACGCTTTCTATACCCAGATTAGGATCTAAGAGGAGTTATGGTAATTATCAATAAAGGGGATTGGATCCATTCGGGAAGGTGTTCCTTCCTCTAGGTTCTTGTCCTTCTTTTAGAGATCCTTACCCTAACCTCCATGGAAAACATCACACCCGGGCCTTTATACTACGGTATCATCGCTACCTCGAGGGATAGGGTGCCGTAAGGAGCGGTATGTGCATGCATGCATGGAGTCCTATAGATTCTATGTGATGAGTAAGAAAGGGATGAGAGATCTCATCTCTCAAAAGCCTTTCCTAAAGCTAACAACTAAGGCAAGGAATTAAAATCTAAACTAGGGCAATTAAATAAAACTACTTACTGATGCATCTCTCCAATCATCCATGCAGGGTTGTCAGATCTGAATTTCTGAATGGAGAAGAAACACCGATGCTCTCCAAATGATTTCTAAATTTTATTCATTAAAGGGAGGCATAACATTTTACAGATCTAAAATTACAATTTATAGGAAAATAGGAAACCTAGGGTTACAGACTCTCACACATGCAAAATTACAGATTTGCCTACGTAAAATCCCAACGTCTGCACCGACGCACTAAAAATCCACCGACACGGGCTCCAAATGGCCGCGGAACCGCGGCGCCAGGCTAGGTTTGGCCGCGGTTCCGCGGCCAAACAGAGGAATTAGTGCATGAAATTTATGGGCTTGGTTCAGGGCTTCATGGGCTTTTTACTTTTATACTTGTTTTCTCTTTTTGGCTTCTGGGGCTTCTCCAGATCTTCAGCGAAAACTTGTACGTATCTTTTGACCGTTCACTTGACATTTTGGACCTTGCACTAGCTTGACTAGGATCTGTCTACTTGTTCGTCAAAAGTCCCTTTTCTGTATCAGCTTTCGTCTTTTTCACTGTATTTGCTCCAAGAGCCTGTATCCTGTAACATGCAACAAAAGTGTGTCAAGAGTACCTGTTTATTTCTAAAACGGATAAGAATAGGGAAATGATAAATGCAATATTATGGTCTGAACACTCCTCCAGAAGGGCGATAAGAATCGGGTATCACGATCGGAAACGATGCTCATAAGTACTCCATGCAATCTCACAATCTTCTGCATGTACCGTTCTGCTAATGATTCCGTCGACTGACCAACTCGAAACGGTATGAAATGAGCTGCCTTGGTCAATCGATCAACAATCACCCAAACTGCATTGTTTCTCTTTGGACTCCGTGGTAAAGCTGTCATGAAATCCATGGTTATATGTTCCCACTTCCATTGAGGAATCGGAAGTGGTTGCAATAAACCGGCAACCCTTTGATGTTCAGCCTTAACTTGCTGACATACCAAGCACTTCGCTACAAAGCGAGCAATCTCCCTTTTCATGCCTTCCCACCAGAAATGCTGTCTTAGATCGCGGTATATCTTCGTGCCTCCTGGATGTACGGAATATGCGGAACTGTGCGCCTCCTTCATAACTTCTTCACGAATATTTTCTTTCGGCATACACAAATGGATACCATATCGCAACAAACCATCTTCATGAATTAACAAGTCCGTTCGAAGTCCAGCTTTAACCTGTTCTCGAAACTTCTGCAATCTTGGGTCCTGTGACTGCGCTGCTTTAATATTATCGATCAATGACGACTGTACTCATAGCTGCATCAACTGTCCCGAAGAATGCGGTAGCACAATCTCCAACTCGAATCTTCGAAAATCTTCGATAAGCTCATTCTGTGCAGTCAACATCCGAATTGCTGGCAACCGACTAAGCGCATCCGGCACTACATTAACTTTCCCCGGATGGTGCTTAAGATCAAGGTCGTAGTCAGCCATCAGCTCTAACCATCTACGCTGCCTCATGTTAAGCTCTTTCTGCGTGAACACGTACTTTAGGCTTTTGTGATCGGTGAATACTTCGACCCTTTCGCCCAATAAGTAGTGTCTCCAAATCTTCAAAGTGAAAATCACAGCTGCTAGCTCCAAATCATGAGTTGGGTAATTCTTCTCATGGATCTTCAACTGTCTCGATGCGTATGCTATAACCTTCCCATGCTGCATCAAAACACATCCCAAGCCTTTCCCAGATGCGCCGCTGTGAATCACCAATCCTCCGAAACTGTCTGGTATGGTCAAAATAGAAGTGGTTATCAATCTCTGCTTCAATGCCTCAAAAGCTGATGCACACTTATCCGTCCATACGAACGGTACTTCCTTTCGCGTAAGCTTGGTCAAAGGCTCAGCCAAATGAGCAAAATTCTCCATGAATCTTCTGTAATATCCAGCAAGTCCAAGAAAACTTATGATCTCTGCTACGTTCTTTGGAATCGGCCAATCTTGAACTGCTACAATCTTCTCAGGGTCAACGGCGATTCCATCTCCGGATACAACATGCCCCAAAAACTTCACTTCTTCAAGCCAAAACCAGCACTTGCTCATCTTTGCATACAATCTTTCTTGCCTCAATGCCTGCAGTGCGATCTTCAAGTGTTACGCATGCTCTTCAATGCTCCTCGAGTAGAACAGAATATCATCGATGAACACCACTATAAACTGGTCCAAGAACGGTGAAAAGATTCGGTTCATCAAGTCCATAAATATCGCTGGTGCATTCGTGACTCCGAATGGCATCACTAAATACTCGTAATATCCATACCGAGTTCGGAACGCAGTCTTTCAAATATCCTCTGATTTAACTCGGACCTGATGATATACGGATCGCAAATCAAGCTTCGAGAATACCCTCGCGCCACTGAGTTGCTCGAATAATTCGCCAATGCGAGGGATCGGGTACTTGTTCTTAATAGTCACGCGGTTTAATTCTCGATAATCGATACACATCCTCCTTGTGCCATCTTTCTTCTTGACTAGAAGAACTGGAGCTCTCCAAGGTGAATTGCTGCTGCGAATCTAACCCTTCTCAAGCAATTTGGCAACCTGCTTTTTTACTTCTTCCAACTCCACTGGTACCATCGGATAGTACGCCTTTGAGATTGACGCTGCACCAGGAACAAGATCGATCGCGAACTCCACATCTAATTTTGGCGGTAAACCCGAGATGTCCTCGAACACGTCCATGAACTCTCGAACTACAGCTGGCTCTTCCTCCTTATCAATTTCCATCGACGCAAGAACGGTGCTTGTCGGCCTAGCCTTAAACTCGTCTGGCCCGACAGAACTGCTTCCTCCAGCGAAAACAAACTCCGGATGTCCGGGAATCTGGAAAATCACTTTTTTGCCCTACAATCAATGTGAGCGTGGAAAGTGCCGAGAAAATCCATTTCCAAGACAACATCATAACTGCCGGTATAGATCACTAAGAAATCTGCAAATAACTCACGTCCACAAATAACAACTGAACAATCCTTACATTCTCTACTAGCTATGATCTTCCTATTCCCAGTGTGTATGTCCCAACAACTAGACAGGGTCGTGCAAGAAATCGAGTGTGCAGCAATAAACTTAGACGACATAAAACAATGGGATGCACCAGAATCGAATAATGCTAATGCGGGAAAATCATGAACAAGTATGATAACTAAAACAACTTCATCTGAAGCCTTGGCATCTTCAGCCGTCAGGGTAAAGGCTCGAGCCTGATTGGGTCTCTGAGTTAACTGCTTCTACCCCTGAAACTGCCTCTGCGGTGGCCTCTGAACATCATCCTTCAAACGAAGCTTCGACGGGAAAACACTAATAGTATGATCAGCTGATCCGCAAACTAAACAAAGTCCAAGCATCCTCCGACAATCCTTCTGCAGGTGCCCAGGTAGATGACAGAACTCACAAAACACCCTTCCCTTCTGCTCTTGTACGATGGGTGATCAGTCGAAAATATTGCAATTTTAACACATCAATTTCCCTACTATTTGCAATCATCTAAAGGTGTTCGGTATAAATATAGCACATATTAGAAATTCGTCTGTAAAATACCAAATAATATGTGTTATACATTATAACCAGCATTTTAAGGGAAATTGAGTGTTTTATTATTGCATGCATGATCTTTGTATAGCGCAACACTTGTCTCGAGAATGTGTGCAGGAAATTCCAGGAAAAGAGATGAAACTGCTAAAAGTGCTGATAAAAATACACCACATCCAAGACTTGTGATCTGGCAGTGAACTAGAAAGTATAAAAATATTTTAGACATCAGAAAAATACCATGAGGACAACATCAAGCAGCATAGGAGTTTCCATGCACCAACACTTCCAAACGGCCGCGGATCCGCGGCCGAATGGGCCTTCTTGCGGCGGATCCGCGGCTAGTTGGACACGACATCAGCCCAGATTTCCCCACGTGCTTTCTTGTAACGGCCTCAGCTTCCAGAAGACTCCCAAAGACCACGTGGCTTCATCCAGAAGGCTTGGCCTAACAACCTTATCCTAGAATATTCCTCATTCTAGAATATTCCCTCTAACAAACTTCTTCTAGAAGCCTCTCTCTAACTACCTAATTTTGGAGGGAAGATTCAAATGAGGTGGTTATAAAAAGAGATCTAGATCTAGGGTTGAATGGTTGTTGAATTTGGAGGGAAATCATTTTGAGTAGTGAAAATTGTAGATCCAAATCATTTCTAAATCAAATTGAGTGACACAATTTGATCCAAATCAAGATCCACCGAGTACCGAGCCAAAGCAAGCCTTCAACGAGCCTTTTGAAGCGACACCGATCTTCATCCGAGCAAGAGATCCACGACGATCCGCGACTCAAGAAGACGATGCGAAGCTAGTTTCGACGATTGAGTCCTCTCCTCAAAATCTTGTAATCTTTGAGCGAATTGTAACGAAACGTTGATTTATAAAAGGTGAAAATTCTTGATCTTGCTTTTCTTTACATTTGAGCATTATGATGAGTTACCAATTCTTGATTGTTATCTTTTTCATGATGTTTGAGTGAAAACTCCGCTTGTGGAGGAATCGAGAAAATAGGTAGATGATGATAATTAAATTCTTGAACGATTCTTAAGTCTTATGAGTTTTGTAAACTTTAGGAAATTGAATCATCGGCAACCTAATTTGAGCGAGATGATTTCTTGAATGTTTTCGCTCCAAATTAAAGATCAACGATCGATGATTGAATTTCCTAGAGGCTAGAATTTGAATGCTAATCAACGAAAGGACAAGGGATAGAAGGAGAAACCCTAGTTTCTTCAATAGATCCCTAATTCTCATTGATCTTCATCGATCTAGCAACAAATCATCAATAGAAAAGAATTTGTAATCATAATTCTTCATCATCACTATCGATTGGATCGATTCCTACAAGCCTCTTTACAAATCTTGATAATTCATTCAATTTGGACATCTTCTTGAACATTATTAATTCTTGATTCTAGATCTATATTCTTTATGTTTCTTGAATTGAAATCTTTCAAATCTTGAATCAACTTTCTTGCAATTTTCTTTTACATTTTCATTTCGACTCATCTAAAACAAAATCGATCAAAACATACATCTCAGTGGACGATCCGTATTCATTAACGCGCTACATCGACACCGTTAATTGATTGAGGTATAAATATCTTTAATTGTGAACACTTTACATTTCATCACAACTTAGACGATCAATCAAATGGCACCGTTGCCGGGGATGTGTGCTTTTTTGTTCGTTTTTGTTATTTGAGTTGAAAAATTATTATTCTATCAAATTTTCATCCAAGATTCGCTTCAAGTGCTTAACGATTAGTGTTTGAATTTTTGCGAGGGAATCTGGAATCATTTCAGCAGTGAGATCAAGATTCAGAGAACATCTGAAGTATCCAGAGAAGTACAGGGACCTGCAATTTTTTTTTTCCAAACCTTAATTCTCCCATAGCGCCGCGGATCTGCGGCCATAGTGGCGTTTTTGCGGCGGTTCCGCCGCCGTTTAGGGTTTGCATTGTGCCAAATTTCTCAGGTCTGCTCTCTGTGTTCCCCTCTTCTCTCTGATCTTATCCAATAACACTTTTGTGCAGGATTCTTTGCAAAATTCAGCGCCGCTAAAAAATAATTTTTTGGCGATTCTTGAAATGGGTTGTTTGCATATTTTAATAAGAAAATTAAGGGGCAAAGACCAAATTCAGATTAGGCGGGGAGTTCATTACTGAATTTGGCGGGGAGTTCATTACCCTTCCTAATCCCCGCAAATCATAAACTTGCATCTGCATCACCCTCATTAATTAAAAAATATCTAGACAAGACTCTAAGGACCGTCGCGCTCATTTAGGACAGAAGGAGGTCGTGGGTAATCTATTGCTTATTCGCGTTTCTTTTGTGGTGTCTAGACAAGTGTATCTAAGGCAAGTGGTTACTTAATTAGGCCCACTACTTACGTAGTGGAGAACCTCCCACTTAACTGGCACTTACCTGGCCACAGGAGGGACAAAGAGGTAGTAGAGAATTTATCCTGCGATTTGTCTTCTAGAAGTTTAGGAGCGGTCTAGAGACTTAACCTAGGTGACCATTAGAGATATGGTTGCTTGTGCCTGTTTGTGTGAATTTTCATAAATCCGTCCTTTTTCAAAACAAACCAATTATATTCTCCCCCTTTTACCCTTTTTCCCCTCTTCTCTTCTTATAATGGGTGACCCGAACAGAAAACTCTTGCCGAGCTTTGTTGTCCACAACCAGATATTTCTTGTTTTCGTAATCCCTTCGGTATACCGTCCGATTCTCCCATGTCCTTAAGAGATCAGATAGAATAAGCGGGTAGAAATAGTTGGCCACCTTAGTCTATGTCTTATCAACCGTATCCTAATTCCACATCTGTTTCAGTTGATACTCCAAGTGAGGATGCCCCTAGACGCATGTCGATTGCTGAGCATATAGCTAGGGCTAGAGGCCAAAGTTTCAATCCGAACCAATATCAACCGTATCCTAATTCCACATCTGTTTCAGTTGATACTCCAAGTGAAGATGCCCCTAGACGCATGTCCATTGCTGAGCATATAGCTAGGGCCAGAGGCCAAAGTTTCAACCCGGACCAATATCAACCATCACCTCCACTTTCCAAAGAAGAATTTCATAATCAGTTTGCAGCATGTATGATGTCCAATAGCCAACCGACGAACCAATATCAAAATTCTTCTTATCACAATATTGACCCTACTCCCGCCCTATTTTCTCAACCACTCTGTTCCTATCAATCAAATCCGACTTTTCCACATTCTCTAAACGGTCATTCTAATCAGCCATTTGGGAGTTTTAATTGTCCACAAGAATTTCAATCTTATACTGAAAATCCTTATCGATCCAAGTCTAGTCTTGAGTGGATATTAGAAGAAGGTTTAGTGATGTTGAACCGCATCAGAGAGGAATGGAAGGTAAGCATGGCTAAATATGAAGGAGCAAATTTCAAACCAGCCCAAAATTTTTCAATACATAATTCGGGCATTGGACAAAATGAGAATTTGGGTTGTGAGAGAGAACTATATACCTTTCCTAATCAAACATTCCCTTTCCAAACTAAAATCCACAACTCCAGTTTCACAGATTCATCGAGTGCATCAAAGGATTCACCAATTGACGATAGAATGTATGAGAAATTGTGTAATAATGCAATGTTTGATTTACCCGACTGCGAAGGGTCCATTTCAAGTGAAACCATGCTAAATCCTTGTGATCTCTACCCTTCCACTCTTGAACCAAAATTGATTGAAAACCATTCTTTGAATGAGGTGTTTGAGAATTTTAACCTTCACTTGAATGAGGTGATTGGCGTTGGGGATATATTGATTGATGAACCCAAAATTTTGGATGATTTTGTCCCACCAATTCATCAGATCCTTTTACTTCCTTGTGGTCATCATCTTGAGCCTTTAATTCTTCTCGAACCCCAAATACGTCTTGAAGTTGATGATAATCGTATACCCGAAGAGCAAACTGAAATTCAGCCTTCATCTCCCACATCTGGTTTAGCGACACTCGACACATCAATAGGTTTACCCATTTCATCTTCCACCATCTCTGGTTCTTCTTCTGTTCCTCAAATGATAGAGAGTGTTGATGAATCACAATCCGATATTCAAGTTCGACAATCCCAGAAAGCCAACTTGATTTGGATATTTTTGAAAATAAGGTAGATGAGTTTTTCGATTCTTCTACCTCAATAATTTTTGATGAATCAAGTAGGATAAATTCTGGCACAAAACTTTTTGACAGCAAAATGTTCGATCACACCATTGATAAAAGTTTTGAACAACTTTTTGCTGACGAACTTGAATTTTTAAACAATATGGATTTTGTGATTGATCAACCTCCACTTATAGAAGTTGAACCGTCACCGCTCCTTCTTCCTAATCATTCACATTCATCCTCATTTTTCCTTTTCTCTAATTTAAAATTCAAACCCTTTCCAGACCACCTCTTATCCCTTCCCCACTTTTTCCTGACTCGATACAACACATTCTTCCACCGACCTATACGCTACACTGATAAAATCTTTAAATGGTTGGTGTTAACTTTTGGTCTTTGTAAGGTCTTATTTTGACCAAATGACTCACCCCTTCTTAAAATGCTTCATATTGTCTAACTCATGTTTGAGGGGGGGTGTATTTTTGGCTCTTGAAATAATTGTTGTCATCAATATTGAGAGCCAAAAATAAGTTTGGGGGAGGATTTTCACTTTAATATATTTTGCCCCCATTAATAAATGTCCTCCTAAGCTTACAGGGTTTTTAAGGTTTAGCAGATAGCAACAGTGAGGACACTGTTGAAAACAAGTTTGGGGGAGATTTGTGCTTATTTACGTATCACTTTGTATCATACTTTGCATAAGCACAAAACATATTATAAAAATTTAAAACTTAAAAAAATTTCAAAAATTTCAAAAATATAAAAAAAAATTGTACATAAATAAGATAATAAAATATTAGATAGTGAAAAATTACATCCAAAAGATCGGAAAAATTTAAGAAAACCTAGAAAATTAGAAGTTTTCTTAAACGAACTAGTACTAAGTAGTTATAAGCCGTTGTCCCAGAGGTTAGTAAGATGAAGAAGTCACTAATCTGAGGATAAAAATAAGTCTGAAAAATAGTTCCTATTCTGGAAGCCAAACATTTGAACGTTGATACCCTACCATTTGCACTTACACACGTCTTGAAGCTCGGGATAGTAGAAAATACCTTGAAATGCTCTTGTCTAAAAGCCAAAGTATGAAGGAAATAATAAATGAATAAAATATAAAATGGTGAAGAAAAAAATGAACACTGGTTTTGTTATCGCCAAGGCAGCAATAAAAAATATAGCGAGGTGCTTCATCACCTAGTGCCTTAGACCAACTGATCTGGGAGTCACTGCTAAGCCTTTAGGTGGTGCAAGACGAGGAAAATATATATACACCTAATCAGCAAGCACATGAGTAATCGGTCGGTTAGTACCTCAAGAAGTATTAACGGTCGTATGAAAAATGTGTGAGCAAATCCATCTAAATATTCATCAAATTAAAAAGTACTGAGGCAGAAGGACAAGAGTATGATAGCTTGAATTGAATTCTCCGAGTGTAGGGATGTTCTTTACACACACGTAGGGGTATATGATCAATGTTTGGAAGAAAGGTAGGAATGAAGAATAAAGACGATGTTTTATTGAGGGATGATGTGATTTCTAACATCTTTTCATGACTATTAAGATAGGGCTCGTGACAACCGAAAAGCTAGTATAGTTAGAAACTCTAATTTTCAAAGTCTTTCTTTTATAATTCTTATCTTTACATGTAACTTTCACGGTCTTCCTTTTATTATTGGATTTTGTGGGTGCAATCCGCTGAAAACCCTTAGGAGACAACACTCCTCCTACTAGGGACACCTAGAGGTTTAAAGGTTTGTTGTACTTGCTCAGTGCAATCGTGTTTCCTACGAAAGTGTGCTAGTTAGTTTTTCTTTTTCTTCTATTTTCTCCTTCTCTTTCTAATAAAACAAGTTTTCTCGAGACGACCAAAAATAAGTTTGGGGGAATTTGATCAGTCGAAAATATTGCAATTTTAACACATCAATTTCCTTACTATTTGCAATCATCTAAAGGTGTTCGGTATAAATATAGCGCATATTAGCAATTCGTCTGTAAAATACCAAATAACATGTGTTATACATTATAACCGACATTTTGAGGGAAATTGAGTGTTTTATTATTGCATGCATGATCTTTGTATAGCGCAACACTTGTCTCGAGAATGTGTACAGGAAATTCCAGGAAAAGAGCCGAAACTGCTAAAAGTGCTGATAAAAATACACCACGTCCAAGACTTGTGATCTGGCAGTGAACTAGAAAGTATAAAAATATTTCAGACATCAGAAAAATACCATGAGGCCAACATCATGTAGCACAGGAGTTTCCATGCACCAACACTTCCAAACGGCCGCGGATCCGCGGCCGAATGGGGTTTCTTGCGGTGGATCCGCGGCTAGTTGGACACGTCATCAGCCCAGATTTCCCCACGTGCTTTCTTGTAACGGCTTCAGCTTCCAGAAGACTCCCAAAGACCACGTGGCTTCATCCAGAAGGCTCGGCCTAACAATCTTATCCTAGAATATTCCTCATTCTAGAATATTCCCTCCAACAAACTTCTTCTAGAAGCCTCTCTCTAACTACCTAGCTTTGGAGGGAAGATTCAAAAGAGGTGGTTATAAAAAGAGATCTAGATCTAGGGTTGAATGGTTGTTGATTTTGGAGGGAAATCATTTTGAGTAGTGAAAATTGTAGATCCAAATCATTTCTAAATCAAATTGAGTGACACAATTTGATCCAAATCAAGATCCACCGAGTACCGAGCCAAAGCAAGCCTTCAACGAGCCTTTTGAAGCGACGCCGATCTTCATCCGAGCAAGTGATCCACGACGATCCGCGACTTAAGAAGACGATGCGAAGCTAGTTTCGACGATTGAGTTCTCCCCTCAAAATCTTGTAATCTTTGAGCGAATTGTAACGAAACGTTGATTTATAAAAGGTGAAAATTCTTGATCTTGCTTTTCTTTACATTTGAGCATTATGATGAGTTACTGATTGTTAGAGGTTCTGCGTGTTCAAGTTTTAGTTTAAATACTGCAATCAAGACGGTTTCGCTTGTAGCTAGCCGATTGAGTACGGGTCGTCCTCAGGGAGATGGGAGTCTTTTTCAATGTGCTTTAACGAGTTAAGTCCGAGAGTTCAGATTTTGTTTGTGATTATCTAAGTGTTGAGTTGATATTTAAAGCGAGCTTGTTAGGGTTAGGATTAGGTTAGTTTGAGTTAGGAGTCTCCACATCTTTCGTTGCCCCTCTTAATATCGGTGTTACGGTAATCGGCAACAACGGGGATTAGCACGACTAGGAAGGAACTTGCGAGTATAAGCTAGGCTTTCCAACGCATAAGTCCTTCCTTTTGGTGCTTGTCCGTCCGTTCTTGGCTCTTAGCCATAACCTCCGGTTAATTCAACCACAACCGGTCTCACTACGGAATCACCGCTATCATGTAGGATAGGGTGCCGTAAGGAGCGGATTGTGGTTCAATTAACGGGAGTCGATTTAAGCTGTTGGGCAAGGAAAGAGTGAGAGAGATTTCCTTCTCTCAAACTTCCCTTATCCTACCCTAACAAGTATGAACTACTCACACATCATGATACGGAAAAATAAAACAAAACAAAAGAGGAAGATAGAAAGAAAGAGATTAGAAGAATACGACTAGCTATTTGCGACCTCACCTTGGCGAGGATCGAGCGTAAGCATCATTGTCGTATGTAAGGATAAAGAAAAAGAGAGAAGAAAGAAACAACAAGAAAATAACAACAACTACTTAATAAATTAAAGTTACAACAATTATAGCAAAAGTAAGACAAGCATGATAATAAAATGATCTTCTTTATTCACCATTCTTCACTCACAAAGCTCACTCAAGTTTAATGGAGAAGAGATGAGAAGAAGAAGAACATGTAATCTAAAACCTAGCAAAAAGAAAATACAAGAATGGACCCTTTCCTTCTCAAAGTTCTGGGGTATTTATAGGCTGGAGAATGAAAACCTAGGGCAACCTTCTGAACTAAAATGAAAAGACTAAAATGCCCCCAAAAACACTGTACATGCGGCGCCAGAATGGCCGCGGAACCGCGGCCTAGACCCCTCCTTGGCCGCGGCTCCGCGGCCGTTTTGATGAATTGGATCTTGGGATTTTTGGTGGCACCCTGGTTTGATGTACTCTTCAATCTGGTACATGTGTTTTCTGAAAATACCTCTATATTTCTTCCAGAATTTCTGTTGAGGGAAATGTGGACTTTTTGTCAAGATTTGGCATGATTGCCTCGAGCTCCGCGTAGATTTCTTGGAACTTGTTGTTGCCATTGAGCCTTGTGCATGAAGGTGACATTGATTTGACATTTTGTCTTCCTAAACTGGTATCTGGCAACATACGGATGACGAGCGGAGACCGTGTTTTCTCAGTGGTTGGCAGGAACCCGGATTTTGTTGTGTTTTCCATGAATTTCACCGTTTTAGAACCGAGAATCTGTATCCTGCAATTGACTAGAAAACACGACTCAAGAGTATCTACCGATATGCAATGTGACAAAAATTGGGCGGTATGAAAATGCAAAAATCTGATACGAACAAATACCCCCAAACTTATCATTTGCTCGTCCCGAGCAAAGCCAATTTATTCACAAAAAGTTTCCTAACCTCACTTTCGCAGGGAACGCGATTGCACTGAGCATGTGCAACAAGCCGTTAAACCTCTAGGTGTCCCTAGTAGGAGGAGTGTTGTCTCCTGAGGGTTTTCAGCGGATACTACCCACAAAATCCGGTCAAGTTGGTTTTGTAAAATAACTAAGATTCAAACCCTAAAGTTTTGTTTCAGAAAATAACAATTCTA
The DNA here is from genome assembly GCA_030015575.1 of Agapanthus africanus. Classification (NCBI taxonomy): domain Eukaryota; kingdom Viridiplantae; phylum Streptophyta; class Magnoliopsida; order Asparagales; family Amaryllidaceae; genus Agapanthus; species Agapanthus africanus. The sequence goes on from JASDDO010000031.1 coordinate 665,420,212, forward strand.
TAATCCTAAGTCTAGACTATCGAACCTTTATTTTTCACACCTCGCTTCTTATTTAACTACAGATTTTATATGTCTTTACGTGCAGTGCAAATAGTGTCGTTAAGTTCCAGAAGGATCGATTAAAGTCATCATGTCGCACAATAAAGCCCAGATAACAATTTTAAAAGGATCACATAAGTTTTATAAAGAGTTAAGCATTTTTCAAGTTTCGTTTTCCAGTAAGGTTTCAACTTCAGAATTTCTATCTTCCATAACAGGAAACTAAGTCGTATTTTTCACTCCACCTTTTTCTTGTTTTCATTTCATACACACCTCTGTGAACGTCCAATAGTCTTTATCATAGAATAAAACCTTCATATCTCCGTTAAAATTTTTATAAAAGCCTGTCTTTTATCAAGATTATTCTCACACAAAGAACCGTTAGGAATTTTAACTCGGAGAGAACACTTGCTTGACTTTGTTTTAAACTGGACTTTCTAGGCTTCTTAGCGAGCTTTGGGCCAATGCACCCAAACCAGTTGGTTTTAGGGCATTAGGTGTAGAAACACCCCAGCGGACTTAATTACTCAAGTTACCTAGGTCCAAAAACAAAAGACAGTTTGACGTGAAAATCAGATGATTTAATACGAACGGAGATATAACCGGTAGTTCAATTATTTTTTTGGATAAAAGACGTGTTTAGTGAGTTTGGTGTGTAATCATTCCAATCAAGTTTCTGATGGGTTATTTTTCAGACTTAGTCCCAATTACGACATCAATAACATTCCTTCATATTCGCTTTACTTCATAAACTATTCTTGACATTACTTATTTCATAAAAAACCTATTTGATCCTCAGAAAATCATTTATCTGTTTAAAAGTTTAAACATGAAAGACTTGTCATCTAATTCCCAAAATTCACGACACGTGTAGTGTGATGTAAAGACGTATATCAGCTATAGTTAACTTCAAAGGAGAGTTATCTTTCAGGTTTTCAAAATCCAAACATAAGATTTAGTTATTCCTATTTTTTCAAACAAAAACCGTCGAACGTTGAATCAAAGTTCTTCCACAAGCTAACTTGACAAAAAAGTTTTTATATTTTTAGAAAATTTTCAGATTTTTATGGATTTTATGGATTTAATATGCAGATGCAAAATATACATATGAATGCGAAGGTAAGAAATGCGTACCGAGCGTACCCCCAAACTTAAACTGGACAGTGTCCTCACTGTCGTTGCATGAAGAGATCATTTGAAGGGTCAAAATCGTCGGTTAGCGATACACAAATTTTTATTTGTTTTTGTTTTTTTTTTTTTTTAAAGAAAAGAAAAAGGATATACACAAATATATACAAAATGGTTTGTACATACCCCCAAACTTATTTGGAACAGTGTCCTCTGTTCTTGGCTGGATAACCGAAGTTTGGAGGTAGGCAGAGGAAGATCATTCAGGGTAAACCGGCTCCTGTAAGAACAGGAGCTCCTTTGTTTGGTTCGGCGCTAAGGTACGGTTTGCATCGGTGTCCGTTTACCTTGAAGTGTGAACCGTCCTTTGGATTTTCCAAATCCACAGCGCCCTGCGGATACACATTCCGCACAAAATACGGCCCTTTCCAGCGAGATCGGAGCTTTCCTGGATGGAAATGAAGTCGGGTGTCGTAAAGCAGTACCTGCTGACCAGGTACGAAGGTTTTGCGCAAAAGGTGTTTATCGTGAAACACCTTCGTTCGATTCTTAACGACAACCGCGTTATCGTAAGCCTCATCCCTAAGCTCGCATAGTTCGTTCAGCTGCAGCTTCCGATGGCTGCCCGCATCCTCAAGAGACAGATTCAGCTCCTTTATCGCCCAAAATGCGCGATGCTCTATTTCGACAGGTAGGTGGAAGGCTTTTCCGTACACAAGCCGATAGGGAGACATGCCAAGGTCGGTCTTATAAGCGGTTCGAAATGCCCAAAGGGCATCAGTGAGTTTCAGCGACCAATCCTTACGGTTCTTGGAAACCGTCTTCTCCAGTATCTGCTTGATCTGCCGATTGGAAACTTCGGCCTGCCCGCAGGTTTGGGGGTGGTAGGGCGTATAGAGCTTATGATTAATGGAGTATTTCCGCATCAATGCTTCGAAAGTTTTTATTGCAGAAATGACTTCCATTGTCGCTAATGATCGCTCGGGGGTGCCCAAACCGTGAGAAAATGTTTTCTTTAAGGAACCTAACGACAACCTTGTTGTCGTTAGTTCGGCTGGGCACAGCCTCGACCCATTTAGAGACGTAATCAACAGCTAGAAGGATGTACAAGTTCCCGAAAGAGCTGGGAAACGGCTCCATGAAATCTATCCCCCAAACATCAAAAATCTCCACAACCAAGATCGGTTGGAGCGGCATCTCGTTCCTCCGGGATATCCGGCCCATGTGTTGGCACCGGGAGCAAGTCTTGCAATAGTCGTGAGCGTCTTTGAAAAGTTGTGGCCAGTAGAAACCATATTGCAAGATCTTCTCAGCTGTCTTTCTGGGCCCAAAATGCCCGCCACACGCTTGATCGTGGCAAAATGACAGCACACTCTTGAATTCCTCATCAGGGACACACCGACGAATAATCTGGTCGGGATGACAGTACTTGAACAAGTAGGGTTCGTCCAGTAAAAGTGTTTTACTTGGGATAGGAAGCGAAGTCTGTCCTGACTTGACCATTCGGTCGGTAGTAATCCCGTGGCCAAATAGTTCACAATATCTGCGAACCAGGGTTCGCATGATACTGTCAAGAGCGGTTCATCCGGGAAAACGTCGTTGATTGGAATTGGAAGCGAAGGCGAAGAAGGAAGTCGTGAGAGATGGTCGGCAACTACGTTTTCACATCCTCGTTTGTCCTTAATGACAAGGTCAAACTCTTGAAGCAAGAGGATCCAACGTATTAACCGAGATTTTTCATCTTTCTTCGCAAAAAGATGGCGCAGAGCTGAATGGTCCGTGTAGACAATGACTGGAGAGCCGATGAGGTAGGGCCTGAACTTTTCTAAAGCAA